>CM066165.1:72562438-73162438 GCA_033629205.1 Lithocarpus polystachyus
TTCTGGCTTTCCCTTACCATGACTGGGGTCGGCCTTTAGGCTAGGCTATTTGGGCCAATGCCTAAGGCCCTATTTTAACAAGACCTCTTATTATTATTTTTACTAAAAATAATTATTAAAAAATTGTCATAAATAGGTTTTTATTCTTTTCTCCACCCCAATTTGACCACGATATTGATGACGAAAAGAAAATCTAACCCAATTGAAAATCTAAAATGTTTAGAAAGATATGTCGTAAATATGATGATGATGATGATGATGGTGTCATTATTTTCCTGTAACAATCTACTGCATCATGCATCACCTTATCCAAATTAAATAAAAAGTCATTAATTTAAAGAAAAAAAAAAGCCCCACCAATGATAATAATAATATATTTTAAATATAAAAAAACCCCACCAATAATGTCTCCTTATGCCTAAAATTGTATTGTGCAAGCCTTGACCATGAAATCAAGGACGAAGAAGTAATTTGGAAATTCTGGTTTTGCTCTTGTTATTCCAAAAACATTAGCCATATATTGATAGTATACCCCAAAAAAACTAGTCGAATTAAAATTAGTACCACTCGTAATCACTTATGCAACCTAGATCAACTTAATACATATCTAATGTGAGATTCAATACATGCCCACACAACCCACACTTATATCCAATCCAATAACAATTTAGACAATCCATTATTTGTGTTTGATCTTCTTAAAATTTGTAAGTCACTTTGTTCATACTTCAGCAATTTCTATTAAGCAAAACAACTTGCTCTAGTGTATTTGACTTGACTATTTCAATACTTAAATACCAAAAATTGAATGGCCTTGTTATGATGGCTTAATAAATCTAGCTACTAAAATGGAATTTATCTTATGGCAGGTGCTCGTAGTTCAGGAGATTAGTGGAAAATTCAAAGGAACAGGGGTGTGGAAGTTTCCTACCAGGGTTGTTAATGAAGTGAGTATGCCCCAAGTGCAGTTGTTTATCAAATTCTTTAGAAAATTTTAGAAAATGTTCACACTGGATTGAAATTTTTCATACGCAGGGTGAGGATATTTGTACAGCTGCAATTAGGGAAGTCAAAGAAGAGACAGGAATAAGTGATAAAAATGCAATTTGTGGATTCAAATGAGTATGATATTTACCTACATGTAGGTTTACACATTACAATGTAAATCTAAGACCATTAATTTTATTTTGTTTCAGATTGACACACAGTTTGTGGAAGTTTTAGCATTTAGGTAAGAAAATTGCCTAATATTATCCAGTTCACATGCATTTGTAGATATTAATGTTTTAGACGTATGAATAAACAATAAATAGTCTTTCCTGTAAAGCAAGTTTACTAATGTTGCACTATTAAAAATTTATTGCAAGTTGTTACACTAATAAAACTAATATTATTATATTAATTGTTTTCAATATAGTTTACATGTTCCTCAATCTCCTTTTGGTGTTTCATTCTAATCTCTCTCTCTCACACGCACACAATATACAGGCAAAGCCACAAGTCATTCTTTAGAAAATCAGATTTGCTCTTCATTTGCATATTAAAACCACGTAACTTTGACATTGAGAAGCAGAACTCAGAGATTGAAGCAGCACAGGTAATTTTTTTTTTTATCCCAGTACTACTACAAAGACTGTTTTTCTTTGCATCAACTTGTTTAGGGCTTTAAGAATAAAATTGCATTAGTTTTGTTAATCAAAATAATGTTGGAGTTGAGCAATCCTCAATGTAGAAATAGGCATATATTTTTCAAACTTCTATCAATCATACTAGCTGCTTATATTCTTTGAATTAATTTTTCAAAATCATACTAGCTGGATGCAAGACCATAAGCCAATCTAATTCATGTTCTTGTCTGATAAAAGAAAAGACTTTACTTAGGGAATAATCAATTATGTCTACAAGGCTTTTGTCTGGATTGGAGCATCAGAATAAAATGTTTTTTTTTTTTAGCACATGTTGTAGTGAGGTTCTAGTAAATAAGTCCAATTGGGAACTTTTTAAGCAGATCCTATGGATTGATTTTTAGTACTTGTATGATGTCTGCATTTGTGCTTAATCTTAATTCAAAAGATATTTGTTGAAATCTTTATATCTATGGTACTGACTAGTGTGAATTATTTTGCATCTCCCATTCATGAAATCCTCCTCTAATTCATATATCTTTTAGGCAATATGCATTTTCAATTTGAATTTGAAACGTATTCTGAGGAAAGAAAATGCATTTAGAGCCAATGTAAAACCATAAAAAGGCGAAAAATATCTACCTTCATAACCATTTGGTGGCAGAAGACATTAACTTATTATGTCCTATTTTCCCATTTTGGCTTGGCATGGCATAACTTAATATTAATGCAATGTAAAATTCAAGAATTTTGATTCATATTGGACCTTCTATAATTACTGAACTATGGCATTATGGTTTTCTTATGTTCGTTTTTTCTTTTCCAATTCTTTAGTGGATGCCAATTGAGGACTATGCAGCGCAACCTTTTATCCAAAAACAAGAGCTCTTCAATTATGTTGCCAAAATATGCTTATCAAAGTCTGAAACGAATTATACTGGTTTTTCTCCACTGGCTACAAGTACAGGCTCTGGCAAAATAAGCTACCTCTACTTCAACAATCAGGATGCCAAGCACCCTTTGCTTTATTTCTCTTTATCATACTTGTCTTTTTTTTTTTTTTTTTTGGTTTGTTTTTGTTTTTGTTTTTGTTTTTTTTTTTTTTTTTTTTTTTTTTTTTTTTTTTTTTTTTTTTACAGCTGTGAGATGACCTGCTCTATCCAAATTCCACCTAGATTGCATCCAGTGAGCTCGTTCTTTTGCAGATAGGATGTTTCACAGCTTAATGACACTTTGCAGTCTTGCGAGTTAGGGACTTGGCCCTGAACACACTGAAGAAGCGCTTGCCCATGAGCTTACCACCCCAAAATGTAAGTTTTTTCCTTTTCTCTTTTCTTTTTATATTTAAGTTGTCCAAATACTGAACCCCTTTTTCTTTTCTTTTTTTTATTTTTTATTTTTAGGAATGACAACCATGAAGAAGAATAAAGGGAAGGGCGTTGCTAGAGACGAGATTAAGGAGAAGGCTATTAACTAGTCTCATCCTCCAATTTCATCCACGATGAAGGTTGTCCCTCATGCTTCGTTGGAGCAAAAGAAGACAGTGTCCAAAAGAGTGGATACTGGGAACCTTCCTAGTCGTCAGGGCAACAAGAAGCAAAAGGTTGACCATTTAACAAAGTCCACCCTGCCCCCACAACCAAATCTAGAGTTGACACTTCTCCTTCTCGTCCTAGTGTTAACGTATCTAAGCCTTCCAACGCTGCCCCCATGACCTCTTCTTGAAAGTGAAGACCTGGCTTGGGAGAAATTTAATCAAGCAGTCACTGATGAAGACGTTGCCATTTGCTACGACATTTCTATGAAAGAGTTTGAACATTCCACTGTTCATGACATCTTCAAGGTATTTTAATTTGTCCTTAGCTTGTTTTTTGTTTCTTTGGGTCTAAGTCTCATCACTTTCATTTGTCTATATTCCTTTGATACAGGTTATGCCAAAGTTTATGGCGGCGTCTAGGCAAGCCTATGAATTGGACCACACTAAGGTTAGGCATGAGGCAAAAATCTGTGATATGGAGAAGGAGTCAAGCCGCTGGACAAGGGAATGGATGAAGCTTGAGGTTGAGGTGGAGGAGTTGAAGAATTTAGCAGAAGAATCAAGGATGAACATTGTGGAAAAGGACACTCGTCTGGACCATCTGTAGAAGCAAAACAAAGAGCTCAGATCGTCCTCAAGTCAAGCCAAAGATGGAGTGATCAGGGAATTCAAGTCGCCTAAATCGTTCAATGATCTTTTGGACGCGAACTATGCAACATGCTTTGAAGATTTTCGTATGAACGCTCTTAAGCTATTCCCTGAAATGAACTTTGATTCCAGCAAGTTTCGTGCTGTAGCTAAGAGTTCCCTGCTTCAGAAATGCTTCAGAAAAAAGTTGAGAAGATTTGAATGTTGAAGAAGATGTTTCCACTCCCTTTTCTGCTAAAGATGGCTTTAAGTCTGGTGGTGATGCCCCCAGTGGTTTATCCCCTTGAAATGATTTCTATTTTATCTATTTCCTTGTTTGTTGTTTTGCTTTTGTCTTTTTATTTTTTATTTTTTAGGGGGTCCGTTGTTTTGCTTTTGTCTTTTTATTTTTTATTTTTTAGGGGGTCCGTTGTTTTGGACGATTTTAATTTTCTTCAAGTACACTAACGCGTACATGTTAAGGACGAGTATTTTATACAATTGCCTTTTTTGGGCTTGACACAGTAGGGTTTTTGGACGATATTCGTCTACCTTTTTATTTATGAACATGTTTTTGTCCATATTTTTATTGCCAACTTTCATTCCAAGTATTCTTTGTCTATAGATAAGACTTTATTTTGGAATATGAATATTTTCCTCGTACTTAGACTTGATCTTGGAGTGGTACTTAGCTATATATTTTCTTATAGCTTGGATTACCTAGCAAATTGGACGTGTTGTCCATATAAGATGTATTGCATGCATGCTTTTTTCATCCTTTATTTTTGGACGAATGTATTGGGAGGTTTATTCCTTCCCTTTGCACTTATCATTATTGCCTTAGGTTTTGTGGCAATTTGTCTTTTCCTCGTCTAAGGATGGCTTATGATGATACATCTCCACGTCTAGAGATTTTAAACTCCTTTAATTTAATATGGACGTTAATTTCACAATCAACACTTAAATAAGAGAATTCAAGCTACTTTATATACAATAACTGTACATAACATCATCCATTAACATCAGAGAACTTAGTACGTAGCATTGTGCAAAGACATCGTCCATGCTAGTACTTAGTCCTTTTTTTAGGGAATTCAAATTGCTTTATATACAAGGACTTTTTTCTTGACATTTTCCATAGCATACGCTAGTAGCTAGTGCTTTTTAGAGGATTCAAATGCTAGAAAACATAAGATACTGTTGAAAAACATAAGTGCTAAAAGATAACATAAATAAACTACTAGAAATCACTAGCAATCTTTAGACTCGTCCATGCTGACCTTCCCGATGAATCTTCTTTACTGGTAGTACTTCCTTAAATGCTCCACATTCCATGGGTGCTCCAGCTTTCATCCATGCAAGGCTTCCAAGTAGTATGAACCTCGTCTTTTGGAATTGATGACTCTATATGGTCCTTCCCAGTTAGGCCCTAACTTTCCATGAGTGGGGTCCTTTGTAGCTAGTGACACCCTTTTCAGGACAAGATCTCCAATGTTGAACTGTCTTGGGTTCACCAATGCATCATGATGCTTGGCCATCAAGTTTTTGTAACGAGCCACCCTCTGTTTTGCATCCATCCTCACCTTGTCCACAAGGTCAAGGCTCAGACGAAGCTGTTTTACATTCTCCTCATTGTTGTAATGAGCCACCCTGTAGCTAGTTAAACCGACCTCCGCGGGTATGACTGCATCACTTCCATATGCCAACTTAAAAGGAGTCTCTCTAGTTGGAGTCCTTACTGTCCTCTTTTACGCCTAAAGGACGCTGGGTTACTCATCCGGCCATATCCCTTTTGCCCTCTTAAGTCGAGTCTTAATGATCTTTAACAAGGATCAGTTTGCAACTTTAGCTTGTCTGTTGGCCTGTGGATGGGAAGGTGAAGAGTAATGATTCTTGACACTTAACTGCTCGCAAAATTCTCTAAAGGGTGTATTATCAAATTGGTGTTTGTTATTTGAGACGAGCACCCTAGGAATTCCGAAGTGGCAAATTATGTTCTTCTAGACGAAATTTTTGACATTTTGTTCAGTGGCCACAGCTCTGCTTCCACCCATTTGGTAAAGTAATCAATCCCTATTATCAAGAATCTTATTTATCTTGTCCCCATGGGGAAGGGACCAAGGATGTCAAGTCCCCACAAGGCAAAGGGCCAAGGGGCCACCATTGAAGTAAGATACTCTGATGGTTGCCTAGGTATGTTGCTGTACTTTGACACTTATCCCATGCTTTAACATAAGCTTTAGTATCTGCTTGCATAGATGGCCAGTAATATCCTGCGCGGATCATCTTATAGACGAGGGGTCTGGCCCCTAAATGGTTTCCATAAGCCCCTTCATGGACGTCTCTCAAGACATAAAGAGATTTTTCTGGATTTAAACACCTCAGATAGGGTTGAGAAAAACCTTTCTTATATAGTACCTCATCCATAAGGACAAACTTTGCTACCCTTACCTTTAGTTTTCTTTCTTTTTCTTTATTATTTGGGAGAATTCCGTCCTTGAGATAGGACATAATTGGGGTGGTCCAACTAGTAACTCCATCTACTTGATTCACTTCCAGCATGTCTATGCTCGGAATGTATTAGATTTTAACTTGATCACCCGCTATCTCGTCGGCAAATGCAGTCTTGGCTAAAAAGTCTGCTTTTGTATTTTCTTCCCTTGGTATTTGTTGGAATTGGACTAGCTTTTTATGCATTGCTTAACTTTTCCCAAGTACTTCTTCATACGTTCATCCTTGGCTTCACATGTCTCATTTACTTGGCCTATCACCAATTAAGAGTCTCCTTGGACAAGGACTGAGTCTGCTCCAAGTGATTTCACTAGCTGCAAGTTGTGAAGTAGGGCTTTATATTCTGCTTCATTATTGGTTGTTTGGAACTGTAGATGAACTGCATACTCCAAATGATCTCCTTCTAGTGAATGTAGAACAAGCCCAATTCCTCATGCATGCTGCATGGACGAGCCATCTACACGGACAACCCACTGCTTTGTCCCCGTCCCTTACTGTGTTGCTCCTTGGAATGAGTGTATTCAGCAATGAAATATGCTAAGACTTGAGCTTTTATTGTGTCTCTTAGTTTGTACCGCACATTAAACTCACTAAGTTCCACTGCCCACTAGATCAGTCGTCCAATGGCCTCTAGCTTGTTCATGGCATTCTTTAATGGGTGATCTGTTAGAACGTTGGTTATATGAGCTTGAAAATAAGGCCTAAGCTTTCTTGTTGCTGTCACCATTGAAAATGTGAGCTTTTCTATGGGTGGGTATCGTCCTTTAGCTCCTCTTAAAGCTTTGCTGGTGTAGTAGACAGACTTTTGTACTTTTCCTTCCTCCCTAATTAAAGCTGAACTTACTACATGAGAAGACACCGCTAGATAGAGATACAATTCTTCTCTTGGTTTAGATGGGCTTAACAGTGGAGTTGAAGTAAGATAAGCCTTCAAGTCTTCAAATGCTTGTTGGCACTCGTCTGTCCATTCAAATGCTTTTCTTAACACTCTGAAAAATGGTAAACATTTGTCAGTAGCTTTTGAAACAAACATGTTAAGGGCAGCTACTCGTCCAGTGAGGCTTTGGACATCCTTGATATTCTTTGGGGGCTCCATGTTCAGAATTGCTTGGATATTATCAAGGTTTGCTTCAATTCCTCTTTGTGAAACCATAAAACCGAGGAACTTCCTTGATGCAACTCCGAAGGCACATTTGCTTGGAATCAACTTCATCTTATATAGCCTAAGTGTATCAAAGATTTCTTAAAGGTCGTTCAAATGTTGCATCTCTCTTGTGCTCTTAACCAACATGTCGTCCACATATACTTCAATGTTTCGCCCAATTTGTGGACGAAACGAATGGTTAACTAGCCTCTAGTAGGAAGCTCTTGCATTTTTCAGACCAAAGGGTATCACTTTGTAAAAAAACAAACCTTGGCTTGTGATGAAGGATGTTTTCTTTTAGTCTGCCTCGTCTATCTTAATTTGGTTGTACCCTGAGAACGCATTCATGAAGCTTAGCAGCTGATGTCTAGCTGTTAAATCCGCCAACTAATTAATGCGTGGAAGAGGATAGCTATCCTTAGGACATACCTTGTTTAAATCTGTGAAATCCACGCACATCCTCCATTTTTCATTGGCCTTTTTTACCATTACTACATTAGCTAGCTAGTTAGGGTAGTAAATTTCATGAATGAACTTTGTGGTAACTAACTTATGAACTTTTTCTTTGATGGCATTATCTTGTTTTGGGACAAACACTCTCTTCTTCTGAGACAAACACTCTCTTCTTCTGACAGACAGGCTTGTAAGACGTGGACACGTTTAAACGATGAGTGATCACACTTGGGTCAATTTCAGGCATGTCTTTATGACTCCAAGCAAAAACATTTATGCTCTTTTTGAGGAATCCAATGAGATCTTTCTTTGTCCTCTCCCCCATACTTGTTCCAATCCTGGTAAATTTCTCTGAGTTGGACTTGTCTAATGGTACATCTTCCAATGGCTAACATGGCTAAGTAACATTCTCTAGCAGCTAATTGATCTCCTTGTACTTGTCCAATGCCATACTCTATTGGGAACTTGACAGATAAGTGGTAGGTGAACGTTGCAGCCTTCCAACTGTTCAAAGTTGGTCATCCAATAATGGCATTATACGAGGGACGAACAGTCTACAACAAGGAAATTCACTTCCTTATTGATTTGCTAGGGGTAAGAGCCAACCACGACTGGCTAAGAGATGGTGCCTATCTATTAAACCTTCATTCCTCCAAACTCGATCAATGTCACATTTACTGGATGAAGTAATTCTTTGTTGATCCTCATTTGCTGGAAGGTTGGATAGTAGAGGATATCTGTTGAACTCCCATTATCTATTAACACCCTTATAGTTGTATAATTTGAAATCATCAGAGTAATGACAATCGCATCATCATGAGGATGGTGTAGTCGTCTTGCATCTTCGTCCATAAAATAATGGCAAGCTCATCTTCTTGGATCCTTGGTGGTTATCTAGATATTTGAACATTCGGGACTTCCCGTAGGTAGGTCTTCTTGGTTTTGGACTAGCTTCCTATTGATGTACCCCCATAATGATCCTTATTTCTCCAAGCGGTGGACGTGCTGGTTCCTCTGCTTTGCCTTTCATTAGCTGTCTATTGTCCTTGTGGTCCTGTCCAAGAAAAATTTTCAACTTTCCTTGCTTAATAAGAGCTTCAATCTGCTACTTCAAGTCATAGCATTCATCCGTATCATATCCATGGTCGCAGTGAAGACGACAATATTTGCTTTTGTTCTGCTTCCTATGATCTCCTTTCATCCTTTCAAGCCACTTCAAGGATGGATCGTCTTTGATCTACATTAATACTTAATCAAGCGGAGTATTCAAAGGAGTGTAGTTGGAGTATCGTCTTGAAAATGACCCTGCTTTCTTGCCGTCACAATTCCTATTCTCCACTATTTTTGCTTTTTTTGGACGACAACCTTGCTTTGGATGGTGTATATAACCATTTTCCAATCGTTCAACTTTCTTCTTCTTCTTGGCAATAATTGCGTCTTCTGCATTCATGAAACTTTGGGCTGAATTTATTAATTCTACCATTGTCTGAGCTCCTAGTTGTATAGCTTGTGAATGAACAGGTTTGAACTGACTCCATTATAGAAAGCTACTAAAAGGATCTTGTCATTCATCTCGTCCACCAATAGAGCTTCTCTATTAAAACGGCTGATAAAAGTATGCAGGCTTTCATTTTCTCCTTGTTCTATGTTCAAAAAGCTGGACGAGGAATGCTTTTGCCTTTGTCCCCTAACAAAATTTTTGACGAACAACTTACTTAACTCCTGAAACGAAGTTATGATATTTGACAGTAGCTTACTAGACTATACTTTGGTTGCACCTTTCAAGGTGGTAGGAGAGGCTATGCACATGATTTCATTTAGAACACCTTAGAGATGCATGATTGTTTTAAACGTGGCAATATAATCGCAAGGGTCACGTGTCCTATCATATGAGTCTAGGGTAGGCATTTTGAACTTGGAAGTCAAGGGATGACTTGTGATGGACGCAATGAAGGGGGAATCAGTTATTTGAATGAGATCATCCACATGGTTTGCTCCTCATGGAATCCTTCTTCTCTTCCATGGATTTTTTCATCTGGTCCATCTCCCTCTCCAAATGTCTCCTTCAACATTGTTCTCAGTCCCTTCATTCTCTAAATTTTGGCCTTGTTCTTCACCATGTTGCTGATGACGTTGTCTATTAACTTCTCTAGTTAACTCTTAGTTTCGTTGTGTCAGTTCTGTCATCGCTGCTGCCATGGACTGTAAATGTTACTGGACAGTCATGGGGGGTGGTGGCACACAATTTGGGTGACTGGAGGCATTTCCACTCTCCTAATGTCCTAGATTGGTGGCCATTGATCTAGTTTGAACCATGCAACTTTTTTGCCTTGGAAAGAGCAAAGAAGTTAACACTTAGAAAATTTTTCCTTTATCTTTCCCCAGAAATGGTGCCAACTGATGATACACAAAAATTAGTAGGCTAGAATGCTTAGGGCTATGGTGATGGCTGTGAGTCTAGAAAAGAAATAAAGAACTGTCAAGGGTGACCAGTGTAACTCAACCAAGGACCCTCTGACGGTTAAGTCAGTTTTCTCCCTAGAATACAAGGAAGGGAAAATATTGAAAGGTGATACTTATCCTGAGTGAATAGGACTTGCTCCTTTTATAGAGAGTTAAAAATGGGTCTACTTGTTCGGATCCACCACTATCGTGAGTGATGTGAGTAGTTAATGGAGAAAATGGGTAAATGGGATACGTGGAGTGAATTATGAGAAACACCTTCCTTATTTTGAGAGTAGAGAGTAGAGTAGTACACTATGGTCAAATCATAAGGGAGTTTATGAGAAGTCCTTTTGTAAAATTCACCAAGTATTATTTGGTCGTCCTTATGTTTGTCTTATGGATGACCCACCTGGTCTTGTTGCAAAGGGACTTGTATTGTTTCCTAAGTACAATGTTCTTGTTCTCCTCTTCTTAAGGTTTCTTGGACGTGGCCAAGTTATGGATGTGGCGATTGTGGACGATCATTATGGACGAACATCCTTAACTTTGTCCCCATCAATAATAATAATAATAATAATAACTGGTTGCTAACCCGTGCGATGCACGAGATAATTAAATAAAAATTAAAAGTACTTATTTTACTTAAAGGTATATGACTTAAATTTTAAAAATGTATAATTTGAAAATGAATGAAAATAACTATTTTTTTCAATATAATGATTTAAAAAAAATTCGTTTTCTTTCATATCATTGGTTTCACATAACACATTCCGACGTGGGCTATTCTATGGTGATAACTTCACATAATACTCAACTGCAATTAAATCTGCTATTCACAACCAATCTAATATATGTTATCTTGATAGTAGATTTACAAATTGCATTCTCATATTCTTAGAGCTTGCCACATCATTGTTATTATCTATATATAATGTAAAACTGAAAATTTTAAATTTTTGAAAGACTTACGTTAGAATTAGGATTAAAAAAATAATTTTTTTTAATTAGACCTCACGTTAGGTTTTTTTTTTTTAATGGACTCACTTTAGGTTAAAAAAAAAAGGACTCACGTTAAAAAAAAAAAAAAAACTTTAGGATTAAGAAAAAGAGAGAGAGAGAGAGAGAGAGACTCCTATTAGGAGTCTCTCACTATTTAGTTTAAAAAATTAAAATTTTTTATAAATTAATATGATGAGAAAAAAGAGAGAGAGAGACTCCTGTTATGATTCTCTCACTATTTAGTTTTAAAAACTAAAAAAAATTATAAATTAAAATGATGATGTGGAAAATTGTGGGAGCTTCAGAGGTTTCGGTTTTTTATTATTATTATAATAATAATAATAATAACAATAACATTGAATGAATGAGAAACAACAATAATAATAATGTTATCATAGCAATAACATTGAAATGATAATCATGAGAAACAACAATTTTAACTTTTGTAAACCATTTTGGAGGAAGCAATTTATTAACAAGATTAAGCTGGGAATCAGTAAAAACATCAGCAATACCTTTATCAGAAAGAAGAGCCTGTTGACTGGATCCATCTCCATCTTTAAGCTCATTTTGTTCATTATCAGATTGATTCTTATCAAGATTTTTATCAATTCTTAACAGAAGCAATTCTTGTTTAAGATCATTGTTATCACTTTTAATGTTTTTAAATTCATTTTTTTAATTCAATTATTTTTTGTTTAACAACGTTGATCTCATGTTGGAGTTCATTAACAGTTATCACTTTTGATTTTGCTTTGTTGAATCTTTCCAAGGTTTCTTCAAAGCTTATTTTTGGTTTCAATTTTTTATCATTTTCATTTCTTGTCAAATTTTTCTTAAACTTATCAAGGTATTCTTTTTGCAACTCAGGATTTTGAATCTGACTTATCAATTGGATTAACAAGCTTTCATTTTCTTCACTTTTGGTGAGAACATTAACATTTTTAATAACATTGCAACATGAATCTCTACAACCGAGTTTAACAGTAGGTGAACCAGAGGAACCATCATCAGATTGGTAACAAGAATCAGACGAAGAAGAAAAATCGTCTTCCAAGGAATCAGACGAGACGTTTGATTCAAGGATTCGGAATAGTTCTTCTTGATCATTATCATTAATGTTTAACATGTTAAACTTATTTTTCAGTTTACCAGGTTTTTTCTTACAGTCTTTACTGAAATGACCAGGTTTTCCACAGTTGAAACATTTACCTTTACCAGATTTCTGTTTGTCAAATTTTTTAGAAACATTTTTCTTTTTAGCATAAAAATCATTAGGTTTAACAAAGTTTGTTCTGTATCTTTTATATTTTTTATGGTTATAATTTTTATGACTTTTATCATGTTTTTTCCCTTTTTGCCTGGAGGGAGCAATAGGGGGCAAACCATATTGTTCACAGAAATTACCCATTTCATATTTAGCTTTTCTTTTATTCTTTAACTGGTGTTTTAACAATTTTTCATCATTACACATGTTAATACCAAGTCTTTTAATAGTGCTTAAAATATCACCATAAGTTAAACTATCATAATCAATGGAATCATTTTTACCAATTAAGTCTTGTTTTACCTTATGAGCAAAGATAGGAGGCAGACCGTCAATAAACTTTTCTTTCCAATAAGGCTTGTAACAATCTTTCCGGAGCATGACTCTAGAAAGGAAAACACCTTCATACCATCTGTAATCAGACATAGTAGGACATCTCAAATTGTTTAGATAATCAGAAATATGAGATGAAACATTGGATGGAGTACCAACAAAATGTTTGAGAATAGTATAGATCAAAGTATTAACACCATCAGGAATACCACGATTTTGATTTTCATCAAAAATAGGGAAACCTTCATCATTCTTTTTAACAGCAGATTTTATAGAATCTCTGGATTCTTCTATGAGATACGAATCCCACCATCCCCGAAAAGCACCAGAAAAACCGGTAACAAGCAGTTCAACAATTTCAGAGTGACTATAATTATGATTATTCAAGTAAGCAGTTCCAACCATAGACATGTGAGCCATTTTATTAATTATTTCTTGTTCAGACAAACCATCAATATTCCATTCATAAAGTTTATCAGCAGAAACAGAAAACTGAGTTTGAAAAGATCTTTCTTCAAATTGCATATCAGGAGGAGTAGGTTTTGAATACCAGTTTTTTGTAAAAGACACAGGAATGGGTTTTCCAACAAATCTTTTAATTTCTGGTAAATTATCATCAAAAATCTTTTTAGCTGAAACAGAAGACAATGAATCAGAATCTGTGTTTTCTTCAAAAACATTTTCCTTTTCATTTCTTGAAATAGTTCGAGCAGCACTTGTGGAAGTACCTTCAGTTTTCACCTTTAAATCAGAAAGCATTTTGTCAATAATTTCAAGAGTTTTTGCCTGAGAATTTTTGAAATTCAATTCTCTTTGACTGGGCAAATCAATCAAAGGTTTCTCAGGTTTTGAAACAACAGATTTTTCAACAATAGTGTTGTGTCTTTGTTGCTTGTCCGTGTCTGCCCGAAACTTTGGTACTCTTTTGTTGTGTTCCCTTCTTACCGTCGTTGGCGCCACCCTAGACGTAAAGTGAATCCCCAGAACCGAACAGTAAGGCCCGTTTGAGCTAGGAGAGCGTGTAAGGCATGAGAGGTATAGGGTTGTTTAGGGTATGTGTTACGAAATGCAACGGTGTTAAGAAAAACATGATAATTGAGTGTTAAATCTAGGATAGTATGGATAAGTTGTGGAGATCCAACTCCTTTGTCAGCTCCAGGACGACTGGTTGTCCTCCTGATATTGTAAATGAAGAAGATCACACTGTTGAAGAAAATGAGATCCCAGATTTTAAAAACTGAAATATTCCAAAGGTTTCCACTAAGTCCATCTATAAGCTTAGTTGGGCTGAAAATACTGCTTTTTCTGAATATAGAGTTAGAACTGTTGAACAGACATTTTCTATCTCTAGAACACATGAAAAATGTTGCTTGTTTTTCAGAAAAAATGTTAATGAATTTCTTGCTAAAAAACTCAGTTATTTGCATATTGGTCTTATTCAAGTTGCTGTTAAACCACTCACAAGAAAAGGTATTAATGCTTCTATTCTGATGTGCTTAAGAGATGCTAGATTTAAAAGATTTAATGATAGCATTCTTGGTATGATCATTGCTTCTTTGTATGATGGTCCTGTTTATTTTGACTGTTATCCTGATATCACACTTGCTTTGGATGATGTTAATATTGTTAAAGCCCTGACATTAAATGTTTTGACATCTGGTTATGACATGGAAGAAGGTAGCAAACCTTTTGCTCTTATTTACCGCATTTATTACAGACTTTTAGGTTCTCAATTGAATCCTCGTTCTGTTCATATAAGAGATCTTGCTGGTAAAACCATGTTAATTCAATGTTCAACTTCTGATGCTAAGATTCAAATCCCAAAAATGATTCAATGGGTAGATATCAATCTTCCCAAAGAATGGTTGTTGGAACGTGAATCTCCTCCTGCTAAACCTGTTTTTGATGAACTAAATCTTGCTAATATTCAACAATACCTTGATGGAACTGTTAAAATAAGTTTTCATGATGACAGACCCTTGAGGATCAACGAAGGAAGGCATTCCTTTGCTGGATCTGATAGTGTTTCAAGAAGTGCTTCAAGAAGAGATCTTGATCTCAATGAATATTTAAAAAAGAATTTTGAAAAACCTGATTTGAAGTTAAAAGGAGTTTCAAGTGGTAACTCCCAAGTTAGCACTGCTTTTTATTCCACTAAACCAGAAGCTTCCTCTCCATATAGCAGAACTGCTAATGAAGAAGAAGAAGAAGACACCAGATCTGTGTCTCCATCTGGTTCTGATTTTCAAACTGTTGATAACCCTGTTTTCCAAAATCAATTAAGAGTTTTGAAAGCTTTGAACGAAAGCTTTGAAATTGATATGGTTTCCTTGTTTAATGAATTTATTTCTGCTAAAAACAGAGATAAGAGAAAATATTACCAAAGTACTTTTGCTCAGTCTGAAAAGGATCGTGTCAAAAGAAAATGGAAAGAAAAAATGAACCAGTTGAAAAAACATATTTTGTTCTTTGATTTCCTTGAAAATTATTATGTTTCAAAAGATGAAGTTTCCCAAAAACATTTGAATGTGATAAAGAAATCAAGTTTTGTTAAGGAAGATAAAACTGTTGTTAGGTCTAGCCATCCGCCTCTTGAGACAGTTCTCGTAAACTGTAAAGGGACTGATGTGAGGGCCTCTCCATTCAAAATTGCTGATGCTAATACTCCTGTTTCTAGTATTATTAAACAAAACAATTTCACTAATGAATCTTTGCATGTTATTGGTCAACAGCTTGACCGCATTGAAGAGAAAATTGCTGAAAAACCTGTTCTTCCAAAACCGGAAGTTGTTGGATTAGGTACCCTATTCCAAACAAGAATGACTTAGTTCATAGGTTGAGTGATGCTGTAGTGTAATTAATAATAATAATAATAATAATAATAATAATAATAATAATTATTATTATTATTATTAAAAGGTTCTCCTAACCACGAAATCCACATTTATGGTTCTTCCAAAAGGAAAAAAAAAAAAATTTCTGTATCTCTAATTTTTTAAAAATATTAAAAATAATTAAATAATATTTTTATTAAATATAGAGTAAATTACAAATTACACCCTTAAAGTTTGGAGGTAATTGAATTTTACTCTATAAAGTTTAAAATTTTGAATTTTACCCACTGACGTTTGAGGGTGTTTGAATTTTACATTAAAAGTAACTTTAAATTAATGAGTTATATATGGTGTTAAAGTAATTTTAAGAAAAAAAAAAAAAAGATGTATTAGTCAAATCTAGGTGGTCATTATTTATACATAAAATTTTATATTTTTACAAAAAATAGAAGAAGAAAGAGTAGTGTTGTATACATTATACACATTTGCAAAAAAATGTACAACATTGTAAATTTTATATTGCAATTACAATGTAAACTAATAATATTCCTAAATATGTATCCAAAATTAATATTCCTAAATAAAATTGTCATATACTCGTAGGTCACTCTATAGTCTATTCCACGAGTGAAATTAAAAATGATGCAAACAGCTTGCGCCCGTAGATACCTGTCTCTAGTTTTGGCTATAATGAATTGTTTTGAGTTAAATTAAAACTTCCTTTTATATGTGTCGTTATCTATATCCTAAATTGAGATAAAATATTTCATTTAAAAAAAGAAAAAAAGAAGAGATAAACTAAAAAAAGCATATCTTGTTAGATAAAGAAGAAATCAACAAATGCCCCAGCACAATTGTTTTTATTTAAGAACATAAATTACTGGGGTAGGTAATACGATACCAAGCAAAGATTTGAGTTTGATATTATAAAAACCTTAATTTCATTGTCATATTACATGTACCTTTGGTATCGGAGTCCAACTAGACTTAATATTATCACCAAAGGCACAGCATAACCAAGGCCTTCCAATAGAATATGAATTTATTATTCTTAGTTTATAGTATAGTTTAGTTTAGACCATCCTGCATGACAAGCAGCCTTGTCTCTTATTACCGACTTTAATTTGTGTCCACGTTCATTTTTGAGTTTGTTGTGGTATGTTTGCAATTTCATGCTAAATTTTGGGGCTATACTAAAAGTAGTGGCCCAAATGTTTGTACTTTCACCAATGATATATATATATATATCTAATGGCCACCAAGCCTTTTCAGGTACAAGCAGTATTGAGAAGAAAACTGTTTGCAGTTTCCACTCAGAATATTCCTCCGCAGAGACCAATTCGAATACTCACTTCGGCTATGGCTTTGGCTCAAGGCAAATGGGTCAAGGTTTGTTCCTTAACTCACACTTTAGTTTTGCTTCAAATTGTCTGTTTTTGCTTTCTTAGGCTGACTCTATTTTTTAGATGCACTTTCAGATGATTTCACTTGTTTCATACTTATCAATTCATAGAGAAAGAAGAGAAAGTATGGTTGGTTTGGTTAATCTCTTTGTGTTTTCTTGACAGAAAGGTTTGGTTAATCTTTGAAGAATTCACATTTAATTATTTGAGTTTGGTCTTCTTATAAACCCCAGAAATTGAAATGGTCTCCAGGTGGATTTTTTTAAATCTTTGAATGTCCTATGAAATGCAAAACCATACAGATGATACCAAAGCCAATTCCTTTATTATTCAGTAATATCATCTGATTTAATACCTTCTCCTAATCTTTGATATTTCTACCCAGATGGACTCCTTAATCTGCAATAAAATTCTGTCCTGAGTACCTTATTTTGTTTTCTTCCATTTGATTACTTTATTGATCTGGATCTTCTTTATTCACTTTTATGTTGCTGATTGCCCTCTTCCTTTTAAGTATCAATGTCTTTTTTTTGAATAAGCAATAGAGTAATTTTGTTGTACCTTTCGCTTTCATAGACGAGTATAAATTCCATGATATTAAAATTTGCACAATCTTTTTAAAACTGATAAGTTATTATTGGTGTAATAATTTTTTTTTAAAAAAATATAGAAATCCAGTATAAATACAACCTATACCTATATTAATACCAATCACAACATACTAACTCAACAATTATGAAAAAAAAATCGTGAAAATTTTGTGTTTGCAGACTTGTTATTTGTAGTTTTCCCAAAATTATGAAAATTTTGTGTTAAGACTTATTTTTTATAGATTTACTGCATGTTCCTGTTTCACCATTATCTCATACTTTCATAAAGATGCACGGACAACGGCTTTTGTTACGTTGGATGGCAATTCTTGATCTAAATCTACAGTAAATAAGAGATCTTTTAGTCCATATGCCCCTAGTTATTGTCACCGCTGATGCTGGTGCTTTCTTTGTTTATATTTGTTTCACTTTCTTGGTCACATGTATGATAAAGACTTTGTCATTATCACATTTAACATAAAGTTTGTTGTCTGCATTTGTAAATTAACTTTGGATCAGCTTGATCAAAATGGTACTGGGCCTGGAGCAAGAAGCTCACATGCCATCTCCATAGTAGGACAGAAGGCTTATGTTTTCGGTGGTGAATTCTCGCCACGTGTCCCCGTGGATAACAAGGTCCATGTATTTGACCTTGAAACCCTAACATGGTCTGTTGCTAATGCTACCGGGGATGTTCCACCGCCACGTGTTGGTGTCACAATGGCAGCCGTTGGGAAAACAATTTATGTTTTCGGTGGTAGGGATGGTGAACACAATGAGCTCAATGAGCTCTACAAGTTTGACACATCTACAAGTAAGTGGACCCAACTCTCCGATGGACCCGATCATCGGAGCTACCACTCTACCACCGCCGATGATCGCCATGTGTATATCTTTGGTGGGTGCGGTGTGGCAGGCCGGCTTAATGATCTATGGGCCTATGACGTTGTTGATCAAAAGTGGATCAAATATCCAAACCCAGGGGACAAAATCAGGGGAAGAGGTGGGCCTGGGTTGGCAGTGGCCCAAGGAAAAATATGGGTTGTGTATGGCTTTGCTGGAGAGGAAGTGGATGATGTACACTACTTTGATCCAGCCCGTGAAGAATGGGCCCAAGTGGAGACAACTGGTGAAAAGCCCACGGCCCGAAGTGTATTTTCCACTGTTGGGATTGGTAAATACATATTTATCCATGGTGGGGAAGTAGACCCTAGTGACCTAGGTCACTTAGGTGCAGGGAAATTTGCCAATGAGGTTTATACATTGGACACTGAGACATTGGTGTGGAAACGGTGGGAGGATGGGCCAGACTCGGGTGATCATCCCGGGCCTCGTGGTTGGACTGCATTTGCCGGCGGTCACCGACACGGCAAGGAGGGACTTTTGGTGTATGGTGGCAATTCACCAAGCAATGATAGGCTTGGTGACATTTTCTTTTTCACTCCTTACTTGTAGAGGAGATGATAAATAATCATAATCATATGTACCTTGATATTTTCATAATTATATCATGATAGGTGTATGGTGGTTGTGAGAGACTGGCAGCTAAGGATTGTGTGGGTATGTAATATGACAACCTTGTATCTTGTAATAAAGTGTTGTTTTGACTTTGGACACGATGATTTGGGTATTGAAGTGCTGGTATTTGTGTCCCATTGTAAATAGAAGACAAACTTTTGGTGTGAGGTTCTAGTTTTTATCGATTTTTGTCAATTTCTATTGATCATTCTCTTTAAACTCGATTTGTTTATTCAAGTCAAGCAGTTGACAGAAGAAACATTAAATAAATAGCAAGTTACTTGATATTGAATTAATTTTACATAAATATTGAAATAGTAATTGAGCAAAATTAGGTCAGTATTGGCAGTGGCAACACTTGCAATCTAGCTAAGGATGGTAGGTTCAGCCGAAATAAAAAGCACAATTCAGTAGCAATGCTCTCTATCTCATATCTCAGTCACATTCAACATCACTCTTATATTGTGAGTCTCACTTGCACGATATGAGAGTGAGATCCACGTCGTATGAGAGATATGTTACATGTAGTTGATATATAAAATGATTTTTTCTATGGAAATATTAAATGATTTTTTGTATTATTTGGTGAGATCCACACAATATGAAAAAGATGCTACATATAGCTGATATATAAAATACTTTTTCCTACCAAAATATTAAATAATTTTATGTATCATTCGGTACTTTAGGGAGCAATTAATGCTCATTCTCACATAATTTTTATTGTTTATTTTTTGAGAATCATTCCCGCATAGTTGGTGATTGCTATTATCCAAACAAACATGTGCGTGGAGCAAAGTGACTCTAGGCTGGTCAAGAGTGAGGATAGACATGAACTCAGCGTGAACAACTTGGATGAGCATGAGTAATGGATTGTGTGGTTTCCTTAATTTAGGGAATTGCTAGTGGTAGAGTAATAAGTGCGTTCAACAGATTAAATTCCTAGTTTTTTGGAAGAGTTACCAGATTGTTTTATTCCTAGTTAATTGTATTTCGATTGTTTTCAGCTTAGAATCAGCAGTCAGCAGTCAGCACTGTCATTTAAGCAATGAGACTTGAATTATAAAGTGATGATGCAAACCAAGATGTGGTGGAAGACCTGAAAAGATGTAATAAATACAATTGAAGTGCACTGGTTTGGTGCCGACCCAAGACCCTCTGATGGTTAAATTATAACTTCTCTGAAGATCTCTAAAAACTCTTTTAAGTTTTTAAGAATTGGAATTTCTCACGTACCACAAATTTGGTGAATTCTGGCCTTTTTATGGGAGATCATGAGTGGAACTTCGTATTTTATGTCACTTTATTCATGGGAGGTATATTAGCAGAGTGGACATAGTGGGAGCAAATTTTGGGGGGAACGAATTTTGAAGAGATTGCTCCCACGTTCTGAAGTGGTTATCTAATGTGGGTAAATCTCATTTGTGTCAAATTTGGTGAATGGCAATGCTTATGGATGAGCATGCTGTCTAGACGATTGTCATACTGTGGACAAATTTTGGCTGGCCAATAAGTGCAAATCAATTGACCACAAAGTACCATATCAAGCCCTTAAAAAAAGGTTACAAAGTGGAACTTGAATGATTCAGAAAGTCTGATTAACTCCCAAGCAACCAAATATAAAAATATAAAAAATGCAAATGAAAAGCTTCACATTATACCAAACAATAACTTTTTTAATTCTGTTTGCCAATTACTTTCTTGCTAGCTCATTAAACAAATCCCTTGTGACCATCATCGAATTTAGCACCCCAATTTGGTTTATATATTTCAAGTTGAGTGGCCAATTGCAAATATTGTTTGGGTTAATTCTCCTTGGTCCATAAGATTCTTGGAAATGAATTTCAATTCCATAACTAGGTCGATGAGATTTGTGCTTCAATCAAAGGAAAGGTTAAAGCTCCCAAAACAAGAAGTTAGAAAGTTCATGTGACATAATATGGATGACAAGAAATCGAATTTTGACATAAACTTAAAGGGAAATAGTTGATCCTTTACTCTTAATTAGACAAATCAACAAAATATAAAGTAATCATTTGATGTCTTGGAAATATGCAGTTGAAGATGATGCTGATAATGAAGAAAAAGCATGCTTAGCAGTAGTTGGTAGAAACCATAAAGGAGAAGTTCTTTTTGATTGGACCGATCTAATCTACTAACAACTTCGAAGTAGATGAGTTGGGATTGAAGTTTGTTATTTGTGAAGGAGAAACTTTGAATATGATATCTTCTCTTCAAAGTAACCCAACATCCCTAATGGGAGGACCAAGTGAGAATAAATCACAAAGTAGTTGAGGTAATACTTTACCCTCCATTATTTTTTTATTCTTTTATATGCAGAAGAAATGTCAATGGTAAATTGTACGGTTAGAACATCTATGAAAATTAAGACTTTCCCGTAGTTTATTTATATTATTGTTATATATATTTTCTTCATATTTTTTTAATAGTTAAAGGAAATCATTGTTGACTTGTATATATTTAGGCATGTAAAAAGTAAAATGATGTTTATTATTTAAAATATTTAAAATTGATTAAACTTTTAAATGTTTCTTGATATTTAAAAGTATTAGTATACCCTTAAGTCTTGACGGTTTAATCTATATTATATTGAATAAAAAAATATTGATAATAGTTACAAATATTAGTTTTGATCAGAATGATTTATAGATAGTTCACAATTTACAAATTAACTAGATGAAAAAAATTGTTTTGACTAACGTAAAAATTTTCGTTATGTATAAGAAAATATGATATGTTGTTCCATCTAATCCTAAAACGTATGAGTTGGCTACAATCGAGGAAGAATTTTATATTGAGTAACAGTGGCAATTACGATTTTGATGTTAAGATCAGCTATTGTTAACTTTTGGGCTTTGTAAAGCATGTGATTGATTGAGGATGTTTAAGATGTGTATGTTGTTTTAGAATTAAAGAGAAAGAGAAAGACACATTCAATATCAACTATTATTCTACAATATTCCTCCAAAATTGTTTTTTTTTTCTTTCTCATTACTTGAACTAAATAATTATAATGGATGTTTATGTGCAATTTATAATTGTTACTTTTTATGATGAATTTATTACTAACAAAGCTTTATAACCGTTATGTTATAATATATATACAACATTCTCCAAAACCATCTTATATAAATATCACAACATTATCTGTGATTTAGGTAGGTAAAATGATGTTTATTATTTAAATTGTTTAAAATTGATTAAAAGTTTATGTTTCATGATTTTTAAAAGTATTAGTGTAGCCCTAAGTCTTAATGGTTTAATCTATATTATATTCAATAAAAAATATTGATAATAGTTAAAAATATTAATTTTGATCAGTATGATTTATAGATAGTTCACAATTTACCAATAAACTAGATGAAGAAAATTGTTTTGATTAATGTAAACTTTTTTTTTTTTTTTTGAACGTGATTAATGTAAACTTTTTCGGTTATGTATAAGAAAATATGATATGTTAAATCATGTTACAGATTTACTTTATATATATATATATATATATATATATATAAGTTGTATGGTTGTGATTTAATTTTTATCTATATATGTAACTGGGTCTCTACTGATGGTTCCCTTTTATGTCCTTTTCCTTACATAAAATTAAAATAGAATAAAAATAAAATAAAAAATAAAAGAAAGAAGGCACTATATGTGTCATATAGTTAATAGCTTGCTCTATTTCCATAGCATCATAGTGTTAGTACTTTGTGATTGTTATGTCAATGCAATGTAGAAATCAAAATTTAGAAAAAAAAAAAAATAGTAGAATTGCTGGGGAGTTGGGGGGAAGGTGATAAAACCATCTGAAAGTCAAAGTCTCTGGAGGGCGAGAAGGTAGACAGGGAAGCATGGATAGGAATTAAGAAGTGAAAAAGTTTGGGTAGTTTAGCAGCAGCCTTGTTGTCTATCCCATCTGAAAGTCATAATGGTTACCAGAATAGATAGTAGGACTAGGAAGAAAACATGAACATGGTCAACTTGTTTAAGTACATAAACCTTGAACTATTCGAAGGTTTGGTAGAGGGTACTAAGACAACAAGACATAATGGTGGCTTCAGACTTACAGTTATTTGTTTGTTTTTTTACAATTTAGAAAGGCTATTATATAAGATCAAGATTTATCTTGGCATTTCTTGGATCAAGATTCCATGATCGATATGGTTTAATTTATCAAGAAACAGCTCTTAAGCTTTTTCTTTGTCTACCATGGCTATACGCTTTAGTGCTTGTTCTTCCTCCTCGGCCACCTTTTTTGCACCCTCCTCATTCTGTCATGAGACTGAGACAATACTAAAAAGAAAGAGTTTTGGAATCTGGGTTTGTCAGAACAATTCAAATTTTCATGAAAAACAGCGGTTTGAGCTGAAAGCTTCAAACGTGCAACCACTAAAGGCTGTTTCTTTGCAGGCTGGTGAGTTCTTAGGACCTCTACTTTTAACTTGAAAATTTGCTTCTGTATGATGGTCCTGGAACATGTGTTTTTTTTTTTTTTTTCCTAAATAAATAACAATGTGTCTCAGACAATTCTTCAAATTCGTTTAGGCATCCTTTGGTGTTTTTGGTTAAAAATTTTGAAGTTCAGTTGTCGCATTAGAAAAGAAAAAAATTTGCCTGAAATTTTCATAAAATTGTTGATTGCTTTCCTTGCTTAGTTACTTTCCTTTTGCTCTTCAAGGAAAAGCAAAAGGAAAGTAATGAGAATTGGCTTAATTTTCTATATGCTTATGAGAATTATGTGTGTCATACACATATGGTTGCGAGAATTGGCTTAATTTTCTATATGCTTATGAGAATTGGCTAGTTTCTTCTAGTTAATTGGAGTCCCAATTCTGATATTGAAGTGGATTTATGGAGTAGGTGCACCTGCGAATTCTCTAGCTACAGAACCTGTTGTGAATCCAGTGCAAGAGGACTACATTCCCCTCTTAGAAACTGTGAAAGAAGAGTCTAATCTCAGCATTGTTGTAGTTGGGGCTTCAGGGGATCTTGCTAGGAGGAAGATCTTCCCTGCACTATTTGCTCTTTTTAATGAAGATCGATTGCCTGAGGTTTGGTTCTATGATACTATGATACTTTCCTAACTGCTTCTAAAAAACATGTCTCAGCGTAATTCACTTTGTTGTTGATCATTTCTTTTTTTACCCCTTTAACTACTATGCAGAATTTTACGATTTTTGGTTATGCACGAAGTATAATGACTGATGAGGAGCTGAGGAATATGATCAGCAAAACTCTGACTTGCAGAGTTGACAAGAGGTGCCCCCCTCTCCTTTCTTGTGAAATGATCTTCATATGATATATTTAACCCAATTAAGTTTTCTATTTTGTGCTGATTACTCTAATTTGATGGTACAGGGAGAATTGTAATGAGAAGATGGATGAATTCTTAAAACGGTGTTTTTACCATTCTGGTCAATATAGTTCTGAGGAGCATTTCTTGGAATTGGACAACAAGTTGAAAGGAAAAGAGGTACTAATGCAAGCTCTATAGAAATTAATATATCTAAGATTCTATCGTCAACGATTCCTTGCCAACTGTAACAATGAGGATACTTGCAACTATATATATATATATATATATATATATATATATATATATATAGCTGCAAGTATCCTCATTATGGTTTTCGAAGCTTTAGTTGCAACCATGTGCCAGCTACTGAAACTAAAGATAATTAGGCTATAATATAAGATGAATCAGTTTTCCACAGCTATGGCATGTGATGAATCCATGGAAATTAATTAAAACTAGCCGCGAACCCGCGTATTATACGTGATAATTATTTTTATAGTAGTTTTATTAATTTTTTAAAAAATTAATTTAATAAAGAATAATATATTTTCGTAATCATATTTTTATTTATTATAATAATAATCATAAATATAATATAGGAACAATCATAAATATAAGTTTTGTTGTACTAAAATGAAAATAATACAATTTTTCTCAGAAATTCAAAAGGCAAGTTAACAAAAATATTTATTTTTAAATAAAATTATTTATAACATTTTGTGAATCATTAAAAAGAATATAAATTTTGGAAATTATTCTCTTAGTTTTAAACAAACTTTCTCAAACCTTATTTTTTCTACCTACAATCCAAAACACTGAAAAAAGTAATTAAAAAAATTAATAAAACTTAATTATGATTAATTGAACCAATTAGGAAAAAAATTTGTTGTTTATAATCTACTAAGGTTATTTTCTTTGCAGAAATTGTAATTTCGTCCACCCAAAATATATTATGAAATAAACAATTATAAGCAAAATCTAAAAAATAAATTTCTATATATGCATTATTATAAAATAAAAATAATAGTAATAATAAAAGTAAAATTGCGAAAGATAAAATTTGTCACTCATCCAATTATTTTGTTTAGCTAACCTTTGCTTTTCTTTAAATAAATAACATTATAGAGTACTTCTAATACAATTATTAAGAGTATTTTGTCCACCACAAAGAATTAAAAAATAAACAAAAATTAGTAAAGTCTCATAATTTAACATCTAAATTGAGCACTATAAAAAATCATGCTATGTAATAGAATAAATATCAAATTACAATAACTACCAAATTATCCAAATCATGCTATGTAGTAGAATAATATTATATTTTTATATGCTATATTTAATTTTTTATAACGTAATAGGATAACATTTAACAATCAAAGAGAGTAATTAAAAAAAAAAACCACAACAATTAAAAAAACAAAACTAAATCGCAAAAACCTAAAGTAGGTTAAAGAATATAAAAAATTATCAACCTAAAGCGGAGATGCAAGAAAAATTAAAAAAAAAAATCCACTAAAAAATTGTGTGTGTTTAAGAGAGAGAGAGAGAGATAACCTTTTTTTTTTTTTTTTTTGGTAAGGGAAAACTATGCATAGAATGAAAGAGATAGTGACAAATTTATAGTAAAATGGTGTGAATAAGTAGAGAAAAAATAAAGGAAGATGAAGGGAAAGATGAAGAATGATATTAATGTAGAAGGTAGTGAGAAGATGAAAAGGTAAGGGAATGAGAAAGGTTGGAGAAGTAGTGGGGAGATGAAAAGGTAAGGAAAGAAGAGAGGTTAGAGAAGTAGTGGAGAGATGAAAAGGTAAGGAAAGGAGAGAGGTTGGAGAAGTGTAAATATTAAATAAAAAAAATATTAAAAATAATTATAAGAAAAATAGTAAGAAAAAAGATAATGACGTGGATGTTGGCGTGGCTCAACGTAAGCAAGGCAGCATTAAACGCTATACTTCAGCTTTTAGTAATATATAGATTTGGCTGAAAAATGCTAATTCTCTTTGTCACAATAGCGCATGTCAATCACAAACTATGGCAATGAGACAACGAGAAGAGTTATTATTATGTTTAGTCTTGAAGCTGCAGGATACCTTCATGATGCTGTTGTAGTCCTTTTCTTCAATTGTCTCTGTTGTTGATTACTAGGAATGGATTAGTATTAATTTATACTCCATGAAGTCAATTTGGACTATTATGAGAAAGTTTTGGCTATAGAAGTGCAAAAGCAAGCAGTATAGCTCCAGCTCTATAGGCGTTAAATGAAAAAAATACTTCATTGATATGCATGGTTCTACATCCCTATAAGGTATTGCAATTGGACATCATAAAGAGAAAAATGCATATCAGAAACCAATATACATATTACTAATACTCTAATTCATATTTCAAGATTTGGACTTTCAATTTTCCCCCTACTAAATTGATCCTTGAGTTCCTTTAACTACAAGGAGTTGATAGCAATAGAGAATAATGTTTTCTCATTATAATGTTTTTAGCAATTGTATGTCTCTAAAGTCAATAACTTGGCTTCTTTTAGGCTGGAAGACTTTCGAATAGGCTGTTTTACTTAGCAATTCCACCAAACATGTTCGTGGATGTGGCAAGATGCGCCAAACATCGTGCTTCTTCAGAAAATGGGTGGACTCGAGTCATTGTTGAAAAACCATTTGGTCGTGACACGCAGTCATCCAGGGAGCTGACCAGAGGCTTAAAACAATATTTAAGTGAGGACCAAATATTCAGGTATGTAATTCTATGCATTTTGGTTCCTTGAGACAGACTTGAAGCTACTCATCCATGTGGCATACACAGATCTTCAACCTTGTTAATTCTTTTTTACAGAATTGATCATCACTTGGGCGAGGAGCTTGTGGAAAATCTCTTGGTGCTTCGCTTTTCAAATCTAGTTTTTCAGCCTTTATGGTCAAGAAACTACATTCGCAATGTGCAGCTGATTTTTTCTGAAGATTTTGGGACAGAGGGACGAGGCAGGTTAGTTCAGTATCTTCTTTTTTCTATTCTTCTCAAATTATTTCATTCCTTTTGGTACATCCCCAGAATCTCTCTTATGGTTATAGATACAAATATTGCCTCAATGCACTAGTTTCTCGTACAGGTACTTTGATAACTATGGTATCATCCGGGATATAATGCAAAACCATCTCCTACAAATACTTGCACTATTTGCAATGGACACACCTGTCAGCTTAGATGCAGAGGACATTAGGAATGAGAAGGTACTGAACATAACATTTAAAATGATCATTACTGTGTATCAGTATCAACACAACCTATAAATCCCATGACTAATGTTTTTAACATATTCCACAGCTTTTAATTAATTATCAATTAAATAAAATTGACCTTTTAAAGCAAAAATGCGTCCATTATATGATCATACTCTTGTGACTAATATTATGTGCATGGCCTTGAATCAGGTTAAGGTTTTACGATCTGTGAAACCAGTTCAGCTGGAAGATGTGGTTATAGGTCAATACAAGGGTGATTGTGATGGCAATACATCATATCCTTCCTATACTGATGACATGACTGTATCGAACAATAGCCTTACACCAACATTTGCAGCAGCCACTCTCTTTATCAATAATGCTCAATGGGATGGGGTTCCATTCCTGATGATAGCCGGGAAGGCTCTCCATTCAAAGCGGTAGGTAAATAATGCTCATGTCCATGAAGATCATTTCTTTGTTGAGCAGTAGTATAACATTGAAAGTGATAAAATGATCAAAATTCTTGTTGCATTGAAATTCCAGAACAGAAATCAGAGTTCAATTCAGGCATGTTCCAGGTAACTTGTACAATCACAAGTCTGGAACTGATTTAGATAATGCTACAAATGAGCTTGTGATTCGCATACAACCTGATGAAGCTATATATCTGAAGATCAACAATAAGGTCCCTGGTCTTGGAATGAGATTGGATCGTAGTGAACTTAATCTGCTTTATAAAGCCAGGTATAAACTACAACAAAATACAACTGACTTTAGATAGAAATCTGTAATATGTTTTTATATAATGCAGATAGGGTATCATGGAAATGTGCTTTTGCACTTTCCACTAAGGCTGAGTTTAGCTGGCTCTTTTTGAGGATATCTTTTATCTCTTGTTCTTTTGGTGGTGTAAAGTAATCAATTCTAAATTAGGAAGTACTTCATCATAAAATATCATCTTGATTTGATTGGCTTGGAAAAGAATCTGATACTAGCCATTAGAAACTAATTATAAGTACATAAGTCACACCCATCAATTGATGAAAGAATTTTTGCCAATCATGTGAGTACTTTCATAATCTGACTACAATTATGAGCAAATAACTAACTAGAGATATAATGAGTGGCATGGGGACACTACTTCACTTTTATCACACAATGTTTTCTTTCTACTACTTCCTTTCAATTATGCGCTGCTAATGATAAGATTTGGTTTGTTAAGGTATCCAAGAGAAATATCAGATGCATATGAGAGGCTGCTCATCGACGCAATAGAAGGGGAGCGACGGTTGTTCATTAGAAGTGATGAACTAGATGCAGCTTGGCAAGTACTCACACCATTGTTGAATGAATTAGAAGAGAAGAAGGTTGCTCCAGAGCTCTACACATATGGTAGTGGAGGGCCAGTTGGAGTGCATTATCTAGCTGCACAGCACAATATTCGCTGGGGTGATTTTGGTTACGAGGATTAATCAATAGATGGGGTCTTTTGCATGCGAGGATTAGTATTTTGATGATGATGATGATGATAATTGTTCAAATTTATTCAAAACTCATTTCTTTCATATATATATATATATATATACCAGTTCTCAAAAAAAAAAAAAAAATATATATATATATATATATATAATATATTTTATATGTACAATGTGTCAATCTCAGTTAAGTTATAATGTACAAATTAAAAAAAGGGAATGTAAGTTTGGATTCTGCAACATGTATATGTACAAGTAACAAACAATTGTAATAAAATGAAATTCATGAATTAGTATTATCATTTTTTATGTGATTTTCTTTCTTTGAGATGTGTTAAATATATATAAGCAACGCGATGTGTTATACCATATTGTATATGCTAGAGTGGACGAGGAAGGAGAAGCATAAAATAGGAACACTGAGAATATGAGGGTTACGTGGTTCAGCCTTGTCAGCCTACGTCCATGGATGAATCCCTTAAAGGCTACATATTATGTAAGAGAGTAGTACAGTAACTTGTGTTACAATGAACCCTAACAAGAATATATATAGGCGTTTCAATCCTAGACTACTAGTACAAGTAGGAGTGAGCTTGGGCCTATTACATTGGGCTAATATGTCTAATATATCTATAACACCCTCCCTTAAACTCAAGGCAAAAGCTTAATGAATGCTTGAAGTTGGATAAGCATGTAAAGATCTCTTGAAGAATGCCTTTGAAGAAACCATGATGAAGAATGTGCCAATCGACCAATTTTGGTACTTCAAATGATGAAACAAAGTCCAAAATCGGAATCTACGCGAAAAACTAGGCAAGATAGGCCCTTTCGAAAATTTTAATTTTTGATCAAAGGCCAACGCAAAAGTCAAAGTCAACAGAGGTCAAAGTCAACTGGTCAAGATGGTCAAGGGTCAACTATCAGTCACCGATCTACATGGTCCAGGTTGGTTTCAGGTCAGGTCATGGATTGAGCTGCAGAGCCGCTGATGTCATCATGATGACATGGTATTAACGTGGACTAGGGTTGATATCGCTAGGGCTTGTGTGGCTCTTGCTAACGTCAACAGAATGCCGACATAGTTCTTCGGCACATGCATGACACTTGACGGCGATGGCGTATGGGAAGATCTCCAGGCAGTGCGTGTGACAGAGGATGGCAGCAAAATTTCATGGTTTTGCAGATTGGGAGACAACAAGACTGACAGAGCAGTCCGTGTGACCATAATGCTATCTGGGAGATGAGAATTTTGGCAGCGTATGGAAGGAGAAGCTAAAGCCTTTGTCCATGCCTAGTGGCACGTGCAGCTGCCAATGGAGACTGAGTTCCTAGGTTTTGGTTGCGGGAGGCCATGGAGCACGTCTATGGTGTTGATTTCATCAGGCGAAGCCTTGATTTGCACAAATTTGAAAGGGGAGGCATAGATTGCTTGGGCCATGATTTGAGACATAGTGGCAAGATATATAGAGACGGTAATCCGTGGAAGCTGTGTATTGCCGTGGGGTTTATATCTTAAAACAGGCAAGGGTACTATGGATCTATGCTATGCATGTATGAATCTTCTTTACTGTGTAGAGATGTTTGTTTGATTCCATGAACAAAGTTTGGCTTTGATACCATGTTAAATATATACAAGGAACGCGATGTGTTATACCATGTTGTATATGCTAGAGTGGATGTGAGAAAGCATAAAATAAGAATGCTGAGAACACGAGGGTTATATGGTTTAGCCTTGTCGGCCTACGTCGAAGGAGGAATCCCTTAAGGGCTATATCTTTATTATGTAAGAGTAGTACAATAACCTGTGTTACAATGAACTCTAACATGAGCATATATAAACGATTAAACCCTAGACTACTAGTACAAGTAGGAATGGACTTGGGCCAATTATATTGGGTTAATATGTCTAATATATCTCTAACAAAATGGACCAAATGGTTGGATTGTTTGTCATTGTGGAAAACGTTCAACGGATGCTAATCTTGCTATTGGGCAAATTTTCATGCCAAATTTACTTACACTCTCTTTGTTTTGAAGTTATATTTTACACATTTTACCATGTATGTTTTGTTGTAAAATCTGGTCAACTGTAAAATATTTTTGGTCAAACTATAAAATTAAGGCAAGAAGAAGTAAAATATTTTACGTTTAAAATTTTGGTAAAACATTATGCATTTTACAATCTCTTATGCATAGAGATCACATTCACAGACTAACCACTCCCAACTCTAGCCAAAGTCAGATAGGGAGAGCACCCACCCGCAGCACAACCTACAAAGCCACCCACTCTTCGTAGAGATGGAAGTAATTACCTGCATGTACGGCTGCTTATGACTTTCATCATGGAGCAATTGTATTGCTGTTTTGTTGTTTGACGTTAATCTAGGTTTTTTTTTCCTTCTCTTTTTTTTTTTTTCCTTGGCATTGTAGATTTGGGTTTGTTTTGTACAAATCTATACTACTAGGCCCTATCACACAAAAATTTTATAGATTTCTACCGGTGTCCTTGCAAATTTGGGTTTTTTTTTTTTTTTTTTTTTTTTTTTTTTACCATTTTACCTTGAAACAGACACTTGTAAATGAATTTTCAGATAAACAACCAAACACCATAAAAGGAAAATATTTTTGGTAAAATATTTTCAATGTAAAATATTTTACCTTTGAAAATATTTTACATCGAAACAAACAGACCTTACTCTCAGTAAACAACCCGAAACAAATACTAAGGAAAACTCCTAACTAATTTATGCGAATCAAGAATACATAGCATAACCCAAAAATGTGTGGAGAACACTTCAAACACTACAAGAAATCTATATGATTGCGACGGGGGCAAAAACCGCTGCTATATGTCACATATTGTGGCGTTTTTTGGGACTATCGTTGTACATAGGGTTTATTGCGGTGTTTTTCGGAACCGCTGCAATAGTTCTAGTCTTTTGTGGCGTCCTACACCGACGGGACATAGAACTGCTACAATATGTTTGTTTTAGTAGTGGGAACTTAGATATAACGGCGCTCCAAAAACCCGCTGCAATAAATATATCATTTTGCACAGATATTATAGCGACAGTAGAGAAAACCGCCGCAATATGCGAGTTGTAGTGGCGCTTATATGACCGCCACAAATGGTACTCCTTTTTGCTACGCTTTTTCTTAGTTATAGTGGCGGGTTGGACCACCGCTATAAACCTTCTAACCTCCCACCTCTCCCCAAATCTCCCCTCTGTTTTTTTTTGGCTTTTCATTTTTATAACCTTTTCATTTTTGCCAAAAACACTGTATCTTTCTATCTCATTTCACTCTATCTTTCTAACTCTTTAGAGACCCAAAAACACTATTCACTATATCTCTCTTGCCTCTATTTTTTTTTTTTTTTTTTTTTGCTTTTCATTTTTAGCACGTTTTCATTTTTGCCAAAAACATTGTATCTCTCTATCTCATTTCACTCTATCTCTCTAACTCTTTAGAGACCCAAAAACACTATTCATTGTATCTCTCTCTAACTCTTTAGAGACCCAAACACCAAGATACTGTATCACTCTCTCTCTCTCTCTCTAGCTCTCTCTCTCTCTTTTTCTCTCACTCCCCCTCTCGATCTCTAACTCGTAAACCTAAAATCCCACCACCGCCGTCGCCTTCACAACAACCCCACCACCACCAAACTGTCAACTCAATGGCCGCCACCTAGCAACCTCAATCCACGTCGTCGCCGCCACCTCATTTCACTCCCAAAAACCAAACACTCTCTCTGTAAGTTGTCTCGAACACTTTCTGTTTTTTATTTTTATTTTTATTTTTATCTGATGTGCTATGTTCAATGTGCGTTGGTTTGTGGTTTATCAATTTATGGGTACCCCTATGATGTATTATGTTTCCCTGTGATGTGTTATCCCTGTGATTTTCAAATGTGCGTTGGTTTGTTAATGAAAATTTTACATTAGATTATGGGTATCCCTGTGATTAGGGTATTTTACTACTCTTGTTTGATTGGTAATGAATATTTTTTATTTTTGGTTGGAGTTGTTAGATGTGTCCAAATGCATTATTGTTGCCTCGGTTTGTGTTTCTTGTTGACAATGTAGTGGAAAATGAACGAAAATGAAGAGCTTGAAATTGATTTTTTTTTTGGTCTTGGTTGCTGAGAAAATGGTAGAAAGGAAAGGAAAATTAGAGGGAAATTAGCTCAGTTTAGAAGTTTGAATTGCACACATACATTTAATTGAAGTTAAAAAATGAAAAGTAATGAAAAAGTGAATTGAAGTTTGAAAAACTTTTTTCTTTTTGGTAATGAAAAGGTGAATGAGAAGTCAATAAATAGATAAACTATTCAACGTTTCATGACAAGCCTTAATAAATGTTAGGATATATGTGATTCACATGTTAGGAACATATGTCACTATCTTATGTAATTGGCTAATCCTTTGATAAAACGTACTTTACTTGTAATTGGGTAGATCTAAGATGTGTTTAATCCTTCAAGAAACCTTGTTTCAAGATCAAGTGTTAAAGCCATGCAAGTCTGTCCAAGATTCAAGTGTGAAAAGTGCTGTTTATTAAAGCTCGACATCTAGCTATCTATCGAGACCTGTAGAGGTGTTGAAGCCTGTATCTCGACAGATAAGGTAATTTTCTTCAGTTTTTTAGGACTGTTTTCATTCTCAAAACCCTAAACATATATAAGGATTCTTTTAAGGGCCATCAAAGGTTGCTTGCATGTGTGGAAAAGATTGTTCATGCAAATCGTGATCGGAGACAAAGTTTTCCCTAGTTCAACTTTCTTCTAAAGAAGCTACTGTGTTTGTACACCGTAGGGTTTTGTGACCAAGCAACTTCATGAGCTTCATCGTCTAGATTAACTGAAGAATTTTGCAGCCAACATCCTTCTCTAGTTGATGAATCAAGTCGCGTACTGGGATTTGCGCAATTGGTTAGTCATGTACTAGGAGCCGTGCATTAAAAAAGAGAGATTGTCACTACAAAACAAGTTCAATTGGGTATTAGGGTAAGGGTTCAACTATAGGTTGATATAAAATACTGAGATTCCTTTACTTGTAACCGCTTGTTGTGATAATAGTGGATTCTCGGGAGTGGTGACCTTAAAATCACCCAGTGGGGCTTTTGCCATGTAAGTTTTCCCCATTCGTAAACAAATCACCATGTCAATTTATTTTCCACTGCATCTCAGTCTGACTAAGAAGAAACTAGATTGTCTCATAATGAAAATGTGCAAAGGAGTTTGTCTAAGAAGAGTGAAGGTTAAAGTTTTAGCTCATAAAAGACAGATGAGAAAAAACACCATTCCCACTTATCTGTCATCTAAGCACAAAGTGTGCTTCATGATGAAGTCCGCATTTGAAGTTATGGACACATGTTTGTGGTACCTTGACAACGGCTACTCAAGACATGATTGGAAATCGATCTCTCTTCAAGGTTTTCAAGTTCAAGAAAGGTGGCAATGTCACTTTTGGTGATGGAAGCAAATCACAGATCAAAGGAAAGGGAATCATCTCTCTACCTAAATTGCTAGACATTGCAAATGTTCTATATGTAGAAAGTCTGAGGGTGAACCTATTAAGCATAAGTTAGATATGTGATCAAGACTTCATGGTACTATTCTCAAAAGGAAAGTGCCTTGTCATGGATGAGTTCGGAAAGAAACTCATAAGTGGTGTTTGCACTCTAGACAACTATTATGGATTGGTTCCTGATGCTGATATCGTGTGCAATAGCATTTGTTTACCAAATGAAGATCTATGGCACCAAAGGATGGGACATGTTAGTTACAAACATCTTTCAATTGTTTCTAAGCATGAATCTGTCTTGGGGATACCAAAGCTCAGTAGAGTGAGCAATGTGGTGTGTGTACTATGTCAACTTGGGAAACAGACAAAAGCTAAACATCTAGGCACCTAGACATTTGCTACATCCAGACCATTGGAGCTACTACATCTAGATCTTATGGGTCCTACTAGAATCGAGTCTCTTGGTGGAAAGAGATGCATCATGGTTGTGGTAGATGACTTCACTAGGTACACTTAGGTTATCGTCCTACGATCCAAGTCTGATGCTCCTAAGCATATTGAAGCCTTGTGCACAAGATTGCAAAATGAAAAGAGCCTAAAGATTGATTGAATTCAAAGTGATCATGGTAAAGAATTTGAGAATTCATATATGGAGCCCTTTTATACAAGACTAGGTATATCTCAAGAATTCTTTGCTCCTCTTATTCCTCAGCAGAATGGTGTAGTAGAAAGGAAGAACAGGGTTATTAAAGAGATGGCTAGAGCCATGTTGCACAATAAGGATGTGGCTAGAAACTTGTGGGGAGAAGCTGTAAACACTGCGTGTCATACAGTTATTAGGGTGCGTTTCAGACCTGGTACCAAGAAGACTCCATATGAGTTGTGGAAGGGAAGGAAGCCAAATGTTAAATATTTTAGAATCTTCGGAAGTACCCGTTTCATTCTTAAGGATAGAAAGAATGTTGGAAAATTTTATTCCTGAAGTGATGAAGGAGTATTTCTAGGATACTCCTCTACAAGCAAGGCTTATTGGATATACAACAAAAGAACCATGAAGGTAATGGAAACAATAAATGTTGTTATTGATGAATCTTTATATTCTGGTTCTGAGAAAATTGGTGAGCAATTCCCCAAAGCGATTCTACTTGCCGAGCCTAGGGAAGTTCAAGAAATTGTTGAGCAAGAGCCTGCATCACCTAGTACTCCAGATACTCCAAGTGTTGCAGAAGATTCAGTAGACTTATCTACTTCATCCGATTCCACAACCCATAAAGAGAAAGGACCCTCTTCCAAGATTAAATTGAATCATCTTCCTGAAGTTATTGTGGGAAACATGAATGAACTTACACTAAGGAAGCGTACAGTTGATAAATGTGTTGCTAACTTTATGTCTTATTCCTATTATTTGTCCTATTATTTGTCGCAGGTTAAACCCACTAAAGTTGAGGAAGCTCTTCAGGATGAAAGCTGAGTTGAAGCTATGCACGATGAACCACTTCAATTCAGAGGAATGATGTCTGGACTTTGGTACCTAGACCGAAGGGTGAACACATCATCAGCACAAAGTGGATATTCCGTAATAAAACTGATGAGGAGGGTAATGTGATCCATAACAAGGCTCGCCTTGTAGCTAAAGGATACTCATAAATGGAATGAGTAGACTATGACGAAACATTTGCTTTGGTAGCCCGTATGGAGTCTATCAAAATTCTCCTAGCCTTGGCATATCACTTGAGGTTCAAGCTCTATCAAATGGACGTGAAGACTGCATTCTTGAATGGGTTGCTTAAAGAAGATGTCTATGGGCTCAACCAAAAGGATTTGTTGATCCACACTTTCAAGATCATGCGCTGTACCACAAGAAGGCACTTTATGGGTTAAAGCAAGCCCCCAAAGCTTGGTATAATCGGTTCACACAATACTTGGTGTCACATAGGTTCACTAGAGGAAAAGCTGATCAAATTCTCTTCACAAAGAGGGAAGACGACGAGTTGATAGTTGCTCAAGTCTATGTTGATGATATCATCTTTGGGTCAACTAAAGATGAACTCGCTCATAGCTTCTCAACACTCATGCAGGCCGAATTCGAAATGAGCATGATTGAAGAGTTAACTCACTTCCTTGGATTGCAGATTCATGAGCAAGATTCAGGTATATTCCTATCTCAATCTAAATATGCTAAAAATATTGTAAGAAGTTTTGTTTGGAATCTGTTAGTTCTGTTAGAACCCCTATGAGCCCAAATGTTAAACTCACTATTGACTTGTTAGGTAAAAGTGTAGATTTATCTCTCTATAGAAGCATGATAGGTAGTCTTCTTTACCTTACTGCTAGTAGACCTGACAATAGTTACAGTGTGGGAGTGTGTGCTAGATATCAAGCTAATCCCAAAGAGTCTCATATGATTGCTTTGAAAAGAATCATAAAGTATGTCAAAACCATTGCCTACTTTGATGTGTGGTACAGTAAGGACACAAATGATGTCTTAGCTAGGTATTCTAATGCTAATTGGGCTGAGAATGCTGATGATAGAAAAAGTACATCGGGGGGCTGTTTCTATGTGGGTAATACTCTTGTCTCTTAGATGAGAAAAAAACAAAATTTCATTATTTTATCTACTGCAGAAGCTAAGTACATCACTGTTGGTAGCTATTGCACCCAACTCTTATGGATGCAAAAACTTCTCCATGATTATGGTATTTATCAAGAACATCTTACCATCTATTGTGACAATATCAGTACCATCAACATCTCTAAGAATCCGGTTCAACATTCTCGAACTAAATACATAGAGATTCGACATCACTTCATTGGGGAGCTTGTCGAAGATAGTACTCTTACTCTTGAATATATTCACACTGATCAAAAGGCTAATTTGTTTACCAAACCTCTTAACAGTAAACAGTTTGAATTTCTTCACCAAAACATTGGTGTCATCTCCATGGATTGATTTCCTTTTCTCTTCCTCCTTCCTCATGCATTTGCATCTAGTTTTATGCATTGCTTCTTTTGTTTAACATGTTTTTGTTTGGTTATTTTTCAGTTTTTCTTTGTTTTGTTTTTCATATTAAAAAAAAAATTGAAAAATCAGAAAAGTATAAAAACAATGTGTGTTTGTCTACATTGGTAGTTGTGTATCTTGGTTAGCCATTGAAACAAAGTTTTCTAAACTTTTTATCTTTTGTAGCTTAGATGAGCATCTCTATGCACAACTAAGCAAGTGAGCTTAGATGAGCATCTCCAAGAGAAAGGCATAAATAACCATCTCACCACTGTTACCCGCTAATCATAAAATGACATCTATATGTTTCGGCATAGCAAAAGTGCAATGTAAATGACATCTGTATGCTTTGACATAGCAAAAGTGCAATGTCAAAAGCTTAATATAATTGAGTAATTCTTTTCTATCTATTATATGCCCATGCATGATATGCTTAATAAAAAGAAAAATATGCAAAGAAAAATAAAAGCAAAAAGATCAAAATTCTTTATATATGATTGCAAGCGTGTATTCTAGGAGATGTGGGAGTTATAGGATGTACCTCGAAGGTGATAATCCCCATCAAACAGTTATGATTGTGTGTGAGTTAAATTGATTTTTCTCATATCTCAAATCGTCATAACATGTAGACACTTATGCAATCTTGCGATGTTTTTCACACACAATACGCAATATTCTTTACTACTCTTGATACATGTGCAGGTACAATATGATTTGGCTATCACAAGATTTACATGTGTTAATGTATGCTCACTAAACTGTCTTGACTTATTTTTGAAATATAAAATTAATTAGACTTGTTAAGTGTGTGTGTGTGTGTGTGTGTGTGTGTGTGTGTGTGTGTGTTTTTAGGATCTATGTGCTTAAGTTTTTTATGGTTGAGAGATGATTTTGAGAGTTCAAAATGCTTTTTGGATCATTGGTTGAGTTGCATGTTTGATTGCATTCATATCTGTGTTTTTCTCTTCATGAAAAACTGTTTTTAAGCAATTCGACACCTCTCGATACCTAGTCTATCTGTCGAGCTCTTTAGTTGCTTTTTATCGCAATCTCGACACCTGTCGATAGTTAGGTGGATCAATCAACAAACTTTCTGTCCCCTCGATAGCTCTTCGATACCTCCTTGATCCATCGAGCTTATTTTGTTATGGACACCTCTAGACACCTCTCGATTGCTTCATCTGTCAAAGCTTTTAAAGCTTAACACCTCTCTCGACACCTTTCGACACCTCTATCTGTCGAGATTTACTAAACACCTATATATAGGTTTCAGCGAAATTCGATCTTCATTTTCACGATCACTCTCGATCTGTCCATGCCTCTTCACCTCCCAAAACCTCTCTCACTCACCTTCAACCTCTTCCTCAAGGATTCTTTAAGCCTATTCAAGTTTTTCTTCACTTGGTAAGTTTCTAATCCCTCATTTTCATGCATTTCATGCTTTGTAACCTAAGTATTTGGGATTTTTGCAAAATTTAGGGTTTTTCAAAATCAAAGAGGTTTTTGTGAAATTTTTAGGATGGTTTTTGAAGATTTGATCTTAAAAACTTCATGCATTGCATCTCATGAGCATTATAACAGTATTGTCATGCATTTTTCTATTCCCTTTCCCGTTTCTGACCACTTCACCGTTATGTGTGTCATTGACGCCACTACCGTTAAACGAAGCGAGGCACAGTTTCGTTCGAGGCGATCCAGGTCAGCAGCTCCCCCCACTTCCTCAGCTCTATCCACCTCTGCTCCTTCTTCTTTTGCGGGTGGTGTGACTCTGGATGCTATCACGGCATAGCTTCAGCTCATGGATGTTCGCCTTGACGCGCTCACTAATTAGTTGTGCCAGGTGAACACCCGTGTCGGCCGTATTGCTAGGCGACAGGCTCGCCTTGGTGGCTTTGTTGAGTCTCCCTCTCCTCCTCCTGAGGCACCCAAGGACGATGACTCCGACGACGATGTTGATGATGGAGATGGAGATAGAGATGCTAGCTCTTCCAGCTCTGATGAGATTTCTACTTGACACTCTTACCCTTTGTCAGTTGTGACAAAAAGGGAGAGTAGTTTTGGTTATGAGAGCAGTCGTACTTAGGGGGAGGGTTAGCATAGGAGATTTTTGTTAGGAGGAGTGTGTACATTGAAGGATGTAGTGAGGACTTGATTTTTTTTTTTTTTTTTCTTTCTTTTCTTTCTATTTCAGATACATCATATCTTGTATATTGGTCTTGTGACCATTTAGACATATATTGTACTTATATTCTTTATTTATTTTTACACCTACCCTTACATGTGTTGTTTCTTTTCTCTCTTTATGCATATGCTTCTTATATCTTGTATGCAATCTATTATTTCTGTTTCACACTAAGATTCCTTGATGAGTTTTGTTTAAAGTGTTTCAAAAATACGAGTTATTAAAGTCTACTTGCCATAAACTCTCTTCTTGCGAGTGAATATGAGTTGAGTGATTTAACAAGTGAATATGAGTTGAGTGATTTATGACTTCTCTCATATCTCATTTGTTAGTTGTGGTTTTTGTCACGGATTGCCAAAGGGGAGATTGTTAGGACATATGTGATTCACATGTTAGGAACATATGCCATTATTTTATGTAATTGGCTAATCCTTTGACAAAACGCACTTTACTTGTAATTGGGTAGATCTAAGATGTGTTTAATGCTTCAAGAAACCTTGTTTCAAAATCAAGTATGAAAAGTGATGTTCATTAAAGCTCGACAGCTAGCTATCTATTGAGATTTGTAGAGCTGTTAAAATCCGTAACTCGATAGTAGCTCGACAGATAGGGCATTTGTCGCGATTTTTAAATTTCAAATTTTTAGGACTATTTTCATTCAATCTATGATTGTATGTTTGGGCTTTCTTTTCTCACAACTCTACACATATATAAGGATTTTTTTAAAGGCCATCAAAGGTTGCTCGCATGTATGGAAAAGATTGTTCATGCAAATCGTGACCGAAGATAAAGTTTGTCCTAGTTCAACTTTCTTCTAAAGAAGCTGCTGTATTTGTCCATTGTAGGGTTCTGTGACCAAGTAACTTCATGATCTTTATCATCTAGATGAACTGAAGAACTTTGCAGCTAACATCCTTCTCTAGTTGATGAATCAAGTCGCGTACTGGAATTCGCACAATTGGTTAGTCATGTACTAGGAGCCGTGCATTGAAAAAGAAAGATTGTCACTATAGAACAAGTCCAATTAGGTATTGGGGTAAAGGTTCAACTGTAGGTTGATATAAGGTACTTGGATTCCTTTACTTGTAACCGCTTGTTGTGATAATAGTGGATTCTCGGGAGTGGTGACCTTAAAATCACCCGGTAGGGTTTTTGCCGTGTAGGTTTTCCCTATTCGTAAACAAATCACTGTGTCAATTAATTTTTCGCTACATACTTAATTTAATTGGTGATTTGTTTGTGCTACCATGCATCTTGCATGTAAATTTGATTAATTAATAAACTTGGCTAATTAATTAATTAATTCATCACAAGGAGTCAATACGTTTTTGGCCTATCAATAAAGTTTATAATGGGCAAAACATTTTTGTCATACCTAGCAAGCTCAAAGAAAACTAACACTAAGGCCCTTCTATGTCCTTACTCTCCCTTTAGCTCAAAGAAACTTATGCTTCCAACCCCTCTCAACCAATTCTACAATAAGTCTAAGAACACAATAATTTTCACTATTTATCTTTTCAATATTTTTGAAGTGACAAATTGTGAATAATATATAATAAAAGTGATATCAATGGTGATTCCATGTGAAGGGATATTATACTAATCAATCTGTTACCTAAAAACTTTGTGACAATTGTTGTTCAATGGTGGTTTTTTATTATTTATTTACATGTTTTAAAATAAAGATTATAAATGTTTAATGGTGGTTTTTTATACTAATTAGCATTATATTTCATTCATATTACATTTTTCTACTTTTGTTTTTGCTTTTGTTTCTTTTTATTATGTTATGTAATGTGTCCAGCATTATATTTCATTCATATCAACTTGTTTTTTACTTGTCGTTGTGCTTATATACTTGTTTTTATTTTGCACTTTGACAGTTGAAATGGCAAGTTGAAAAGCAAATTTGTGCACGTGTTCCAAGAGCGTAACCGTGAAAGGAGCTTTTACAAAACATGTGGATCAAGAAACGAACCAAGAAATGCACGAAGCTTCTACGCAAGGTATGGGCTTACAACTTGATATCAATTTTGCTATTAGTTTGCTTAAAAATTCTATTAAAAAAAAAAAGGAGCAGCCTCTATTTCTCAGCCCCTGCCCTATATGTCTCACGATAGTTGTTGTCATCTATTAAAAACTGGTCAATATTTCTAGTTTTTAAAACATCATACAATAATAGTATCAATCATAATTGCAAATTTAATAAGCAAAACACATATCCATGCCTTCTCTCTAATCCACCTACAAATTTTTTTTTTTCAATTGTTGATTGATAGAGTCAGCAAAGTTTGCACTATGGTTCTTTATATGTTTTTTCATATGTGCAGCCACCTGTACGTGCCACTCGCGGACCAAGCAAGTACTTGGATGTTTGGGATCTTCCCGATGACCAAGTAATTGAGTTGCCACTAAATAGAATGCATTAGCCAGTTGATGAAGGGGCGAGGGCTTTCACTAGTTTCATTGGGACGATTGCGCGGAAACCCCACATGTGCCCGATTAGATATCTGAGTTGGAAGGACATGCTAGAAGAACTTAAAGAAGAGTGTTGGCGTCTTGTAGAGGTAAACCAGGAACTTATAATACTTGTAATTATGACATTTTGTACTAGGTCATACATAAGCATTTGAGCATGACAAAATTTGTAATTTGCCAACTTAACTATTTGATTGTAGTGAAAATACGTCGTCCCTACTAATCCTATTGCAAATGCGGGTTTGAAGACATTTACCTTACAAAAAATTGGGAACGCTTGGAGGGATCACAAGTGTAGGCTGAAAACGGCTCATTACATACCGCATCCAAGAAACAAAGCACGGGTGAAGAACAACCGATCCAAGGGATGCATACCAGAAGATTGAGATGTTCTTGTTGACCATTAGTATACTAAGGATGTAGTGGTATGTAGATACAGTTGGTTGCTAGTTCTAAATCATGTATATTCTATATTTAGTTAGTTGCATGTTTATACCTGATGGACTAACTCAAACTTGATTCTAATGCCTTTGACAAAATATTAAAATTGTGAAGAAATTGTAATGTTGAAAAAGATAAAGTAGGCTCATTTTAAATGGTTAGATGATCAACAAATTTTTAAAATTTTGTATTGAAGCACATACTTTCCCACTTCATATAAAATTTTCTATATATTGAAAAATAGTTGCTTTTTCTTATTTTAACTACTTTTTGTTAATAGTATATTTTTACTAAACATGGCTGAAATTGATTGCATACTAAATGCTCATGAGTTAAAACACCATCTTAGCCTCTAATGTCTATTCAATTTTATTTAATAAGAAAAAAAAATGAGGAACGCTAATGCGTGTACTCATTATTCTTTTACTTTAATTTGTGCTTTTTGCATGATTATGTTATTATTATAAATATCTTTTTCTTTTTGAGAAACGAGATTAAATGGTGGAGAGGGCGGATTCTTAGGGTAAGGAGTGGAGGCGGGTTTAATTTTCTTGGGACATATGTGATTTAATGTTAGGAACAAGGTTTCAAATTCAAGTGTTAAAGCCACACAAGTCTGTCCAAGAAACAATCGAAGAAGAGCTTGTTTTTAAATCTCGACAGCTAGTATCTATCAAGGGTTAAAGAGCTACTGAAGCCCGATGCTCGACAGATATCTCGATAGATAAGCTATTTATCGAGGTTTATGAAAAATAGATTTTCAACTCTGATTTTCATCCAATCTGTGTGTATGTGTTTAGGCTTTCTTTTCTTATAACCCTAAACATATATAAGGATTATTTTTAGGGCCGTAAACGGTTGCACGAGTGTAGAGCAAAGTCTTGTTCATGCAAATTATGACCGGAGATAGAATTTGCCCTAATTCATCTTTTCCTTGAAGAAGCTGCTGTGTTTGTACGCCGTAGGATTTTGTGACCAAGGAAATTCTTGATCTTTATCGTGTGATGAATTGAAGAACTTTGTAGCCAACATCTTTCTCAAGTTGGTGATTAAGTCACATACTGGGATTCGTGCATCTATTGGTTAGTCACGTACTAGAAGCCGTACATTGAAAGGAAAGATTGGCACTATAGAACAAGTCCAATTGGGTATTGGAGTAAAGGTTCAACTGTAAGTTAGTATAAGACACTGGGATTCCTTTACTTGTAACCGCTTGCTGTGATAATAGTAAATTCTCGGGAGTAGTGGCCTTAAAATCACCCGGTGGGGTTTTTGCCGTGTTGGTTTTTCCCATTCGTAAAAAAATCACCGTGTCTATTTAACTTTCGTTGCATATTTAATTATTTAGTGATTTTTTTGTGCTGCCACACATATTATATGTTAATCGGATTAATTAATCAACTTGGCTATATAATTGGTTAATTCATTACAAGTGATCAATACATTCTTGGCCTATCAAGTGGTATCAGAGCAGGAACATTCTAATTAAGTTTTAATCTTTTTTGTGTGATCCATTGACCCTTGTTTGCCATGGATAGAAGACAACCTCTTATTATACCTCCTTTATTTGATGGCACTAACTATGCATACTGAAAAGTACGCATAAGAGCTTTTTTGCAGTCTTTAGATGAGAAAGTGTGGCAAGCTATAGAGATTGGGTGGACCAAGCCAAAGGAAGCGCTGGCCAACTGGAATGATGCTAAGATCGAGGCGGCAAACTTCAACAGCAGGACATTGAATGCTTTATTCTATGTACTCACAAATAAGGAGTTCAAGAAGATATCCTCTACTGAAATTGCTAAGGAAGCATGGACCATTCTCCAGACAACCTATAAAGGAACCAAGGCTGTCAAGGACTCGAAGCTTTAAAGGCTTACTACAAGCTTCGAAGAGATCGAGATAGGAGGATGAGTCATTCGATAAGCTTTATGCCAAGCTTAAGGACATAGTGAACTCAGCCTTTAATCTTAGGGAAACCATTCCCGAACCCAAGATTGTTAGAAAGGTACTCAGATCTCTACCCGAGAGATTCTATACCAAGATCACTGCCATTAAGGAATTAAAGGACATTGACAAAATTCCTTTAACTGAACTGGTTGGCAATCTACAAACCTATGAGTTGGGTTTGTTTAGAATCGGGAAATCGAGCAAAAGCAAGAGCATGACACTAAAGGCCAAAAGCAGTGATACTGATGAGTCTTCAGATGATGCAGATTCTAAGATGAAGTCCTACATTACCAGGCAATTCAAGAAGTTCACAAAGAATGCCAATGGGAAGAGCTTCGACAAGGACCGTAGGCAATCTAGCTCTTTTCAGTTTAAGAGTCAAGACAAAGGAAAGAAGAAAGCTAGGGATGGCAATTAGTACTTTGTTCCCTCAGGACCAAAATGCTTTGGGTGTCAAGGTTTCGGTCACATGAACAAGAGTACCCCACATATCTCAAGACCATTGGGAAAAGCAAGGCACTTACTGCTACATTGAGTGACACCAAACCTGAGGATGATTTGGATAATGAGGATGATGGAATCCTAAATGCCTTTACTGCCACTGTAAATGCTACTGAAGGGATTGTTGAAGATGTGGATCATGAAGAGGACTTGGTGGACTCTAAGTTTGAGAAGATTGATGAGCAAGATGACATCCATATAGCTTATGAAAAGTTGTATAAGGTTTCTGAGAAGCATAAGAAACTATATAGGCTGGCCACCAAGAAGCTTAGTGAAGTGGAGCTTGAACGAGAAGAAATTTCCACAAAATTTGTTAAAGCAAATTAGACCATTGGAGCACTACGGCTTGAGAACAATTTCTTAGCTGAGAAGACTAAGAAGCATAAGGCAGGGCTGTTCCAAGTCAGAACTCAGCTGGAGAGGACTTCAAGTGCAAAGCTTGATGAGATGCTCAGTTTACAGAAATCAGCTTCTGATAGAACCGGTTTAGGGTATGATTTCTCTTTTCCTAGTATTGCTACTTCTAGTACTACTATTTTTGTTCCTCCTGCTAACAATGTTGAAATTGAGAAAAATAATGTTAAAAATGAATTAGCTAGTGAGAATATAGACAAGGGTAAATCCATCTTAGGAGCACCCCCTAAACTTGATAAGAAAGAGATTAAGAACCCTAGGGCTAAGAAGGGAAATACTCAAAAGCCTAAACAGAAAAAGCAGCATTTTTGTCATCACTGTGGAGCAGTTGGACATACATGACCTAATTGCTATAAGTGGTTAGCCACTCAACAGAGCAACAGCATGATCGCATCGGGAAACCATAATCAGTTTCCATCCTCTCCTCTTGGAGATCTTCTCAAAGCCCTCATGTTTCTTTTGAACTTGAACAAGTTCAATTCTTCTCCCTCACCGCCAGATCAAGGATTTGCTAAACGGAAAGGTTCTTCCAAGGTGGGGAAGAAAAAAGCCTCCAAGTGATTCTTTCATTGTTTCTCTCGCTCTCCCTTTTTTTCTTTTTTTCTTTTTCTTTTTTGCATTACTTGTGTGTTTTGCTTTCGTGTTTTAAGTCAATCTAGTTTTATGCATTCTTTTGTTTAACATGTTTTTATTTGTTTATTTTTCAGTTTTACTTTACTTTGTTTTTCATAAAAAGAAAAAAAAATTGAAAAGTCAGAATAATACAAAAACAATGTGTGTTTGTGTATATTGGTACTTGTATATCTTGGATGGCCATTGAAACAAAATTTTCTAAACTTTGTAACATTTTGTAGTTTAGATGACATCTGTATGTTTTAGCATAGGAAAAGTGCAATGTCAAAAAGCTTAACATAATTGGGTTATTCTTTTCTATTTCTTATATGCCCATGGATGGTTTGCTTAAAAGAAAAATATGCAAAGAAAAATAAACAGCAAAAAGAATAAAAATGCTTTATATATGATTGCTAGCATGTCTTCTAGGAGATGTAAAAGTTACAGGATGTACCTCGAAGGTGATAGTTCCCATCAAACAGTTATGATTGTGTGTGAGTTAAAGTGATTTTCTCTTATCTCAAATCATCATAACATGTAGACACTTATGCAATCTTGCGATGTTTTCACACACAACACACAATATTCTTTGCTACTTTTCATACATGTTCAGGTACAATGTGATTTGGTCATCATAAGAAATACATGTGTTAATGTATAATCACTAAACTTTCTTAACTTATTTTTTTGAAATATAAAATTGGTTAGACTTGTTGTGTGTGTGTGTGCGTGTGTGTGTGTGTGTGTGTGTGTGTGTGTGTTTTTGGATCTGTGTACTTGACATTTTTCTTGTTGAGAGATGATTTTGAGAGCTTAAAATGTTGGTTGGATCCTTGTTTGAGTAACATGTTTGATTGCATTCATGTCTGTGTTTTCTCTTTTTGAAAAAATTGTTTTTAAGCTATCTCAACAAATTCTCAATACCTCTCGATAGCTAGGCTATCTGCCAAGCCCCTTCAGCTTCTTTTTATCGCATTCTCCATAGCTCCTCGATAGCTGCTTGATCCATCAAGAAACTTTCTAGACGCTTGATAAATTCTCAATAGCTACCTCAATCCATCGAGATCCTTTAGCTATAGACACCTCTCAACAGATCCTCGATAGCTCTTCAACAGCTTTTTCACCCATTTTAAACCTCGACACCTCTCGATCAGTCAAGCTTTATGATTTTTCTATATAAAGGATTTGCGTGATTTTTCTTCATTTCTCCTCGATCTCTCTCTATTGTTTTTAGTCTCTTCACCTCCCAAACACACTCTTCTCTCTCAAACCTTCAACCCACATGATTTTCAGCCTTTTCTTGTCTCAAATCACTTGGTTTGTTCTCTTCATCTCTCATTCTTCATGCATTTAGATCTAGGTTTTAAGTTTTTGAAAAATGTGTAGGGTTTTTCAAAATTGATGAAGTTTTTGTGAAATTTTTGGGATGGGTTGTGTAAATGATCCTATATGTTCATGCATTGCATCACATTTGCATTATAACAATGTTTCATGCATTTTAGATGTGTGTTTACTTTGCTGCAATGTTGAGTGCTAGTAGGTTTGGTTTGGGCTGAGCCCATGATGTTTTTAAGTTTGCATGTCACATGTTCATGCATTTTCATGCATACATACCTTCAATTATTTATATTCTTTTATATTGTGTTGTTGGTGCTTTTCTGATTCTCTCTCTCTCTCTCTCTCTCTCTCTCTCTTGCGTTAGTCTGCGTTATGGCACCTAAACACAAATCCACTCCATCCCGAAACCCTCTTCATTCTAGGGCAACCACTTCTTCTTCTAACCCAACTCCTTCTCATGTATGGTTCTATGATGATAAAGCCCGAAAGGACTTTTTGGAGAACTTTTCTCAACGAGGCATTCATTCGGAGTGCCAAGTCATCTTATCAGATTTTTCCGATACTGACCTTCCCACTATCATCTACAGTCGGGGTTGGAAGTCACTGTGTAATGTCCCGGTCACATGCCCTTCCGTGATCATACTGGAGTTTTACTTCAATATGCACAGATTCGATACTTTTGTACCTCATTTCTTCTCTCGCGTTTGAGGTACGCACATCATAGTTACTTCGGAGATTGTATCCGAGGTACTACACATTCCTAGGGTAGTGCATCCTGACTACCCTGGTTGCGATTGTCTAAGGACTGTGTCCAAAGACGAACTCATGTCTCTATTCTGTGAGACACCATCTTCATGGGGTGATCATCAAAACACCCGATGCTCAACCTTTGCTAAAGGTCTGAGGTTCCTAAACATGGTGTTGACATTTCTTCTTCATCCTTTGTCTCACTATAACACTATCATAGAGCCTTGTGCTTAATTTTTCTATCCCTCTTAGAAGACATCTCTATTGACTTCCCTTCTCACTTTATTCTATTCCTTATAGTTATCTATAAGGATACGGCGACCCGTAATAAGCTCATTTTTCCGTCGGCTATCACGAGGATTCTTCGCCACTTTTCTATCTCTTTTCCTGCGTCTAATCCTTTCTTCGTCATGGGTGCCATTGACGCTGCTACCGTTAGATGGAATGATGCTTAGCTTCGCCCGTGGCGGACACAGACCAAGATGGCAGCTCCTCCTGCTTTTTCAGCTCTATCCACCTCCGCTCCTTCTTCTTATACTGGTGGTGTGACTCTTGATGCGATCATGGCGCAGCTTCAGCGCATGAATGCTCACCTTGACACTCTCAATGATGAGTTGTGTCAAATGAACACCCATGTGAACCGTATTGCTCGACAGCAGGCTCGCCTTGGTGGCTTCATCGAGTCTCCCTTTCCTTCTCTAGAGGCTTCTGAGGATGAGGACGACGATAGTGACTCTAATGATGATGGTGATAAGGATGATAGTGCTAGCTCACCCAGTAATAATGAGATGTGTACTTGATGTACTTACCCTTTGTCACTCGTGACAAAAAGGGGCAGTAGTTTTGATATGAGAGTAGTCATATACGTAGAGGGAGAGTTAGCATAGGAGATTTTTGTTAAGGGGAGTATTCATTTTTTTTTAGGGATGTAGTGGGGACTTCTGTATTTTTTTCTTTTCTTCTTTTAGAAATACATTGTTCTTACTTTGTGATAGCAAACCTTGTATTTATGATGTTATAGGTATATAATAAGGTTGTTATTACAGTTCTTTCACCTATTTTTACATGTGTTGTTTCTTTCTCTCTTTATGCACATGCTTCTTATATTCTATATGCAATCTTTTATTTCTGTTTCACACTAAGATGCCTTAATGAGTTTTGTTTAAAGTGTTTCAGAAATACAGGTTGTCAAAGTCTTCTTGCCATGAACTTTATTCTTGCAAAGTTTTTCAATAGTTTGTATTAGGATAGATTTTAATGTATTTAGCAAATGAATATAAGTTCAGTGATTTATGACTCCTCTCATATGTTCATTTGTATGTTGTGGTTTTATCACGAATTGCCAAAGGGGAAGATTGTTAGGACATATGTGATTTGATGTTAGGAACATATATCATATTAGAATTGGCTAATCCTTTGACAAAACGCATTTTACTTGTAATTGGGTAGATTTAGGATATGTTTAATACTTCAAGGATCAAGGTTTCAAGTTCAAGTGTTAAAGCCATGCAAGTCTATCCAAGAAACAAGTGAAGAAGTGCTGGTTTTTAAATCACGATAGCTAGCTCGACAGCTAGTACCTATCGAGGGTTAAATAGCTATTGAAGCCCGATGCTCGACAATTATCTCGATAGATAAGCCATCTATTGAGGTTTATGAAAAACAGATTTTCAGCTCTGATTTTCATCCAATCTGTGAGTATGTCTTTAGGCTTTCTTTTCTCACAACCCTAAACATATATAAGGATTATTTTAAGGGCCATAAAAGGTTGCACGAGTGTAGAGCAAAGTCTTGTTCATGCAAATTGTGATCGGAGATAGAATTTGCCCTAGTTCATCTTTTACTTGAAAAGGTTGCTGTGTTTGTACGCCGTAGGGTTTTATGACCAATGAGCTTCTTGATCTTCATCGTGTGATGAACTGAAGAATTTTGTAGCTAACATCTTTCTTAAGTTGGTGATTAAGTCGCATACTGGGATCCGCGCATCTATTGGTTAGTTACGTACTGGGAGCAGTGCATTGAAAGGAGAGATTATCACTACAAAACAAGTCCAATTGGGTATTGGGGTAAGGTTTCAACTGTAGGTTAGTATAAGGTACTGAGATTCCTTTACTTGTAACCGCTTGTTGTGATAATAGTGAATTCTCAAGAGTGATGACCTTAAAATCACCCGGTAGGGTTTTTGTTGTGTTGGTTTTCCCCATTTGTAAACAAATCACCGTGTCTATTTAATTTTTGCTGCATATTTAGTTATTTGGTGATTTGTTTGTGATGCCACGCATATTGTATATTAATCTGATTAATTAATCAACTTGGCTAATTAATTGGTTAATTCATCACAAGAGGTCAGTACATTCTTGGCCTATCAATATCTAATAGAATTTGTAATATTGTTGGCCATTTTATTATCATAAGAATTTTCTACAAGTAGATGCAGCCAATATTTGCTATGTAATTTCCATTGTAATTATTTCTTTAGCAGTACTATTCAGCATTGGAAACTTTTGTATCTATTGGTACCATATATAGTTTTGAAAGGTATAACAGGCACTGTGGTTAAATTTATTGTAGGATGAAGTAGAAATGTTGTATGCTTATAATTACTTAGGAAAATATTAATAAAGATGAAGATTCTCCCATGATAAACTATTCAAATTTTGTACTTGTTACTTTTAAACTTGTTGAGTTTGTTGTAGTGAGTGAGTGAGTGCATCCCTCCTTGTTTTGAATCAAACTCTAAAGTGTATGATTATTTGGAATATCAATTTCTAAGAGGGAGCTCTTAAATCTAAACCAGCTGGCTTTTGTTCTTTCTATATATATATAAGATGTTTCGAGGAGGGAATTGCTTATAAATGTTGTGAAATTGATTGAAACACTTGTGGTTGTGTGTAAAAATGTAAGTTTGTTTGTTTGTTTTTGTATTAGTTGCATGCACTGACTTTATAGATTCCGATTTCTGATTTCTCTGAAATTTGTTTTATATAGTTTTGTATGGTTGGATTTTCTTATCCTTGTGGTTTTAATTCAAATTCTTCTATCAAGGTAGTATTTCAATTTTACTCAAATCATTATTTGCTTATAAATTGTGGGAAATTCCATAATTTTGTAGATAGAGTCAGAGAAGAATAGAGACCATCATTCTAAACAGGAGAACTTACATATTGTTGGTTCATGTAGCTTTGTCATGCACGCTGCAAAGAAGGTAATAAGTTTTATGACTAATTTTTTAATGATTTGACTTATCTTAAGTTTATGTGGAACCAATATTCATCACTACATAAATATGCCGTACATATTGCAGGCAAAAGCGGATGGACGTCCTGTAGAGCGTGTAGCATTATATTCAGTACTGCATACTCGTAAAGATGGATCTGCAGTTAATCCTGTAGTGCAGGCAAAAATGGTGAGTAGTCCATTTTATTACATTAAATTTTATTACGTGCCTGCTTTTGAGTTGGCTTTAGTGAATTTTGGTGGGTTGAAGTGAGTTGGTGAACTGAGTTGAGGGTGGATGAGTTGCTGGCTGTGTTTATTTGAGAGATAGTTAAAGTTGGCTGTAGGTGTTTGCTGATGTATATTGGAGATGGCTTTTGGTGTGATTCAAGACAAGGTGGAGCTGGGAATAGGTAAAAGGGTTATGACAACTGAGGGTGACATAATTGCCTCAATAGACTATTATGTTTGTGATGAAGGCAAATATAGGTTATGTGATAATTCCTTAATTGAGATCATGTAGAGACCAGATAGCCAATATGTATCTTGAAATCAGTGCACTAATTTTATAAGTGTTACGAGACCACATGCTGAACTTATCTACCATGTTAAATGCTCTAAGCCTTGCATTTTCTCATTTCATTCTTTTTTTATCCTCTATATTTAAGATCTTAGATTATTTTTTGTACCATTTTAATTAGGATGCTATTAACTCCTTTTGTTTTTTCAATTTTAACTTTTAAGTTGCAAGAATCTTTCCAAACTCTATTTGTGGAGATCTTTGTCAAACTAATAAAAGCATTGTTTGAATCTATTCCTTTTCTTTTCTTTTCTTTTTTTTTTTTTTTTTTCTATACTCAATGATTAAAGAACCTCTTAATTTTAATTTTCTATTTGTTGAGGAACTTCTACTTCAATTAGATGTCTCTTGTTGGTACTGCTATGCCATATATTTGCTGGCTTTACTTTACTTATTAAAATCTAGATTAATACTTTCAAATCTGAAATGTTTGGAATACATAGTTAAATGTCTTTTTTATTTGTACTATTCATAAATGATTGCTCATTAAATGCTATTTAAAAATTGCTCATTGAATTCATATATTAGGATAAAATGAAGGAGTTGTTGGCTGAACCTTCGAATCAATTGCAATCATCTAGCACAAGTGGTAGTATTGCATGGGTATCGGATGATGTGTTTGCCAAAGTGATGGGTAAGGAGCGCAAATGTCATATTCGTGGGGTAGGATTTGGTCCAAGCCCAAGTGGCTGAAGTAGCAAGAGTGCTCTTACAGACTTTCATGTACAATCAAGTCAAGCAAGGGATGACGAAGTTGCACAATTGAAGGCTTCCTTGGCTGATATGCAAAGAAATTGTCCTCTTTTGACGAAATGAAGGAAAAACTTAGCCAATTCGAAGAGATGGAGCAAAGAATGGCTTGCATGCTTCAACAAATGCAACAAATAACTTCACAATGCAGTCAGGTTGGCATTAATGTTTTGTTCTTCTTATCTTGTTGTAAAATTCAGCCATTTGCCAACTCTCTTCCACAAGTGCAATAGGCATGCTCATACCTTGAAAAGGGAAAAATAAACATTAGAAGTCAAAGAATATGAAATGAAATCATCTGCTCTTGGCATACAAAGACAATCATTCTTTCCCTTACCACTTCATTTTATTATTATTATTATTTTTTTTTTTTTGGGTTTTGATCATGAATATGTTTCTAAAACTTAGGATAGGAAAGTTGATCCTGTATTTGGGTCAAATCTAATTTGGGTTATGAAATTCTAATGTATTGAGATAGGAATAAGGTTTGTGTTGTGTTTTTTGAGCTTTCTTTCTAAGCTACATGATTTATACTTGCCAATTTTAAGGTAATATATAACTTAATGAAGACTTTGGGCTAATTAGCACTTTGGGCTGTTGAAAAATATCAAAAGTGTGTAAAGGGGTTTGATCCTTTAAGCAGATTAGCACTTTGATTCTTATTTGTATCTGTAAAGAAATAACATTGTATTGCATTAGTGAAGACTTTAGTTGGAGTCTGATTTGCTTTTCAAATTAAGTTCTTGAATAGATTTCCTATAAATGATTGATTCACTTTAGGTTGAAGCTAGCGCAAAATAGACTTTGAAAGTATAATTTTTGAATTATGGTTGTTGTTTGATTGATTATTGATATGTTTTTATTTGGAATCTTTGTGTATGAGTGATGACTGACTGATGAGTGAATTTGTTAATTGGTTCTTATTATATGACAAATTTTTGTTTTTGCGTAGCCTTTGAAATAGAGTGGAGGGTCTACTTGATGATTTCTTGGAACTTGGGAGCTTTATTATTGCTTTCCATATGTAGAGTCTAGTCTTTGGGTACAGGCTGTTTTGATGATTATGTAAATGGTTTGGGGCTCTTTGAGATCCTTGTCAATGGTCTCAACAGAAGTGCATATTAGAAACAGAAACTTTTTTCCCTGTGATAATTTTTAAGGGAGCTATTTGAATGATAATACCATTAATTGAATAGAAATTATTACAGGTTATTTGTAATAGAAATGTGGTTTTAGAATCTAGGAGAAAAAAAAAACTATAGTTGAAGGACTAAAATTACAAAATAATTGGAGACCTATAGCGACGTTTATAGCCTGCCGCAAAAGCCTCACACATATAGCGGCGGCGTAATCGCAACTAAAAGGTGCGTAGAGTCTGTAGTTTAATAAATCCTATAGCGGTGCTTAATGCCCGCTGCTAAAGGTTGTCACTTGTAGCAACGAGTCTATCCCGTTGCTAAAAGGTCACTTGACCCGAATGATAACCTCATACGGCGGCGGTTTTCTACCCACTACTAAATGGCCGATCTATTGCTGCACTTTTTATGACCTTTGCAATAGATTTATAGCGACACCGCAACAATGGTGGGTAGAACCACCACAATAGCCCCAGTCGCAAAAGGTGAAATGGACCTTTAGCAGTGGTTTTCTGGGCATTTGCGACGGTTTTGTCCCGCCGCAATAGTGCAGTTTTTTTTGTAGTGAAACCTTTATTACTTTACTGCAAAGTACAAAAGAGAGAGAGAAAATAATTCTTACAAAAAATCTATCTTAACCTAAATCAATCACTATGGCTTTAAATATCCATTCAATTACATAAAATGCATTGTTTCCCTCATTGTAGACACTTTTTTCCCTTACTCATACTGTTTACTTGTCAAGTAACTGCCCTATACCAATGCCACCTCCAAGTATGACCAACACAGCCTACAGAGCATATCTCCAACCATATACAAGCCACCCCCCAAACTCATTTTCGTACATAAACTAGCATGTCTATATAATCTTAATTGGTATTACTCAGACTGCTTCTCTAGTCAATAGCCTTAATTAGCAATCTTTTCAGGTCATGTTTCACTACAACTTTTGGCCTAGTTTTGCAGATCACACCTCTAATTAGTAGTCTCCATAGGTATGATTTGCACCGTCTTCGGTGGCATCAAGCCTCGATCACCACATACATCTAGCATTTAGTTAAGCCTATCATTTTCATTCAATTTGTTAGAGATATCAGGACCAATCCTGGTGAAACGCTAAAGTTTATAATATATCATATGTCGCTTTATTGTATTAAGACTTAATTACTACAAGTAATTCTAATCCTACTTATAGTGTAAGTAGTGTAATTCAACATTAGCTTACTATATATACCATTGAATGATTTTATTGCGTGTAATACACAGAGCTTACTAGTAAAAATGTAACTAGCGAAGACTTTCCATTATGGACGTACATCTCTCACGTTCTCTGTCTCATTTACTCTATATTTCTTATCTTCTCGTACACTTTCTCTTTATCTGTCTCATTTATTTTCTTGTTCATATATTTATCTTGATATCAAGTTATGCTTCCAAGGAAAACCCAAGCGAACAGTCACATAACATATGTTCACACCATTTGCAAAGCTTGAAACCGCAACTTAAGCCCATACTAATATTAGTACAGCAATGAGTTAGGAATGACCTGTGTCACCATTTCGTATCATCATCATGTTCACGATTGGAACACAATTCCAAATAATAAATTTGTCTTGGAATTTACCATAAATCTGAAAACGTACTCGACAATGATCTTATATTTTATGTTATACTAATAGTATTTAAAACAAGCAACCATAAAATACACACCGCAACTAGAAATTTTGTGCTCTTTACAGATCACATACACATGACAACTAAATGGCACTATACAACACATACGATATACATCAAGACAAATCAAATAAATTATAAAAGGGCCCAAGCGAATGGGGCTCGTTATTTCTTTTCTTTTTTCTTTTTTTTTTTCCATAATTAAAATGTAATATTAAAAGTACCAAAAAAAAATCAAATCTCTCACAATGAAAGCTGTATAGCAATGGAACTTTTTATGTAGCGCCAGGGTGTCACACTCATGTGATATTAACGTTACACCACCAGTCCACTAATTAATCATAAAGCCAAAAACCCCACACAAAAACTCAAAATCGCCATGATCAATCTCCCACCGTCCAATCCACTAGCCCCATTGTTATCAGCCGTCTGATTCCCCACATCATCACCCTCGGGTGAATCGGCCGCCGGTGTTGCCGCGGCGGCCTCTTTGGCAGCCTTAGGTGCCTCAGCCTTTGTTGTTGGTGCAACCTTAAACAACTCTCTAGGCAACAATACCTTATCAACCTTATAAACCACTAACGGCTCTTCATCCTTTAACGTCCCCGTTACCTTTGCCGTAACAACTTTCGTCTTCAACGTAACCTCCTCGCCGTCATTTTGGACGGTAAAGTCATACTTGTTAGCTCCGTCAGTTGCTAACGTGTTTATGATTCCGTTATTTGACTTCAACATTTGTATAGACTGGTACACAGGAATTCCATGATATAACAGTAATGATATCTTTTGTGGTGCTGTTAAATTCTTGTACTTAGGCATGAAGCCATTAATAATGGTATCGGTTGGGCAAAAAACTGTTAAACCTCCGTCGATGTTTTCCTGGAATGTTGTGTCGGCTCCTGAAGCTATTAATAAGTCGGCAAATGCTTTGCAGCCTTGCTTGGACAATATAGCCGTTAAATTCAGCTGGCCTGGACCTGGTGTTGGTGCTTCAGCTTCAGTGGAAGTTAATACCTACAATTTCCATTTAAAAATTCTTATTAGTATAATTATATAATTTTTTTTATGGTAAAGAATCAATATATTTGGTATATGTGATGTATTTAGTTTACAAAATATACTGTGCGCACTAATATTTACTCATGGCAAAAAAGTATATGTGATGTATAATACTTGATTTTATATGTCTACAAGTTGATTTTCTAAAACTTGCTATTAGAAACAAATTTATGAGGTTATTTTCAGTTATCTAAGAATCCATCCTTGTTTTGTTCTAGTCAAATACTCAAATATTCTTTAGAATTAACAATTTCCAAAATTACTTTATTGATTTGCTTACTGCCTTCTGCAATTTTGAAAAAAGAAAAAAATTGCAAATTATTGTTACAACTAATTAATTAATGTGTACCTGACTGATTTGTAAGACGGAGATATTGTAAGGAATCTCCTTCACGGACTTCACATAGACCGCATCAAGATTGCCATTATTATCTTCAGCACCGAACCCAACTTTACCACCTTTAAGGTCGGTGACATTCACGTAGCCAGAGGAACCAGGGGCTGAGCCTGTGGCTTGGAACATGGAGGAAGCCAAGGCAGAACCATTTGTGATTTGGTGGAGTTTCTTGGAACCAAAGTAATCGACGAGGACATGGAGGGAGAGCACGTTCTTAATGGTGTAGACAGAGAGGTGTTTGGAGAGGAGGGATGACATGGCAGCATTGTCCACGGCGAGGACAGTGATGGTGAGGCGGCGGTTTATCTCAGAGGCAAGGTGGGTGATGGTGAGATAGTGATTGAAGGTCGAGAACTCGGGGTGTTGGGCAAGTATTTGGGTGATATTGTGTGCATTGCTAGAGGGCAATAGGAATAATAGCAAGAGAGGGATTGCGAATATGGAGGTGAGTGGTGGTGATTGCCTCATTGTGAGGGTGAAAGAGGCAGAGGAGAGAAGAGAGGTTTAGAATTGGAGTGGGAACGAGGAAGAAGGTGTTGTGACTTAAGTAAGTGAGCATAGGATTAAAATTCTTGTATGATTGTGCTAGCTTGGCATTAGGTTGGATGGGGTCCATAATGGGGTACCTTATGGGGCACTGACGAGAGGGATATATTTTGAAAAACATGTCTCATATATGATGCTCTAGATGAATATAACATTTGAAAAACATTTTTATATTTGGAAGCATGAAACCCATCTAATAATCTAGATACCTACTGGTCATGTTTAATTAGTAATTTGGGATGTAATAGATTTTACTATTTTATTGACAAAATTGCTCCTTCAACACATGTTTGCTATGCTTCTTCCACTTGATTCAAGTTTTCTCCAAATCGATTGGCAAAACATTGTTTTCAAACCAAATTAGACATGGCATCAACCGGCCATGACTGGAATTTCTTCTAACTTGGTGAGAACATAAATTACTTTCACATTCGAACTTGGTTTGAGGCAACATTGCCTTAAGATTTTCTTATATTATTACAATTCAAAATTCAAATAAATGTTTAATATTGAGTTGAGGAATAGTGAAAGTAAGGAGTAAGGAACACAATCACACACATACTTCATTGAATGAAAAGAGGAATGGGGACCGAATTATTTCTTGCAATCCCATTGGAAATAAAGCCAAAAGGAAGCCATGTGCGTACGATATAGAAAAATATCACCCACCAAAGGAACAATTTCATAACTCTAGCCACTGTTATAATGATGGGTAGATAAATCCAGGCTTCATTAGATTCTTAAGGGATGTGTACCCATCGTTGCATGGTTGATTTAATTTGGAAGAGATGAGAATTCCAAATGTTAGTGTTTGAAGGTTATTTATTTATGCTTCACAATCATTGTTGTTTTTAAAATTTCTAATACGAAGAAACATTAAACGGTAGAACAATCCAAACCCTACAAAATAATATATTATACAAATTCTTAAACTCATAGAGCTAAATTTCATGTCATTAAATCAAATAATGAATGAATATTCATTATTCATATTCTCTTTGTATAAATTTGACTACATATAAGTTTATATTTCATTTCTTTCTTTTAAGGTGTCTTTGTACGATCAAAAAAAAAGGAAAAAAAAATGAATTGAATGAACTTTAGATGAGATTTGAATGTGGATATTCATATTTCATCATCTTAATTATTTCTTTTTGAAAAAATGATGCAATTCATATCAAAATTCATGAAATCATTTTAATGATATCTAGGGCTGTAAACGAACACAAATGATTATGAACAACTCAAACTCATTTCGAAAAAAAAAAAAAAAAAAAAAATTATTCATGTTCGTTTGACAAGCTCAAGTAGAACTTTGGGCTTAACCATTAAACAACCCTAATATCACGAAATATCATTATTTTAGGTTCTAAAATCAAATAGATTAGTATCATTTGCAAAATATTTCCAACAAAGAAAGTAAAATTTAGGACAGCTGTAATGTCCCCTTTTAGCTTGAAATTTCCTAGTCCCCCTCCCCCATTTTAACTTTTCGGAATAAGCATTTAGGTACTATTTTCCATCAAATTATCAAAATTTTCAATTTTTTTAGAATTTTGGATTTAAAGCTATGTCAAATTTATCTTAATATCAGACAAGGTTTCTATCCAAACTAGTTAGACAGAAATCATTCAAACTCCTTCTATATCTTTTTATTGGATATGAATTAAATTTGAAAATCTAACTATTAGATTACATGTTCTTTATATTCTTAACATACATGTCAAATTTCATTCAATCAATAAACTTAATTAAAAAATAAAAACTACAATCCATCAATTTTTTTCTTTAGTTACTACTAAAATTTAGGACAGTTGTAAAAAATGTCTACTAAGTGGAAAATTATTTAATACTCCAGAAGTACCATAAATGCGTATTCTCCCTCTCACATGAATTGTTAGTCCCACCATAAATTTAATTAGTGGGACCCATAATTATGTGAAAGGAAAGAGTACGCATTTATGGTACTTTAGAAGTACCCAATAATTACCTAATCCATCAATTTTCTATTTCCATTTTCCAACAGAACTATGAAAAATTACACTGCACTATATTTTTTCAAGTTTTACCTTTCCACAACACAGTATACCAAAAAAAAAAAAAAAAAATTCCACAACATAGTTTCATCATTATTGATTTTTTATTTTCAAACATGAAAAATAAAAATAAGTTGCCAATATTATTCCCAAAAAAAAAAAGGATTATTCAATTTATTTTATAGAATTTTGCATTCAAACTCACACTAAATTTGGCCTTAATACTATCACCACTTTATTATGGCTAATTGACGACATTGCATCTATTAAATACTTAATGATGACAAATTACAAAACACCATTTTACTGTTTTATTATAATATTTTATTATATTTTCCAAGCTGTTACTATTGCCACAACATAATTGTACAAATTAAAATCTACCATTTGTTATATATATTATTGATTGCTTTTTTATTTTAAGTTGCACATTTTGCCACACCATAGTGAAAATAATAATAATTGATGAGGACGATTCAAATAGGGTGATGAAATCGTCTACATAAGGTGGGGCCGATGGCTTCACCAAACTCGTTAGCATTTCATTTGTACTCAAAAGCATAGACATCGCCACCTCAAAGCCGACATCTTCAACTTAAGACTCCGATATCTTTATAGGACAATTTGGGAAGCCGAAGAAATGAAGTTGACGGAGATAATGAGGCTCTTGATGGGTTTGGTAGGGCCTCGCTTGGCCTACATGCATGAGTATATAAGGAAAAAACCATGTGCGCCACGATTAACCCTAATTGAGAGGGTCCCTATAAGGAAAGGATCCCGTGAGATGCGTGCATTTAGGAAAATCTTCCCTACAAGGCAAGATCCTCTCCGCCAAGGAATGAATGTCAACTTCACCCCACTATAAAAACCCAAAGCCCTCACAAACCAAGGTACACATAATTCACCCTAGTTCTGGCACTCTAAAATTGTGAAAAGTTTTCTAACTTAACCTTTGAAGGGTCTTTGGCTGGTACCACACCGGTACTCTCCTAAGGTCTTCTTGTTCTGAGTTGTGCAGGTGATGTTTCGAGCACGTGAGGACTGTGTGTCTTACTGACAATTTTCGGCATCATTAGTTTGTGTCGTCTGTGGAAACCAAGAAGCACTCGTAAGCCATACCACCGCTTCTCGGATGAAAATTTGCATGATACTTACTCGCTCAATGGCTACCACCAACAACATTCAAGGAGATGAGCCGCGCACCACCACCCTCGAAAGACAAGTTCAAACTCTTTCTACTGCTATGGAATGCCTCACCAAGTAAAACCATGATCTAGAGGAGCAGCTGCACTAAAAGAACGTAGGGCTTAACACTCAGGAGGAGGATTAAGAAGGCACCAGCGCTGAGCAGAGGGAAGAAGAAGGGCCGAAAGGTAGCAACGGCCCAAGTAAACCAGAGCAACAGGACATGAGCTGTCCATCCACCGCAGATACAGCTCCACCTTACCTGGTTGCAGAGATGTAGATGATAAAGGAGAGGATGGAATTCATGATGAACGCTCTCAGAGGATGGCTGTCCAGCAACTTCGACGGCCTGGTCCATCGAACTGATTTGTCATTCACCGCGTCCGTCACTTCGTTCCCTCTTCCACCAAAATTTCATATGCCGTAGGTAGAGAGCTATGATGGATCTAAGGACCCCCTAGATCACCTAAAGTCTTTCAAGACCTTGATACACCTTCAAGGAGTGGCAAAAGAAATCATGTGCAAGGCCTTCCCCACTACACTGAAGGGCCCCGCAAGGGTTTGGTTCAGCAGATTGGCGCCAAACTCCATTAGTACCTTTAAGGAGTTGAGCGACTAGTTTACGTCGCACTTTATCGGGGGGCATAGATATAAGAAGTCCACCGCATGCCTGATGAGCATTAAATAGCAGGAGGATGAGACGCTGAGATCTTACATAGCCCACTTTAATAAAGAAGCACTCTCAATCGATGAAGCTGATGACAAGATACTCGTGGAGGCATTCATGAATAAGTTACGAAAGGGTAAGTTCCTATTTTCTTTATACAAAAACAACCCAAAAACTATGTCGGATGTGCTTTACAGGGCTACTAAGTACATGAACACAGAAGATGCATTGCTGGCCCGAAAAAAGAAGCCAAAGAAGAGGGAAAGACAAGAGGACGTACGACAAGATAAAGGGCAAAAGATGGTCAGGTTCGGAGAACGGTGGGAGGATAGACGCTCCAAGCCCCCCATGAGGAGATTCACAAGCTTCACCCCACTAACTGCCCCGATCGACCAAGTCTTGATGCAAATCAAGGACGAAGGAGCCCTGACTTTTCCCGACAAGCTGAAGGGAGATCCCAATAAGAGGTCCAGAGACAAGTATTGCCATTTCCACCATGACCACGGTCATGACACAGTTAACTACTACGACTTGAAGCAACACATAGAAGAACTTGTCAGACAAGGAAAGTTGCAAAGGTTCGACAGCAAGGAACAAGCGAACCCACCACAAAAGCAAGTTCCCTGACGAGAGAATGAGCATCCCAGGCCGCCCATATGAGATATAAGGATGATTGTAGGAGGCACTATAGCCCCTAGTTTGTCCAAAAAGGCCTGCAAGACCTATCTCAGGATGGTTCAGAACATCCAGTTGACGAGTTTCGTACCGAAAATGGCACGAATCGACAACCCCATCATTGAATTCTCAAAAAAAGATGTTCGGTGTCTCCACCACCCGCATGACGATGCACTTGTCGTCAGCATACAAATAAGAGACTACAATACACACTGGTTCCTAGTTGACAACGGAAGCTCCGCTGATATACCTAGCGTTCTAGCAAATGAGGATTGGTAGGGAACAGCTAGTTCCTACCAACGCCCCGCTTGTGGGGGTCGATGGGACAAAAGTACATCCCCTTGGCGCAGTCATGTTGCTCGTAACGGTTGGTGATTATCCTCAACAAATCACTAAGGATGTTACATTCCTTGTTGTCGACTGTTCGTCCGCGTATAATGCCATAATAGGATGACCTACCCTCAACTCGTGGAAGGCTATAACTTTAACCTACCACTTGATGTCTAAATTCCCAACCGAATAAGGAGTAGGAGAAATACATGGAGACCAAGTAGTTGCCCACGAGTGCTATATAGCAATGTTGGAGATGAACGATCATTTTCAAACGATGAACATAGAAGAACAGTGGACAGTGGCAGAACTCGTTGAAAGACTTGATGAAATACTCCTAGACAATTCCAGGCCGGATCAAACAACGAGGATAGGCACCCTCGCCAGCCCAACGGTTCGCCAAGCGCTCATCACTTTTCTTAAAGAGAACCAGGATGTATTTGCCTAGATCCATGAAGACATGCTAGGAATCGACCCTTCGGTCATGGTGCACAGGTTGAATGTGTCGCCCTCCTTTCCACCGATTCGCTAGAAGAAGCGAGTGTTCGCCTAAGAACGATACAAAGCTATAGCAAAGGAAGTCCACAAGTTGCAGGAGGCAGGCTTCATCAGGGAAGTTTACAACCCTGATTGGCTGGCAAATGTGGTAATGGTCAAGAAAGCCAACGGAAAATGGAGAATGTGCATAGACTTTACAGACCTGAACAAAGCATACCCTAAGGATAGCTATCCCCTCTAGCAAGTTGATGTCCTAGTAGATTCTATAGCCCAGCACCAGATACTGAGCTTCATGGATGCTTTCTCGAGTTATAACCAGATCAAAATGGACGAAGCAGATCAGGAAAAGACTTCATTCGTCACCAACCAAGGCCTCTTCTACTATAAAGTGATGTCGTTCGGCCTTAAGAATGCAGGCGCGACATATCAGCGGCTCATGAACAAGATGTTCGCGCATCAGATTGGAAGAAATGTCCAAGTCTACGTTAACGACATACTGGTAAAGAGCCAAAGAACGCAAAAGAAATACAAAGCCTCAATGGCAACGTAGCCGCGCTGAATAGATTCGTGTCAAGGGCAACCGATAAGTGTCTCCCTTTCTTTCACACGCTGAATAAATCATTTGAATGGATGGCCGAGTGTCAGTAGACATTCTACGATCTGAAGGCCTACCTTTCCTCCCCACTGTTGCTGAGTCTCTCAAAACCAAGGGAAGAACCTCTACCTAGTTGTATCCCCAGCCACCATCAGTGCAGCCTTAATTAGAGAAGAAGACAAGGTGTAAAAGCCCGTGTACTACACTAGTTAGGCACTTCGCAATGCAGAGGAGAGGTACCCACTAATGGAGAAGCTCGCCTTCTCTTTGATTACAGCAGCTCGCAAGCTCAAGCTGTACTTCCAAGCCCACACAATAGTTGTCCTAACTGACAAGCCTTTACGGCGAGCAATAAGAAATCCCAAAACCACCAAATGAATGACACTATGGGCAATAGAGCTAAGCGAGTTCGACGTACAATACCACTCGCGTACTGCCATTAAGGGGCAGGTGCTCGTTGACTTCATCGCAGAGTTCACTAATTCAGAAAGCCAGGGGGTAGAAGAGTATCCTCGGTCGAGTATACACACAGACGGGTCGTTTAACAAACAGGCTGGTGAAGCAGGCATTGTACTTTGTTCTCTAGAGGGGGACAAGATTGAATGCATGGTTCGTCTCGACTTCCCTACGACCAACAATGAAGCGGAGTATGAAGCTCTAATAGCAAGATTAGACCTTGCTAAAGCATTAGGAGCCATGAGAATGGTTATTCATTGCGACTCCCAGGTCGTTGCCAACTAAGTAAATGGTGATTACGAATGTAAGGGCGAGAGGATGAAGAAGTACTTGGAGCAGGTAAAGAAAATAGTGGATAACTTGCAGGCCAAGATTATTCAAGTCCCCAGAGGAGAAAACGAGCAAGCCAACTGTCTTGTAAAGGCTGCGTCAGCAGAGCACATGATCATCCCCGCCAAGGCACTTTCCTTTGTTCAGCTTTCACCATTAATAGACACCATCGACATGCAGAAGATAGGTTCTGAAAGCAATTGGACCACACCAATAGTCTCCTACTTGAAAGATGGCACAGTACTAGACACAAAGGAAGCCGCAAGGAAGCTACGGTCCAAGCAACATGATTCGTTTTGCTAAAAGATGTCTTATACAAGAGAGGCTTCTCACGCCCATACCTGAGATGCTTGAGCCCCGAAGAAATGGACTACGTCATGAGAGAAGTCCATAAAGGGATTTGCGGGAACTATTCAAGATTGTAGTCGTTGGTACACAAAATGATTTGAGCAGGATACTACTAGCCAACTATGCAGAAGGATGCCCAAATGTATGCTAAAACCTGCAACAAGTGTCAAAGGTTCAACAACATCATCAGACAGCCGACAGAAGAGCTCACCCCAATGATGGCCCCATGGCCTTTCACTCAATGGGTTTGGACATCATGGACCCATTCCTAATGGCAATGTGACAGCTGAAGTTCCTTATAGTCGGTATAGACTATTTTACCAAATAGGTAGAAGCTGAAGCCTTGACCGCTATCACAGAAAAGAACGTAAGAAGCTTTATATGGAAAAATATCATCTACAGGTATGGGTTCCCTAGAGTCTTGGTCTCAGATAATAGGAAACAATTCGACAACAACTCCTTCATGGATTTTTGCTCATAATTTGGAATCAAGAACCACTACTCCTCCCCCGCCCACTCCCAAGCCAATGAACAGATTGAGGTCATGAACCGATCCTTACTCAAAATCATCAAGACTCGACTCGAGGGGGCAAAAGGTATATGGCCAGAAGAGTTGCCAAGCGTGCTATGGGCATATAGAACGACAGCAAAAACACCTATGGGACAGAAGTTGCACCATCCATGGAACACTGAGCACCTCAAGAAATACTACCAATAGATGACAGCAGAAAGAACGACACTCCTTATCTCCAGTTTAAATCTTTTAGTTAAATTTTTTGCTTTCAATACTTTCTAAGCCCAAAGGGCAGGTTTTTATCCTTTTAAGAACAATTTTTTACTTACTTATACATGCCTTTACCATAATAAGAGGAATTATTATTCAGACATGATCTGTGTATTTCTTTTTCTACAAAACTACCTTTATAAAGTCCACAGATGGACAAGTCTATGAAACCCACAAGTGGATAAGTTCAAATACAAAGTCCACAAGTACCACAAGTGGACGAGTTCAATATAAAGTCCCCAAGTAGACGAGTTTATTAGTATACAAAGTGGATGAATTGAAATTGTTCAAGTCCAAAAATGGGTGAACTCAAAATAGACGAATTAAGGTTATTAAGTCCACAAAGTGGACGGATTCATCCTAAGTTTACAAAGTCCTTTGAAAGACGAACATATCACAAGGAATGAACATACACATACAAATAAAAAGCAACACGCATATGCTAAAAGCGACGGATATAAGATAAGATAGCATAAATAAAGTCATGTCTTTACAAATGAAGCCCAAAAAACATTAAGGCACTTAACATCGTCCTAAAATTAGAATAAACATACAATGAAATTATCAATAAAAATGAACTAAGCTACAAGATCCTGGGCGTCAAGAGCAAGAGGGTTCTTGTCATCTTTCGGAGGAGAGTCCTAAGTGAAGGAGTATTCAACATTCTGAGGTTCAATGGACGGGACCAAAGGAGTAACAAGAAGGTCCCAGTAGGTTAGGCGAGGATGACACTATCATCTTTCGGATCTGAGTGAATTGAGTTGTCGGTTTCCTCGAAGATAGTGTCACCAGTAGGGGTTGACGGCAAGGGTCATCCGTAGTGACCTTGGATAAATCCAAGTTTGAGTAGACGAACTTAACCTGGTTAAGGCAATCCTCAAACCCATCACCATAGTAGACGGCACATGAGTCGATAAAAGGCTGTAAAGCCTTGAATCCCGTCACGGCCTCAGCCTTCGCCGTCTCCACCTGCCCAAGAAGAGTCGTTAGCTCTTTCAGCTCCTTCACCTCCTTGTTGAGAATGTGGAGGGCGTTCTTATACTATTCCTACACCATAGCTTGACTTGAGAGGCGATTGTTTCTTGGACGATTTATCCACGGGCGTGACTAATGCTTTCTTGGGAGGATGGTCGTCCATCCCGTCAGCTTTTCTCTTGGGCACACCCTTCCCTACCTTAGGGACCAACGAGGACGCCCCCTCCTTTTCCTTCCCCTTCCCCTTCTCCTTCTCCTTCTCCTCTTTTCTACGCGCTACAGCCGCCCTCACCAATGACTTCTGCCTGGCTGCCTCTATTTCTGCAAAGGACAAATGATGCTATTATGTAAAGCAGACGCGAATGAAAAACTAAAAAATGATAATAAATGCAACTTACATCGACGGGAGTAGGCGTTCAGTCTACGGGCTACTGGTATCAGCTTAGGACCTCCACAATATGCGTGTAAAGTGTCGAGTGTAATTAGATCTCGACACCTCCACTCGTCCAACGGGATCTTTGTAACCTGACAGATGAAGCCTTCTCGCTCATCTAAAATGTGTGGACGAACACTACCTGAAAATAAAAAAGGATGACAACATTAGAAAAATGAAACAAAAATATGGAAAAGAGGAAAGGTAGATGGGACTAACTTGAATCCTTGACGATGCCCCAAGTGTTGTCAAAACCATGAAGCATCATCGCCCACTCTTCTTGACAGCACACCCAGTCTGTCCCTTTGACAAAAAAAATACCTGCCCTTCCAATTCCTATTGGAATCAGGCATGTCTGACACCAACTTTAGCCCCTTCTTCCTTACCCGCAAAGTGGTATATCCCTTGGGACGAGACGATGTGCTACGGCTTATAGCACTAGAAGAACTCGTCCAACGTAAGTTGATGATTCCCGCCGCTGAGACAGCCCTACAAGATCTCAGCCCCAATGAATATCCTCCAAGCATTGGGGACAATTTGGCTGACGGATAGTTCTAAAAAGTTGGCCAACTGACGGTGTAGTGGCGTCAGTGGCAGCCTTAACCCTGCTACGAACATGGCATCATACATGCCGATGTCCCCAGTTCCACCAAAGTAGCACTTCTCAAACTTCTTGGGTAGACAGATTGGGATGTGGTCGGGAATTTGGCAACGATCCTGTAAAGCATTAAAAACCATGGTCAACATCATCGGCATAAAATCATTAACAGTCCAAATCTTAGGGAGGATGAAAAGACGAGTGTGGCCATCCCCCGGACTCCTTAAAACTCCCTCAGAGGTTTCCTCATCACCATCATCTCATCTCTAGCATCCTCTCTCTCTTCTCTTTCCTCAACGTCCTCATAGTCACCCTCACCTACAACTCCTTCCTCACCATCTCCTCCATCATAACTCTCCACTTTCTCGTCAGGAGATTGGGCTGACGTTTCCCTCTTTGACAACTCGGAGAAGCCCTCCTCGAGCTACATAGCCTGATTGGAAAACCTTATCGTAGCTCGCTCCCTCACAAACTGATGACTGTTCACTCGTCGCTTCTCTAGACGTTTGAATACCTACAAGCGACTGAGGTATTCTAAGTACCTAAGTTAACGGCCTCGATAAAGAATCAACGACTGACTAAGAAAAATAAAAACCAAAGATATAGTAGAAGAAAAGGACTTACAAAGTAGACAGATCCTAGAAAAGTGACGGGCTTTGTGAGACAGCAAAGATGACGAGATCAGTAGGCTGACGGAAGCAAGGCGTTCAGGAATGACGAGCTCTCTCTCCCAAGATCAACAAGATTGAAACAAGAGGAATGGGGGGAGGAGGTGAGGCATATATAGAATAAAAATGGCATGGAAGACGAAGCGACACCCTTGTCCAGAAACGAGGCCAACCAGCTTATGCCACGTGTTCAAGCATTTAATAATGGCTGCTCGAGAAGTCACCATAAATACACCTTTCCTTTTCTTTTTTTTTTTCTTATAAATACTAAAATAAGATACATATGTACTCCGTAACTCGTCAACTGGAGCTGATGGAGCTACGGAGTAGGGGGTAGCTAATGAGGACGATTTAGATAGGGTGATGAAATCGTCTATATAAGGTTGGGCCAATGGCTTCACCAAACTCGTTAGCATTTCATTTGTACTCAAAGCCAAAGACATTACCACCTCAAAGCCAATGTCTTCAACTTAAGACCTCAATATCTTTATAGGACAATTTAGGAAGCCAACGAAATGAAGCTGACGAAGATAATAAGGCTCTTGACGGGTTTGGTAGGGTCTCGCTTGGCCTCCACGCATGAGTACATAAGGAAAAACCTTGTGTGCCACGATTAACCCTAATTGAAAAGGTCCCTACAAGGAAAGGATCCCGTAAGATGCACGCATTAAGGAAAATCTTCCCTACAAGGAAAGATCCTCTCTGCCAAGGAATGAATGTTAGCTCCACGCCACTATAAAAACCCAAAGCCTTCACAAACCAAGGTACACATAATTCATCCCAACTCTGGCATTCTAGAGTTGTGAAAAGTTTCCAGACTTAACTTTCGGAGGGTATTTGGCCGGTACCACACCGGTACTCTCCCAAGGTCTTCATGTTATGTGTTGTGCATATGTTGTTTCAAGCACGTGAGGACTATGAAGCACGTGAGGACTGTGTGACTTACTGATAATTTTTCACATCATCAATAATATAAAATAATAGTCTTTGCCACAACAGATTCCATCATTACTTCTTTTTTTTTTTTTTACATCAAAAATAAATAAGTTGCCCATATTATATATTCCCCAAAAGTAAAAATATAAATAAATAATGATAGATTGTAATTTGCCATTTAAGTATTCAACATTCTCAATGTCCCCCGTTAACTATGACAAAATCACAAAGGGAATTAAGTTCCAAACAAAAAATTCAAAATCAAACAAAGAAAAATAAAATGCATTTTCTGTTGATCTAACAGAAAATATAATAGAGAAGGCAAAGTACTTATTCTGAAAGTTCAAAGGGAACATGCATTTCTCTTGTTACATACATGGGGGGAACGTGCTATACCCGTTAAAATTGCACTATGTTTACGTTTATTTATGCATAAAACATTTTCCAAAATTTTCCTGTGTTTGACCCAAAATGTTGGTCAAATTGAAAGTGATTTTGGGTTCACTAGGAAAAAGCCCTCCACATGGAGTTAATTGTTTTATGCCCCCTTGGAGCATTCACAATAAAGTTATTAAAAAATATAAAGCATGTTTGTTACTGTTGTTTAAATAATAGTTTTCAGTATTTAAACAACATTACACGTATTTTTACATACTTTTCCACCCACACGTATTTCTAAAAAATACAAACAACATTACTAAAAATCTCTTTGGTGGCCCATAGTTTTTAGCAACTTAAAACACTACTTTATCTATTTTAACACTCCACTTTATAAGAGTATCAATGTTTGGCATGCTAAAACTCTAAATATGCTAAACTTTAGCATCAAACTTCATAAATCTTGCATTACCCGCACTTCTAATTCTAAAAAAGTTTACCATTGAGCAACAATACCATGCTACTTTTATGATAATACTTGTAAGGACGCAATTTGACGACCAAGCCCAAAGTAGGAATGGACTTAGGCCCAAAGAGCCCAATACAATGAATTTGTAGAAAGTAGGTTGGAAAACTAGGCCTTAATGAATTAAACAACAACTAAAATGGATCAAGATCACAAGGAAACAAAGATAAAATGGCTTCTTACAATGAAAATCATTCTTAGCACAGTCCGAGGAGTTTAATTCTAGTATATTTCTCTTTAGAATTAGGTTACAAATTTTTTTTTTTTTTTTTGTTGCTACAGTGTTTTCTCTTCAATTTCCGATCCCCTTTTCTTAAAGCCTTCCTTCTAATTTACACTATTTTTCCCTTCTCATCTCTACCTTCCACATGGATAGTAGATTGCTTGTATTGATGCTTATCCAATCAGCACCTTCCTGAAGTCTTTGGGAGTAGCTATAAGGCTGAAAAGTACTGTTCAGATATCACTTCCTCATTAATGTGGCTAGAGAGTTTGCTATAGAGCATTCAATGCGATGATAATAGCTTTCTTTTAGATATTTCTTAGCTCCCATCCTTCCCGCACATTCTTAATGCACGTCCTTATCAATAGAACTTCCTAGAATGTCACCCTAAATAATAGGACACAAATTTTGATCTTTGCTTCACTTAGCCAAGGGGATATTCCTCCTCGGCCTACTTTCCTTCATCCACTCCTTTGAAGCTTACTCACAGGGCTCTGAATCTTATATCTTTAATACTGTTTAAATGTCCTCAGACTATTCATCTTCCTCAGCCAAGGCCCAAGGCCTAATATATATACTTCTTAGTCCTCTTATCCCTACAATAGCCCCTCAAAACTCTGATTTTTCCCTTCTTATCTGAGGAGAAAAAGTGGGGTTTTGATTTTGAAGAATTAAATCCATCTATTTCTCTGATTTACACACATGAGAATATCGCTTCGCATGTCTTGTAACTGTTCCTGACGCTTCAGAGTCCGCGATGTGTCATTAAATGCTCCAGGAAGCGCTTTGTTCCCCACATCCTATGGTAAGATATAAACCCTATGGTTGCCATTTCTCCTTGAACTTTGAGCAGGATAACTCCCACTCAATTTCGCCTCCTATATAAGGCTCCTAGAGGGTTTAATTTCCTTCATTTTGCAAATTCGTAAGCCCTTAAGATTTCTCAAATTCTCCAGCTTTTAAGAATTCCCCAATCTCCCAACTCTCATGAAGTTCCTGAAGCATTACCTGTTCTCACTCTCGTATGTTTTCACACTCCTAGCTTCTTTTCTTCTCGGCATCTTAACCTTCACTCCTTTTTCAAAAACATTTCCTTCATTTCCTTTTAATTTGTTCAGATGGGTAGGTCTAAACACTTGGTAGACTCTTTTGCCAGAATAGAGAGCTTTAGGGCCAAATATCACATTCTACAGGGGGTTGCCCTGCAGTATTGTACTCTAGATCGGGTGCTTACAGATAGAAAAGAAAGGGAGGGTGTCATTCATATGATTGCCTTCATAGAAGGAGGAATGACGCTTCCCATGGGTAGGGTAAACCGAGACTACCTTCTTAACCATAGGTTGTGTCCTCACTAGTATGCACCCAACTTATTTAGAGTCTTGGGTAGCGTCGATGCTCTCAATGAGCTGATGGGTTTGAGAATTACCTAGCATGACGTCGTCCACATGTACGAGTGTCATTCACTCGTCGTCCACATGAACTGCCACCTCAACATGCTCTCCCTGAAGCAGCAATTCCAAGGGAAGAGACTGCTTTCTAACGCTTGTCACTCAAGGAGGAAATAGATCAATTCCATCTCGAGGAAGAAAAAGAGGTGCGAAAAGATCTCATTAAGGTCTAGGATTCTGAGCGTGAGCTTGACAGATCCTCAGCAACTCGCTCCCCTTAGTTGATAATCGCTAAGATAGATAGCAGTTCTGAGGAGGAAGACGCAATGGCCCTGAATCCGAGGAAGAGCTTAAAGGACATCATAGCTGGGAGGCATAAAGGGTCATCATCCAAAAAGGCCCCTAAATCCCAGCTTCCCCTTAATCTCCCCCCTCCACCTCCTCCTCCTTCAACCACAGTTGGCTTGCTCCCCTATCCCAACTTGAAGAAGAAAATGAAGGAGTAGGAAACGGAAGAGGACGAGGTGGTCTCTCAGAAGAAGGCCAAACAGCAGAAGACAGCTAAAGACAAGCGGTCCTCCTCTGTGGATAGTAGGAAGGACCCAAATATGACCGAGGTGTGCCAACAACGCACTTGGGCTCCTCGGCTGGAGCTAGATGACGCTACCATCCCATGGAACTCTTCCATTAAGGAGTTCTAAAGAAGGCACTCGGCCTACGTTGCTAAAGCCCTAGAGCAGCCCCTCCTTCTACTAAAAGACATGGATGCCTTAAGGCACATGAGGCAGCCAGACCTCTTCATATCCCTGAAGAGGGATCTTGCCATGTTAAGTTTCACCATCATATCTTTTAGTTAAATGTTAAGGTGTCCATTCCATTCTTTCTTCTTTTTCTTTTTTTACATAGGGTTCCTTTGTCATTTTGGTGCAGGCTATCCAGGAGCTTTTTATAGCTGAAGAATGGGTCAAGGATGCCCGGAATGAGACTAAGGTTGAGGCCAACCTTCGTGCTGAGGCCAACAAGTACTTAGGAGCCATGAAGCAGGAAAACTATGAGCTAACCACCAAGCTAACTACTGATGAAAGGGCGCAGAGGCAGGCTTGAAAAAAGCCCAGGACCAAGCTGAAGATCAGCGCAAAAAGCTCTATCTTACTAAGATAAAGTTGGCCACACAGAAGCAGCTGGTCCTAAACCTTAAAGCCGACCTGGAGAAAGCCAAAGCCACTACTCAGATGACCGAGGAAGCTGCATAGGCCTAGAGGCAAGCGTCCTATAACCTCGGGGTAGAAGAAACCGAGATCTGGCTAGCTAAGAAGTTGGCCGAGGTATGCAAGGATTACTGCAAGGAGACATGGATGGAGGCCCTCAACCTTGCAAGGGTCCCTGCTTCCCTGGAGTAGAGGCAGGCTGGGAATGTTTACTACCATCCCAACATCCATTAAGTCCCAGCTGCCCTCCCACCTCCTTGCTCTAGAGTCTTCTGAGAAGTCGCTAACTGTTCAGGCCCTTCTTCCCCCTCCCCCCTCCCCCCCCCCCCCCCCCCCTCGAGGCTTCCAAAGGATCCAGCCAAGTTGGTGATCAAGGCCAAGAATCTGAGGTGCCAAAGATAAGGGCAAGGGCAAGCGTAAAAAGCTCTATCTTACTGAGATAGAGCTGCCACACAGAAGCAGCTGGTCCTAGACCTTAAAGCCAACCTGGAGAAAGCCAAAGCCACTACTCAGACGGCCGAGGAAGCTGCGGAGGCCTCGAGGCAAGCGTCCTATAACTTCGACGTTGAAGAAACCGAGAGCTGGCTGGCTGAGGAGCTAGCCGAGGTATGCAGGGATTACTACAAAGAGACATGGATGGAGGCCCTCAACCTTGCAGGGGTCCCTACTTCCTTGGAGTAGAGGCAGGCTAGGAGTGTTTACTACCATCCCGACATCCGCGAAGTCCTAGCTGCCCTCCTACCTCCTTCTACCTTTGCTCTAGAGTCCTCTGAGCAGTCGCTGACTGTTCGGTTCAGGCCCTTCTTCCCCCCTCCCTCCCCTCCCCCCCCCCCCCCCCTCGGACTCCGAGGCTTCCAAAGAATCCAGCCAAGCTAGTGATCAAGGCCAAGAGACTGAGGTGGCCAAGGATAAGGGCAAGGGCAAGGAGGCCAAGCCCCCCTCAGAGGCCAAGGATGCTGCAACCAAAAAGAAGGAGGCTGAGGAAAAATCCAAAAAGGCTAACCCCAAGGCCAAAGATGCTCCTGCCTCTCAACCGAGCAAGAAAGAAAACCTTCCTCCCACCAAGGCCTAACTAGTGCAGATAGCATCAGATTTTTGGTACGACAAAGTTTAGGTTTCACTCAGCAACGTATATCATGTGTGCATAAATGTAAAAACAATCCAAGATTGATCATGCAAATTAACAAGAACAAGGGTAGATTTACCTCTTCACCATCTTGATCTTCTTCTTTTGTAGTGGAAATTTGCCATTGTGTATAATGTACCTTTCCTTTATTTAATAAAAAGGACTGCACTTTTTACTTTATGAATAAATTTCCATTCTGTAATGTTTATTTTATAGTTAGTGTAGTTATCATTTTTCCCTCTAATGTTGTTGACAATGGTGAATTATTGCCATCCTGACTTTACCAAAGCTAATTGTAGTGCATTGCTGCTAACCCAAACAAATTAAAAACATGTAAATAGTAAAGAAAATGATCGTGTACTTGTACTAAGAACTGGGCCATCAACAAAGAAGGCTAAATCTTATGGAGATAAACAAATAAACAGGTACTAACTTGTCCGAGGGGTGTAATCTGAGGAACCAGACATAGCCCTTGTTCTACCCAATACTTAGGCAAATGACCAAGAACATTAACTTAGCCAAGGCAAGCGATTCGAGGAACTGGGTATAACCTGAGATCTGTTTTAACACTTAGAAAAGTAAATAGATAGTTTTAATTTACCTAAGGCATGTGGTCCAAGGAGCCAGACATGACTGAGGTTCTGCTCAATACTTAAAAGGATATCATAGAGTGTAATTTACCCAAAGCATGTGATTCGAGGAGTCAGGCATGACTAAAGTTCTATTTAACACTTAGAAAGATGTTATTAAATATTATTTTACCCAAAGCATGTGGTCCAAGATCCCAGCATAACTAAGGTTCTATTTAATACTTAGTAAAATAACTTGAATTGTTAATTTACCCAGAGCATGTGGTCCGAGGATCTTAGCATAACTAAGGTTTTATTTAATACTTAGTAGAATAACTTGAAGTGTTAATTTACCCAAAGCATGTGATCTGAGAATCTCAGCATAACTAAAGTTCTGTTTAATACTTAGTAAAATAATTTGAAGTGTTAATTTACCTAAAGCATATGGTCCGAGGATCCCAGCATAACTAAGGTTCTATTTACCACTTAGTAGAATAATTTAAAGTGTTAATTACCCAAAGCATGTGGTCTGAGGATCCCAGCATAACTAAGGTTCTGTTTAACGCTTAGGAAAGTGACATGAAGTATTAATTTACCCAAAACATGTGGTCCGAGGATCCCGGTATAGCTAAGGTTTTGTTTAATACTTAGGAAAAGGGAGAAGAATAACATATAGTATAATAAACGAAAATGTGGCAGAAAATATTTTCATTAGTAATAATACCTTCACAGGTTATTTACATTCCATGGGCGTGACACATACCTTCACAAGAATTTCCCACAGACGGTGCCAATTGTAAGGACGCAATTTGATGACTAAGCCCAAAGTAGGAAACAAAGTTAGGCCCAAAGAGCTCAATACAATGAATTTATAGAGAGCGAATTGAAAAACTAAGCCTTAATGAATTAAGCAACAACTAAAATGGATCAAGATCACAAGGAAACAAAGATAAAATGGCTTCTTACAAAGAAAATTATTCTCAGCACAGCCTGAGGAGTTTAATTCTAGTATATTTCTCTTTAAAATTAAGTTACAAGTTTTGTTTTTGTTGCTACAGTGTTTTCTCTCCAGTTTTCAATTCCCTTTTCTTAGAGCCTTCCTTCTAATTTATACTATTTTTCCCTTCTCATCTCTACCCTCCACGTCGATAGTAGATTACTTATATTGATCCTTGTCCCATCAGCACCTTCCTGAAATCTTTGGGGGTAGTTATAAGGCTGAAAAGTACTGTTCAGATATCACTTACTCATTAATGCGAGCCAGAGAGTTAGCTACAAAGCATTCAATGCGGTGGTAACAGCTTTGTTTTAGATATTTTTTAGCTCCCATCCATCCTGCATATTCTTAATGCATGTCCTTATCAATAGAACTTCTTGGAATGTCACCCTAGATAATAGGACACAAATTTTGATCTTTGCTTTGCTTAGCGGAGGAGATATTCCTCCTCGGCCTACCTTCCTTCATCCTCTCCTTTGTAGCTTACTCACGGGGCTCTGAGTCTTACATTTTTAATACTAATCAAATGTCCTCAACCACTCATCATCCTCGGCCAAGGCCCAAGGCCCAATATATATATACTTCTTGGGCCTCTTACCCCTACAATACTGTAGCAAGATGGTATTTTTTTAAAATAATATTTTATTGGGTTTTGGGTTTTTATTTGGGTATTAGGTTACATTATTTTAATGTATTGTATAGTAAAATAAAAGTTTGAATGTTGGGTATATTATAAAATTGTATGATATAATAGATAAAGTAGCTTTTGAGATAGCAAAATGAGATATTTTTTAGATATCGGACGCTAATACTCTAAGAGGAGTAAAATAATTAGGGGATGTTTGGTACCAGTGTTTAAATACTAGTTTTCAATATTTAAACAACAATAACACTTCTGACATGTATTTCTATAACACTCAAACACGTATTTTTACAACATTAAAAACTGAACAAAACTAGAAATTTCCAACCGAAGCCCTTAATGCCTTATGTCTAATGCCACCCTTCCCTCACTTGCATGTCTAAAGGCTATTCTGTACCTCTTGCCTATCCAACCGTAGACATGATGTCTCTCTGCCTCTTGCTATTTTGACGTTCGAACACCATCATTTTCCTAATTTGAACTCATAATATACATGTGCCAAGAACCGTGATCCTCCCAACCACACACCCCACCCCCACAAAAAAAAAAAAAAAAAAAAAAAAAAAAAAAAAAAATTACCAATCCAATATCCAATGTCTAATTTTTTCTTTGTTTTTGGATAAGTGCGATTCACTCTAATCTTCTCGTGATTGGTACAAACATAGATATTTTTTCTCGAAAAATTTTTTTGTGGGTTTTTTATTTTTCACTCCTAAATTTAGTGCTTGTTTTCCCCCCTCAGAGGATCTAAGAAATCTATTGTGCAATGGAAATTTATTGAGAAACTAGCATGTAATCCGTGCTTATACACGGAAATATTAACAATTGTGATGATAAGATGTTCATCTTGAAAAATTCAGTTCCACATTGAGCTTGGAATCTTCTTGGAGGTGCCAATGAAGCGGTAATGTATGAGAGTATGAAGTAAGGAAAAGTGGGATTGAACATTGTGTTTGAACCCGGCCTTACTCTTAGAAATCCGAAAGGATGAGGAGAGGGTAGTGTGTGGATCTAGTTGGTAGAAGTTGAGAGAGAAGGAGAAGACATGGTATGACGATATGACATTAGGAGGAGATGATGTTTTACTTTTATAGTCTTTTTTATTGACTCTTTGGTTCTGGTAGTGGGCAGGTGAGATGTTCACCTATAAAAGTGTGCAGGTGAAATGTTCTTGCTTAGGCCAATGAGCATTATCATTGTGGTTTTCTTGGCTTCCGTGTTAAATGTTAATGCATCATTTATTTGGGCACAAAAATTAGAAAATTTAGATAAGATACATGACACAAAATTAGAGTCTAATTTATAATCTAATTAGATTTTTTTTTTTTTTTTTTTGAGTTTTGGTTAAAACAAATGGCGTAAAATAGAGAATCCAAATCTAGACACATGACACAAAATTGAAACTCTAATTTAGAATTCTATTTGAATTTCTCTCTACTTCACCTATTATTATATATATAAATTATGTAAATTTCATCAGTAATTTTCCATACGAATCAAATACCTAAAGTTATTTTTTTGGAGTATTTTTAGAAATATCATAAAACAGATATAAAAAAAATACTAAAATGTTTCTAACTAAAAACATTTTTATTGAAAATTATTTTAGGACGAGACAATTGTAATTGCCACGATTCAATTTCTAAGAAGAAAGCGTACTGGCCTTAATTATTAAAGGATATTCTTTAAGTTAGTTGATACATATTTTCTCCCAAATCTTATCTTTACTTAATGACCGAAAGATGGGTCACTGATTTTGACCAAAGGAAATGATACGTCACAATCTTAGAGATAGATACATTACAGTAGTAGAGGTACTTCCCTCAATATATGTATATTATCAAGTCATTTTACAATTTGATTACAAATTGCAATGAGAGGGATACAAGTTTCTAACAATGTATTAAATTTTTTTTTTTTTTTTGATAATCAACAATGTATTAAATTGATTATGATTGGTACAACATCTTTTTATTTGAGTCTATGATTAAAAGAAAATTACGAAATATCTCATAGGCCTTTTATTAGAAAAAATATCTTGTAAACTCGGTCGTTGTAGGAGATATTCTCTCCTACAATTGTTATAAGTTTTATTATGCATGGAGCACAATATATTACTTACGTAAATTATGAAAAAAAAGTCTAAGAAATTTTTATTTTAAGTTCCATATTTTAGAGATGTAATAAATTAAACCTTGTGGTTTCAAAACTAACAAATGAAATCTTGAGATTTTAAAAAATAAAAAAATTAAATTATATAATTTCGAAAGTAATAAATAAAACTTTGAGGTTTCAAAAGGTAACAAATTAATCATTAACCCATTTAAATGGAATGACAATGTATTTAGGATTTAATGGGTTACTTTTTGAGCCCTTATGGTTCAATTTGTTAGTACTTTTGAAACTGTATGGTCATTTTTTTTTTTCTGAAATTTTTATTTAATTTATCATTTTGAAACTGTATGGTTATGTTACATACCTAAATTTTAGGCTTTGAAATTTAATTTTCTCAAAAATAATTATGCAATCAGGTTTGAAATTATCGGACCTGTAACTTTGGGTAATTTGATGTTGTTAAAGGTCTAATTGCAAATAAATAGAACTATCTAATTAATAGTGCGTTTGGTTGGAGTAATTTTTGGGAGGATGAAAAATGTGGGTGAAAAAAGTTTAGAGAAAATATGATTTTTGGTTACCTGATAAAGAGGGAAAATATGATTTTTGGAGTGATTTTTTTTTTTTTTTTACCCGTCCACCAAAAGCAAATCCTCCCAAATTGAAGACAAAATAAGGAAGAAGAAGGTTCTTAATGTGAAATGACATGGGTACATCTATTTGTTATTAATTCTGCTGTGTGATGTGGTTCTTACTTGTTTGTCTAAATTTTCTATTCTCATTGTTTGTCTTTATCAGTTGTTGCTGTCCTTACTATAAATAATACAGTTACTTCCTGTTTGTTAAATAAATAAATAAATAAAAACAGAGTTAAAATTTTTTTTTTTGTTTTTTTTTGTTTTTTTGGTGTATATATATATATATATATATGAGATAAGTTTAAGTTACGCCTAATGTAATTCCATAAGAGTTACATCTTTTATACACCATAGATTTTTAAGAAATCTAATGATTAGAAAATCACTATAATCAATATCAGCTTTAAAATTAATTGCTTTCCATATGAGCTAACCTAATTAATTTAAGAAAATATTATATTATTTTCTTTTTTACTTTTTTTTTTCTCTCCTAATTAATTCATCTCTAAACTTGTACAAGTGTCTATTCTCAACGACCTCTTTTGGTCATTCTATGTAATTGCTAGCTAAAATGTATTAGATGCTTCTAAGAATCTTGCAGTGACCCACCACTTTACTGTTCTCCTTATATTAACATTCTCCTCTATCAGTCCACCTAAATAAATTTCCCTCCCCTCTTTTTTTTTCTCCAATTTTATATTTTTCTTACATCCATTGTCAAAGCGCAAAACCATATATGTCCATTTTCGTTTTGATCTTCTGGTTCCAAACCTAATCTTCATTTTCATTTTTATCGTATTCGTAGCGCCATGGGTAGCTTGCTAGTTAGATTTCAAATCTACCAAACTAATAAAAATAAAAATAAAAAGACTAAATAAAAACTAAAATTAATAGTGTCCAAAATTTTAAAACCCAATATTCAAACCCTACTCACTTCTTTCACTATACACGAATTTTAACTTGTTTTTAACAAAAATGGACACAAATGAGGAGGAAAAAAAAAACTAAATGGTAATACCACCATATCGGTATGGGAGGAGAGGGGAAGATGATTGATTAGTGTGAGCCATTAAATGTGGGAAATTTAAGTAAAAGTAGCTAATTTGAGAAATTAATACACTTTAATTTAGTAAGAATCTACGGTGTATAAAAAGTGTAACTCTTGTGGAGTTACATCAGGTGTAACTTAATCCAATCTCTCTCTCTCTCTCTCTCTCTCTCTCTCTCTCTCTCTCTCTCTCTCTCTCTCTCTCTCTCTCTCTCTCTCTCTCTCTCTATATATATATATATATATATATATATATACACACACACACACACATGGGTTGGATTCAAGTTTTACTTTGTATAACACTAAACAATATTATATCACTTAATAACTTGTTATTAATTTAATATTTTGAAAATCTCATAATTGAATTATATGTTCTATATATTCTTAACATGCACACCAATTTTCCTGTCAATCAGATATTATTTACTATTTGATCCATAAACTTATCTTTTATGCGTTCTTTTAAACTATAAAAACTTAAATTTAAGCAATAACAAAGTTTAGCTACAAAATTGATTGTAACCTTAGGCTACAATCTTATTCAATATATTTATATTGGAGATGAATTTTGACAAATCCACAACTGGATTACATCTTCTTCTTATATCTTCCATACTTGCAAAATTTCTAGAAAATTAAAGATGAATAGCTATGTCATTAATAAATTTTTTTAAATTGCAAGTTTTTGTAGTTTAATATTATGCATAATATATAAGCTTATAGATCATATAGTAAATAATATCTGATTGACACAAAATTTGACATATTTATTAAAAGCGTTAAAGAACATGCTATTTCAATGGTTAGATTTCCAAAATATTAGTAATGTTTATTTTATTGAGTATGGTTGTAGTCTTAGGTTACAACTAATTTTAGAGCTAAACTTTGTTCTTTAAACAATTGATTGATGACATGGTTATTGATTTTTAATCAGCTTGAAATTTTAAAAGCATAGAGATTAGAGAACATATGAAAATAATGTAATTCAATAGTGAATTTGTTAAAATTGACATCAAATTAAAAAATATATTTATGATGTAACATTATTTAAAAGAATAAATGAGTGAGTGGAGGAGAGTGGCAACCTTTATGTGCTCAAGACAACACAAAGAAAGATAAATATTAACACGTTTAAAAAAAAAAGTTATATATAATAAGAGTATAAAAATAAATTTATACAAATTATATTTTTTTTATTTAATTTTTCTTATTAACAAAAAAAAAAAGTTTTCCCAATAAAAAATAAAAAAATCAATTACTCAACTTTTTCACCTCCAAACCAAATACTAAAGAAAAACAAAATGTCTTTTTTTTTTTTTTTTTTTTTTGGTCATCCGTGCTTGATTTTCTATCTCCCACTTCCCAACGTACCAATATGGTTTAAATTAATACTTGTATTAACTCTCAACTAAGTAGCTGTTATAAAAACTGTCGGTTCTCTCTCTCTCTCTCACACGGAAATGGCTGTTATAAACAATTGTTATTAAGAATGTCGTTTCTTAATGTCATGTCAGCAAGACTGCAACTCTGCTTAACCCCTGATGATAACTGATGTTGCCATTTCTCCTAATCTTCCAAATCCCAATCCAGGTATTTTTTTTATTTTATTACGTTTTCCTGTAATTGGGAATTAATTAATTCATTTTCATTTACATGAGATAGAGACCCACATGTGTCGGTAGCACTTTACTCCAAAAACAGCCAGACTGGCTTGTTCAAAGCGTATAAGCCTGGGCCACGTGGGCAATAATAGTTGGGCGGTGCCACATCAGCATATAAAAATACTCTGATAGTTTGGATTTTCTTTTCAGCTCGTAGAAAAACTAGTTGCTCACTTTATTGCCTGTCCAGCCTGTTGTTTTCAACTTGGAGCTCACTTCATTGGGTCCAGTTAACATGTCAATAGTTTGGGATTCTTCTCTCTGTGCCATTCCTTTTAGTCCAACCCTTGTGCTTATTTCTTTATTTCCAAAAAGTGAATTGTGATTGAATTTCTTTTGCAAAAGATTGTTCCATTTCTATCATTTGATTTCTTATGGTCTACCTCAAATCCTGCTGTTATCTAATGCTAATAGTTCTATATTGTTTATTTGAGATGGAGTCTAGTTACAAAAAAGTTGTGATTAACCCGGGTGAGAGTCTAGTGGCAGGTTCTAGTTCGCCTAGCTATCAATGCTTGGGTTCAAGTTACAATTAGTATCTTGAGCCGTAAGTCAATGTGAGATGCCTGTAGTAAATCTTATCAAGTAGGAAGCGACTGATCTCCCTATTTTAAGAAGAAAAAAAGTTGTGATTGATGGATTGTTAAAGTGGTTGTAGCCTTATAGGTGTGACTTGGTAGGCATCTTGATTTATCAACTTTAATTGAACTGCCCTCTTGTGACCACTCTTGGTGGAACATAGCCCTTTGGTAGCAGGTTCCCCCATCCACAATGGAGGGTAGCAAAACTTAGTACGGTTGTGGCTTGGATTGAATAGATGATGTTGATCATGAATTTAATGTAAAAACCATCAAACACTAGGAAGGCCCAAAGCCAGTTAGGTACGGGTACTATAGTAGCCCCCAAAAAAAATGGTCTTCCTATAAAATGGACTGATCTATGTGCATTATTTGGTGGCAAACATGGAGTGCCAAAATGTTTAAAAAGGTCATTCCAACAATGCACTAAAAAAATGTGATTTGGATTTGAACATGAGCCAAAAATAAATAAATAAATAACAGAGTGTGATTTGAAACAAGCAGATATCTGGCCTCATTTTCTTTGGATATATTAGTGTCGTTTTGTGGGCTTTACTTTTGGGAATTGGGATAAAGAGGCAAAAAGTTCTATGGTGGAGATATTTGTTAAGTGGAGTAGGTAGGACCTTGGTGGATGGATATCTCATTCAAACAATGACTAGGTAGGCCCTCGGACCCTCGGTGGATATTCCTTGAGGGATATTACAATAAGTTTTAAAGAGGTTTAACAAATTTTATGATATTTTTCACAGTTAAGGTAGCAGTTTGTCTTCTTCAAAAAAAAAAAAATATATATATATATATATATAGCAGTATGTGATTGGGATATAATAAAAATTATATCAGTGATAGTCACATGTCAAGACAATGTTGTATATATTCATCAAAATATATCACTTTAGCAAGTTGTGAAAGAAACTGTGAAATTTGTTGTGTTTGTAGCATGATTGAGATATAAAGATTCAAGGTGTAGCAAATGAGGGATAAAAATATTAAAGAAGACCTAAATAATAATAATAATAATAATAATAATAATAAGTGAGATTTGAAAGAGATTATAGAGGTCAAGGGTAAATTGATATTAACCAACACTTAGTTCAATTAAATGGATTCATATTTAATTTAGTCAAATTGATTTCATCCTTATTCAAACAATTGATAGTAGATGTAAGGATTATAAAATTAACCAAGAGAGAGTGTAACCACTCAACGTAGTTTGGTGGCACTAAATATTTGTATTAGAATATAGAAAACAAAAATATATTAAAAGCAGAAGCTCAATAATTAAAAGATGGAGTTTGAAGATTCAGAAAAAAAAAAAAAAAAAAAAAAAAAAAAGATGGAGTTTGAAGGGGTGAAAAAAAAAAAATGTGTATGCAAAAAGGCTTCCAGTGGTACAAAATTGACATTTTTTTACCTCGTGCTATTCAAATTAACACATGATTGGCCATTCTATTAGACTTTGATCACTTTTAATGACGGAAAATGACCACATGGACATATGTGCTAGACATGAATTATATAATGTGCAAGCATTTTGGCTTATGTGATGCCCACATGATAATTTTTCTCTTAATATAAGTGATGGAAATCTAATAGAATGGTCAATTATGTTATTTCAAATAATACCCTTAGTGTTTAAAAAATCAAATTTGTAGCACAGGTGGTCTATTTAATAATGATCCATACAATAAGGGGTCTCTTTGAATTTAACCCTAAAGATAAAGTGATTATTTAAGTCAATTAAGTGTGGTCTTGACTAAAGTGTTGATAAGATGTAGAATGAAATGACCATTTGTTTTAAATTAGTGACTAAAGAAGTATTTAAAGAATCTAAAAGATGTGTGCGTCTGACTAAAAAGTCTAGGTGGTAAAAAAAAAGGAGGTTCTAGTAGCAATGTGATTAAAAAGAGAGAGTCATAAAAGCGGCCTATCTATATGTAGAGACAATATCACTTATGAAAATTATTAAGTAGTGAAAAGAGGAGCAAAACTTGATGTCCAAGAAGCTAGATTTAAGTTTTATGATGAGTTATATAGCAAGTTGAGGAGAAAGGTTTGAGAAAAGTATAATGATAAACTTGCTAAGACAAGTGAATGAAAACAATAGACTTGAATTGTGTCAAATGCATTATTTATGATAATCAAAGAGTGGAGGAACACTCATATACATTTGTAAAAGAATATGGAAGATATTCAGAATTGTACGAATTGTTGTGAAACTAAACTTATTAGTCACCTTATGAAACTTTGAGAGAGAGAGTGATTGGGTATAGATTAAAATAGGAAACTACAATTTGAGAGAATTAATTTGGCTTTATGCTGTTGCAATCTATCAACTATTTTATTACTTAGACATCTAATGGTTTATTGACCTAGAGATAACATATGATATGGATACCCATAGAGGTTATTGGTAGGGTTTAGAGTAAATGAGTTGCTGTAAAGTATATTAAATTGATTAAGAACACGTATGACAAAATTGTAAATAGTGTGAGAACAAGTTGATGCATCATAAGTAAGTGTGCGTGTGTGTGTGTGTGTTTCACTATAGGTTTGCATTAAAAATCAATATTAAGTCTAAATATTTTTTTTTTCACTGGTATGGATAGGCTCAGTAGACTGTTTCAATACGAAGTCCATTAGTGTATGCTTTTTGCATTAATATAATTTTAATATATAAAACTAAATGTGAAGCTAATATCGAGTTATAAATTTGGAGGGATGATTTAGAAACTAACAATTTTTGGCTAAGTATGACTAAAACAAAGTACATGAAATGAAAGTTAAGTAGAATCGAAGGTGAAAGGGATATAAAACCTAATGGTCAAGAGAGATCAATATTTTGAATTAATAATTCATTAGAATTGAGAGATTGAAATATGTGAATCATAGGATAATAGCTGGGTAGATAAAGTAGAAGTGCATAATAAGTATTGTGAAACAATATAATACCAACTACGTTTAGGGAAAATTTTAAAAGTCTGTTATAACTTACAAAACCAACTACACCCTATGATATTTAGTGTTGTGATATTAAGAAGCAACATGTTCATGAAATGAATGTATCTAAAATGAAAATAGTGAAATGGATAAGTTGAAATACAAGTAAAGATAAGATTCAAAATGAAGAAATTCACTTAAAGATAGAAGTGACCTTTTTGATGAAAAGATGAAAGGAAGTTTACTTGAGATTATTAGCAGAAGTATGAAAAAAGAAAAAAAGAAAAAAAAAAGACATCTCAATTAACAATGGGAAAGAATATGATTATGATATGATAAAATATTAGAAAGGAATACATATAGCCAATCATGATTATTTTATAGAGGTTACATAACCAACTCCAAAGTTTTGAGGCTAGGGCATGATTGTTGTTGACATGAAATGTTGTGATTGATGAATTATAAAAATGGTTTCGAGGCTAGGCATATGTGAAAGTGATGTTGCTCTAGTCACAACTTTCGATAACCAATCATAAAAAATGCTATGAAAATTATTCTTTCCCTAACATTTATTTGCCTTCAGTAACTGTAAACAACAAGGAAAATCTCAAAAAATACATCATGATTAGGCTCACAACTTTCCAATTCTTCTTGTGTGTCAAAAGAGAGCAAAGGAAAAATATTCTAACTTACTGCACACTTCACTGAGCTATGCTTTAATGCTTGAAAGGGTTGATTAAGCCACTCACTTAGTATGTTTATTGCTCCAAATGCATCCCTTCTATCTTTTTCAAACTATGGGAGCTGCTTGGGAGCAATGAGCTAGCTTATTCACTCCTTTAGGGTTGTTAGTAGATACGTTAGTCTAGCTCACTGGCCTTAAAGCTAATGTACTATTCTTGTAGTACGCTCATATTACTTGTATATCACACATACTATAGTTTATATTATAGACATCGCATTTTGTACTCCTTCAAACTTGGCCCCCTGTTCCCCAATGATGTTCAAATTCTAAAGCCCAAGGTTAGTTTAGGGCCCGATTAAATTGAAATTGACTTGAGGAAAGTGTTTTTAGAAAAATATAACTCTTTTATGAATCAAATAAGCTATTTTTCAAAAATAAAGGCCACGGAAATCCTAGAGCATGCGTACGCATACACGCATATGCGCATGCATGCTCAAGACCTGCATACGCATGTTTAATGCATGCGTATGCAAATACGGGCATATGTACGCATGCTAGGGTTCTAAAACTATAAAAGGCAAGTTTTCTTTGCATTAAAGTTTGGTTTTGGAATGAATCTCACATCATCTAAGAGCTGTTCTAAACTCTTATTTTCTGTCTATAAAAAGCTATACATGGTATCTTTTCAAAACACAGAGAAAATCTTAAGGGAAAACACAAAATTCACTGGAAATAGTGAATCAAATAAGAAGTTTTTCACAAAACATCCTCAAGTCAATTTTTTTTTTTTTTTTTTTTATTGAGGCATTTTCTGGCCTTGATCTTCGAGTTTCAAGCTTACTAATCACTTCTTTGTTTGATTGTGAATAGATTGACTGAGGAAAACGGTTAAAATCAAGCTAAGGAGCTTTGTGTTTTGAGGTATAATGTTCTAGTTCCTTTTCTTTTTCTTTTCTTTGCTTTGATCTCCTTTTCCTTATTTTTTTTCTTGTTTATTTATGTTATAACATGCCTGGTTAGTTTAGGTTTTCTTTACTTCGTCGTTTTGGGCATGCTAGGTTGTTAAATTTAAGTTTTCTATTCTACTGTGTTTCTTATGTTTCTGGGTTAGGGTTTAAGGCATGTATGCGTATGCATGCTTTCTGCATGCGCATGCATACTCGAAATATGCGAACACATACAACTAGGCTGCACACATAAGCCCCATGTATGCACACGCATACTTATACCCAGAACCCTAATCTGAACCTTTTTTGCTTCTATTTCTTTATTTTACTTATACAATATGCCTCTACCATGTCCTTTTTTATGCTTATGAGTCTCTACCTCCATGTTTTGTTTGTTGTTTGTTCTTCGCATGTTAGATTAGGGTTTCTTTTCTATTCTTTATTTGATATTGTCATGAATATGCACATGATATGACCATGCATTGATGCATAGGTGTTGTGGTGTAGTGAGATAAGTCATGCATTCATATGAGCATGCATTTGTTTGGAATATGCTTTTGTTGATGAGTATGAACATGCTTGGTTGAATGATGTATTCTTGATGTTTAGATGCATGTAACATGTTTGATTGTTGTCATGTCTATGTTTCTGCCTTGAATATGATATAATGTCATATGTGATAGATGTATGCTAAGGTTTGAGATGTGATAAAATGCATGATAGATGTATTTTAGGGTTTGGGATGAAAATGCCATGTTGTATGCTTAGATGTATGCTAGTATATGTGTGTGTGTGTGTGTGTGTGTGTGTGTGTGTGTGTGTGTGTGTGCGTGTGTGTGTGTGAGTCTAGAATGATAAATGTTGAATGTGCATTTAATAAGATTAAGACGTAAGACACAATGAATGGAAGCCGACCCATTAGTTGAGTGGGATTGGGTGCTTAATACCTTTTCATCCTTATACCTAAACTCCAGACACGTGCTTTGGTAGTAAATCAGTCCTTCCACGAAAGGTACTATATTTATGGTTCCTAGGCCTAATTTAGGTGGCTACTCCATTTTCCTTCCTTGCCCCGATCCACTAGGCCTAGGCGTACTCCCCCTCCTTTTGCGCCCATAGTGGCAACTCCGCTGGGGATAAAGAGTTTGATTACAATGTGTCCTATTTCTTAATTTAAATAAAGGCTTATTCAATATTTGTTTGCACACACTTCACTTGGTTCTTTTTGTCCCTTTTACCTTGATTGGTGATGAGTGGGAAGATGAGTATGCTCCATTTAACCCAAAATCTTCTAGAGTTCATCTCACTAATTCACAATCTGTGCTATTGCTTATAATGGGCTTTGAGTACGTTAAAAGTTTACCACCAATCCATTGTGGTCCATTTAGGCCCAATGTTAGAATCATGGCCCACCTAGTTATGAGTCACCTATTGATCTATCCCTTTAACTCTAGGAAGCCTACCCTTTAATTGTTGACCTTTGATCAGCTTTGACTTTAACTAGTTTGACCGTTGACTTTGACCAAAAGTGAAAATTTTTTCGATTGACTTCCTCCTTGCCAACTCGAGTTTGAGGACAAGATGTTAGTATATACGTTAGTTTAGCCCGTCGGGCTTGGGCCTAGTGTGCTATACATATGGTGCATTTATATTACTTATACTTTATACGTACTATGTTTATTTAAGACTCTCTATTATACAATGTTACACACACAAGATATATATATATATATATATATATATCAATATACAGACTATTCAGTTTCTCTTTCTTTCACTTTATATTTTTAAAAAGGTTTTTGCTTCACTATGCTCAATTATTTAGAAAATAAGTGAAATACTTCCTTTTAAAAAAACATTATGCACATTTGGCCAGAATTTTAGTGGCATATACTAATGAGTGAAAAGGGGGAAAACTAAAAAGCATTATTGTGGAAAAAAGCACCACCACCTTGTAAGTGAGAAACCATTGAGGCATAATACTAAGGTCCCTAGTAATTGGGACCGAAGTAAGATACATTGATGGAAGCTAATTTAATTGGATTAATTTAGGAGGAAGAATATTCTGAATTGAGGAGGATGATTCTTAGAATTCTCATGGCGTCTATACAGATCAATGGAGCGTCGAAGCATAAAACTCAAGAACAGGATGTATTGATTTCTTTAAAGACTATGGAACCATAAAAATATATTGACATTAGACCGTGCGCACGAGGAATCAGATAGAGATAAAAGGTGTTTCACTAATCTGAGTACAAATATACGTAAGTAGAGGCTAAAATGGTCTACTACTAGTAGTCGGAAGGAGATTGGAGACACTTGTTACGGGAGGGGCACCCAAAAAGAAGTTTATATGCTATTGTTTGTTCATAGGTGAAAGAGGTTTGCTCATAGTGCCCTTCATGAACTCATGGTTAGGCTCCTTTTTTATTTTTTATTTTTTAACTGTTCTAAAAATATATATATACCTACTAAATATATCCCACCCAACCCTCCAACCGAGTCTTCTCCATACCCCCCATGCACTAAAGTGCATAAGGAGGTACCATCCAAACTATTTTGATGTAATTTCAGGCCCTTCATGGGTTAGGTTTGCTCATAGTGCCCCTCATGAACTCATGGTTAGGTTCCTTTTTTTAATTTTTAATTGTTCTAGAAATATATCCCACCCAACCCTCCGGCCGAGTCCTCTCCACTAAAGTGCATAGGGAGGTACCATCCAAACTATTTTGATATAGGGGGTGTTTGGTATACCATTTCAAATAACTATTTTTAGTTTTTAAATAATATTACAAATATTTTCACACTTTTTTACCCACACGTATTTTTACACATGTTTTCAAACAACAAAACACATATTTTTAAGTGCAGATACTAAACACATATATTTCAGGCCCTCGAACCTCTGTCAATATTATCTTCGGTAATCAGTGCTTTGTGTTGCTGGAATTAGAACTTTTCTTTCAATAAGTAAATAAAAAATTATAAAAAAAATAAAAATAAAAACAGTGATAAGTGATGATAGTTTGCTACTTTGAATTTTAGAATGAGCTGTTGGAAGAAGACAGACACTTTATCCAACAAAGTTCTAGAAGTGGTCAGCAAAGCTTGAAATCTTGCTTATCGTACAAGAACTCCAATTCAAACACCAGCACTTCTACTCAATATCAATACAAAATTCCCTGTTTTATGTTTCCCATGTCGTTCGGTAACCAGAAAGAAGAGCACCACAAAAAATTTTGGTTTTCCCCAAAATGCATATGCTTTCATAAAGGTATCTATCAGCTAGACAATGAATGAATGACACAACACTGTCTTTATACAGCCACCATAAGCTTAAAATGGAAACATTGAGCAAGTAGATCTCTACGATAAATACAGGCCAATCTTAAATGGAATAGCTCTCTTTCCCTATTGGGTATACACGTAACCATAGAGACAAATGGCTAAAACTTAGGACATAAATCCCTTTCCTCAAAAGGGCATGTACATGCAAACCCTCCTTTTCTTAGAGAAAACTGTCAGAACCAAAGAAAAATAAAAACCTGTCAGTTCAAGCAATTGCCAGGTTCCCAATGTACCATGAAAGTAGAAACACAGAAACTTCCAAACCATTCATCCATTCCATACAACAACTAAACCCTTTCATATAGAACTAGAAGGATCAGAAAAGAACTCTACAAGAGAATCATCATTATAATACAAACATTCCCCAATGTTTCCTCTCCCTCAATCAGTACTAGTGCTCTCTATCATTAGAGGTTACAATTTTCTTTTTACTACTACTACTACTACTATGCATCATATAATCCCATGAACAAGTACCCAAAACAAAAACAAAAAATAATAATAATCCAAGTGTCTAACCCCACCTCAGATTAAGATCCTCTCTCTAATTTTCCATTTGCCACAGTTTTTAAATGCTAATTGCTACTTAAGAGAGTAAATTAATCAAGCACACCTACCTACTACCTTGACCTCACAATGGAACCTCCATTACTGCCACCTCCACCACCACCACCACCACCGCCACCACCAACAACTGAGCCACCCTTCCCAACCCCAACTCCAACTCCACCATCAATACCCTGAATTCCATGATGATGAAAGCCACCAGAACCGTACACATGTCCCTGATGATGACCCATAACACCACCATACATCCCAGCATACATTCCTCCAACCCCATTAAACCCACCACTATTCCCTGACGAACTCACACCCCCACCACTTCCACCACCACCACCAGCGGCGCCACCACCACCACCGGAGCCGCCACCGCCACCATCCTTCTCACCCGGCCTCCCTCCTCCTCCACCTCCTCCCACAGAGCTCTTCTCCCCTTCCATCTCCCTATACTTCTGCAGATAAATCTTGAGTGGCTCCACATACTCTTCAAACCCCAAAGTAGTCATAGCCCACAACAAATCGTCACCATTAATAGTCTTCCTCTTCTCTCTCTGACACTTATCCGAAGCCTCCCCAGTGATGAAGCTAATAAACTCAGACACACATTCTTGCACTGTTTCTTTAGCATCCTTTGAGATCTTAGCGTTTGCTGGCAATGCCTTCTTCATGATTCTGCTCACGTTTGCAATCGGAAGAAACCTGTCTTGTTCTCTTGCTGACAACTCGCTGTTCGCGTTGTTGCTGTTGTTGTGTCCTCCTGAATCGTTATCCGAATCCGCCATCCCCAAACTCAACCAACTCTCTTTTGACCTTCAAACTTCAAAAGCTTTTCTGGGTCTGATCCAGTTCAAACCAAATGGACCAAAAATTCAACAACTTTCTGCTAAGAACTATTATGGGTCTGACAAAGTTTCAGACAAAAAAACAAAAAAACAAAAAAAAGAGAGACCAAAATCCACAATTTCACGCCGTAAATCTATATGGGTCTAACTAAGTTCCCAAAAAAGTTACCAAAAATAATTTAAACTTTTACAAAACAGACCAAAAATCCAAAATTTTTACGGGGTCTAATTCAAATTTACAAAACAGTCAAATAAGTAAAATTCCAAAACTTGTTTCACCGTACACGACCAGACCCAACACAACTATTCTGAAACAAAAAAAAAAAAAAAAAAAGGTTTATATCACAAAACAAAGAAATTTAAAAGAAGCACAACTTGGAAAGTTTATGGGATTTTTTTTTTTTTCTTTTGCAGAAATTATGGTACGAGGGGTAGGGATATGGAGTGGATTTAGAGGAAAGGTGAGGGGTAGAATTGGAAATATAAGGATATAGTAGGGACTGGCCGGGGAAAGTGGAGGAGCTCCGGGAATGTGGGTGGAGGTTTTTTCTGTGTTTTGCAGAGTAGAGAGAGAGAGAGAGAGAGAGAGAAAGAGTTGAGAGAGGGAGAAGTGTTGGGGTCCGTCGGATCGTTGAGGTAATAATTGCATCGTGAGCGACACGTGGGTCTCTCTCCACCGTTTATTTCTCGATAAGAATGGGTCACGTGGGTTGTTACTAACCGTTGATCGTTAGTGGGGGCTGTGAGATCTAGACGGTTCTTGTGCTGACACGTGGTGGGTTATGTCAAGTTGGGTTAATCTGTCTGTTTGTAACTTTTGTAAGAATCTTGTGGCCGGTTCAGGAAATCTGAGCCGTCTGTATCTCTATGTCTCCACACGTGGCATTACATTAGCCGTTGATGAGTTTATGTGAGAGTAAACTGCAGTAGCTTTTGTGTCGTTTAGATGTAGAGACTCTTGAAGGCAATGCTTTTTTTCTTTTCTTCTTTTTTTGTTGAAAATTGTATTTTCAAAGAGTCAACCAATCCAATGGCTATAATCTCTCTGTTGATTTGTCAACCTAAAATTGTTGCAAATTGAGGGTGGGTCCTAAATTCCACTTTTATGTAAGTACTGGTATTGAATGAACTTTTTGTAAATCTGAAGCATGATTTGGGTACAGTAAATTTATGCATTGGATGACAGTTTAATACATCTTCTTATAATTCAGTGCCACAAAATATTAGGTGTAAAAATAAAATTATTAGGTTCTCTGGGTGGAATATTTCCACCACTTATATGAAGGTGGGATCTATTCATCAGTCATTTGTATGGGGTCCACAATTTATAGGACGAGAGTGGACTTTGTTCAAAGTACCTAATTATTTCTCAATATAAACCAAAGTTTTCACTTATCATCATATAGTTTTTTAACTTTTTAAAGATTCATTTAACACAATGGCCACAATAATTTTGTTGACTTGGTTATTAGTTTAAACAAATTACTCATTGCTTGGAAATTGTTGTGGGCTTTTCAACGTTTCCACTCACACAATACGACAGTGTCAGTTTCAGTCCTCGTGCTTCCAAATAGTGTATGAAAGATTTTCACTTTGCAAGGGAAAAAGAACACAACAGTGCATGAATATGGTCACTTGTTTAATAAATTATGGCCCATAATATAGCATTTTGATCTGATCATGTTTAAGGCTTAAATTTGATGAATAAAATTTGTTAAAAGCTATGCTAAGGCTTAATATTGTAGATCATTCCCTTTAGACATGTAACAGTTTATATATATATATATATATCAACTTTCATTATCAGAACAGTCTGTGTTCTTTATACTATGAGATTTGAACACCATAGTGAAAAGTAAAGAGGACTTATGTTCTGTATAAGTGTGGAAGCAATATGGGCATCACAGAGCTAGCTCTGAGGAGTATGGGTTCACTGAGTGAAGTAGGTGTCCACAAATCTTGTAAGATCTCTATTGAAATCCTAATTCATAGTGGCAGGAAGTTCAATGCCTGCCAAAGAGCCTTTCATGTCACATATCTCTGAATATCAAAATTTAATTATAGACTGTGGTCCAAAAGTTCTGGTGAATTGCCTCAAAGGATGTAGACGCATGCTTATAAAAGCTATATGTGCAACTTGGTGGAAGTCATATGGAAGTTTCTATTTGCTATTGGATCATTTCAAAATTGTTGTAGCTAGTTGGTCAAATTCATGGCTACAAAATGAAACAAAAGGGTATGTGACCTAATGTACAAGTCAGCAGCTGAGGAGCCATGATTAAGTAGTGCAAGCACTTTCTTTTAATTTTTTTTTAATAAAGTTATAATACCATAGCTGTGCGAATCGGCTTGTGAAAAGGGTCGAGAACAAGAGAGCCGTACATAAAAATATGATAGTTGTCCTTCTTTTGTATATCACTATTTTGTTTAGGACTTGATGAATCTGGCACCCTAAGAGAGTGCTCTATGACTACTTTGTTATGTAAATAGTTTATATAAGTAAATAAAATATCCCTTTTTGACCTAAAAAAAAAAAAAAAAAAAAGAAGAAGAAGAAGAAAGAAGGAAAGATACAATACCATAAGTCCATAAGACTGCCTGAATTTTCAAAAAAAAAATGACTGCCTGAAGAAATTTGGACACCCTCCTTAATTCTTTTGCTTCTTTTCCAGGGTTTTTGTAAATTCCATCTTGCAATTTACATTTAGATAGGGATACCTTCCTCTTATAATTCTTTTTTAAGTGTTGAAAAACATTAGAACTCTCACAAAATTCCTCTCAGATGATCTAAAGTTTATAAAATTTTTAGCATACATTTGTGAATGTACTTTTGGGCCCTTAAGCAGAAAGATATGATTAGCTTTAATTAGTATCATGAAAGTTTCAGAACTGTTTGCAAGTGCTGATTACTGTATATGAAGACTGACTGATTGGATTGAGCTAATGATGACTTATTATGGACTACCATATATTATTCCTCAATAACTTTAACTTCCAATGGATAAACGAAGTTCCTTATTGAGTTTTATGCCTTGTTCCTTGGTGGATATAATAAGTGCTGTATGTGGAAGGTGGAAATCAATCAGGTAGACAAAATCAATCAGGTATTTTAATCAAAATGTGTCATGATGAGACTGATGGAGCCACATAGTCCCCCAGCTATCAAATATAAGGCTAACCATGACTAATAAGTAGAACTTGTAAATAGATATAAATAAGTAAAAACAACCAGGAATCATGAATGGCTCATCTCAATCTGATCAAGGAAATTAAGAAAGGCTATGATATGCAGCAAGAATATCTCATAGAAAAGAATAAGAATTCTCGAGCAAAGCTCAAGTGGAGAAAGATCAGCCACTAACAGCTGCTAATTGCTACATTTTAAAGAGATGTAGCATAACTAAGGCTAACTATGACTTAAAAAGAGATTAATAATACTAGCTAACAGATAAAGAAGGTAAAACTGCCAGGAGTCATGGATGACCGATCACAATCTGACTAATTAAGAAAGTTCATAAGGCTTTGATATGCAGCAAGAACAAACTTATACATACGATGAGAAATACTCGAGAAAAGCACTAGTGGAGAAAGATTGGCTCCTTGCAGGTGCAAAATTCTACATTTCAAAGAGCTTTTCAAAAGCAGATTAAAGCAAAAGTAATATGTTTAATAACTTTCCATCATTTGGAATTGACCGTAATTAACATAACTTAATTTGTTGATAATAAATTTACATTAAATGTATCTGAACACATGTAGTCAATAAAAATTTTTTAACATCGGGATTTAGTCTTAGGGCTTTTTCATCTTCTGGAACCCACAGAATAGTTCTAAAACATAGGATGATGCCAAATGAACAAAAAGAAAGTATCAGTGAAAAGAGAAATGCAAGTGAGATTCCATCAATTGCCTATGGCCTTCAAACTTTTAATACTTTAATGTGCATTAAGAGAAAACAAAGGGCCATAATACAAGTGCCTTACTGAGTATCCAATGTTTGGGGAAAAAAAGCTACACGGTTCACAACAATATAACAAAGTAAAGGAAGATAAGAAGTATGACATCCTAAATTCAACAAACTCCAGGGTGGATCAAAAACTTAGTAAAGTTATTCATAACTTGCAAAACACTAAATTCATGCTTCAATCTCAAACCTTGAACACTTGATGGAGCCCATGGATATGTCAATCTCAATCAAATTCTCTTCCTCATTCATCTCATTTATCTCTGATATGAGCTCCATTAGACAACGTTGCTGGAAAATGGACTCAGGCGAGAAATCTGGCAGTTTGATCTGCTGCTTATAATTATTAACCTTTGGCAACTCTTCCTTATGACCAACATACTGCCCACTTGGAAGGGCAATTTCAATGAGGCTTTCCTCGTCGGAAATTGAACCATCGGAGTAATCTGGACTCTGATCATCCACATTATCATGAAACGGCCACTCCACTTCTGATTCCTCACTAGTCGATAAGTGATAGAGACATTCACTCTCTGAAAGTGAATCAAATGATGTGACCAAGTGGTCATCAATCTGACTGTTACCTTCTTCTTGAGCTTCCTTCTTTAGTGTTATAGTTTCACTGTATGGCTGAGGTTCTGGTTTTACATCTTCCATCTGAACCTTTTCTTGGACTAATTTCTCAGCTGCAGCTGGTTTGTGCTTTGAGAATGTGAAGTAAATAGTAGAAAAGATCAATACTGTAGATGTTAGGAGGATGGATGAGAACCCAAAGACCAAAATAGCAGCAGAAATTAGCAGTGGAGCAAGGACAGCAAACCATGGTAGTGGGTTTCTAAAGCAACATAAAGGAGATGCCATTTGATCTTTAACTGTGTTTTCCAAGTTCATGAATTAGACAAAAGCCTAGCCTACTAATCAGTAATCCCGAGAAAAGTAATTATGCAAGAAAAAAGGAAAACTTTCCCTTTTATTCAACTGCAAGAACAGTATATGGAAGATAAAATGGGTGGAAAAGATATAACTTCTAGTAAGACATAAGGATTAAGTATAAAGTATAAAATAGATCAAGGGCATATGAATAAGAAAATTAGCTATGAAGATACCGTAAAAGTTGATTGATGGATCTACTATAGATTGAAAAAGCAAATGCTACAAGTGAGGATGAGATGTTTTGTAGACACAAGAAGGGCATGTGACAGTTTAAAGCTCCACTGCTTTTCTTGTTTAAATATCAGAAAAGACTCTTAGCTAAAAAGGAAAGGTTTTTACATGGGATTCAAACAGAATCTGCAGATGACATTAATAGGGATATGAAAATGGCATGCATAAGGAAGCAAGAAACAGTGTGATGCCAAGCTGTGCTTTGAGATTTGAGTGACAGATGTACCTGCACTAGCTAGCACAGAAGAAGAAAGCTAAGAGAAAACTGCCTCTTTTTCTTTCTTATAAAATTGGATTTGTGCTGAAAATAATGGGCTGTTACTCTTATCACAGACTTACAGTTCCCCAGTCCCCATTGCTCCTAAAAAACTGGGTTTTTGCTTCCAAAAACCAATCAGGTAGTTTTCCTCTGCAACTGATTCTCTTGAAAATCACAAAACCGCCTGGTTTCCCACTACTGATTTATGGTCTCAGAGCTTGGAAATGAGAGAAGCCATGTGCACATATCTCAGCTCACCACATGGCACTTTCCCTCCAAATTCAATGCAACAAAACCAGGGAGGAAAGAAAATTTTTAAAAAGACCGCAAAAAACAATATTATTTTTCTGCTTCTGTGTACTCCAAAAATACTATTATCACAACCATACATGAATCTTCATCAAAGGCTCATTGTTTGCTCATTTTTTCCTTCTAACCAATAACAGCTTGTTTGTCTTCTATTCAAATGCCTCATCTGACTTTTAACACACCCAAAAAGAGAGGAAAAAAAAAACAAAACCAACTTTGTGCAGAAACCAAATTGCTCTCAAACACTTATGTGCTATTGAATTCAAATTATCATTGTAGCTGAAAGAATATCAGTTCTTTTGCTTAGGCTCAGAAGAACAGACCTTTTAGTTAAATTCAGGAACTTTGCTGCAATGACATCAAATCTTTATATACAATCAACAAAAATGAGTATTTTCACGTGTCTTATGTACCACCTCTATAGACATAGAAAACCCATGAATCTATTAGTTATATGTACCACACCAAGTCCTATGAAGAAAGAAGTTGTAGTTTTATATCCCACCTTTTGTTATTATATGAATTTTTTCATTAAAATTTAAGTGCAGAAAGAGGTGATCGTACTAGACATAACAAACGAAAGTGGAGCTTTTTTTTTTTTTTTTTTTTCATTCAAAAACTCCGTGACAAGCACAAAGCAAAAATTCAGACAAAACCAATTCAACTGATAAAAAATTCAAATAAATGAATGTGTTTGACTCAAAACAATAATTATTCTAGTTCTTATACAGTCATGCACCCAAGTACTTCATTTCATTTAAATCTTTTGCATTATTCAGGTAATATTTTGCATTGACTAATTTTATTCATTTTGTGAATGTGAATATTCGTTGAGATAGGAAAGAAATGCTATGCATTAATTAATAATTTGTACCAAAAAAATATAGTACTATCCTAATATTAGCTGGTGCTAGTCACTTCTTCTTTACAACACAAGATTAAAAAAATAGGAGCTTTTAATAATATATAATTTAATTTTTTTGCATGGCATAATTACTTAGAAAAAAAAAAAAATAAAGGCTATAGTCTGACCCTCAACCAAATAGAATGGAAACACCTATATATAAATCAACCTGTTATAAAATTCATAGTTGTTATTATGGCAAACCCTTCCTGCCCTAGTATATAGCTAGGGTTAAAAAATTAAGTTATGATACATGCTTTTTTTGTTTAAGGATTGCGCCACTAATGATGGCTTCAAGTAGGCTTTAGCATATGGGCCATCAGTGTCTATATGTACCTAACAAAAATGCTTGTCCCACTCCCACCATTGTAGGTGAAATGCAATCTTAGAGACTGGCTTAAATCAATGGCCTTGATTTTTCATTTTCTTGAAGAGTGTATATAATATAACACGGTCTTTCAAAGCATGTGGCGCATGGGCTACTTACTAGCTAGCCTTCCACCACTCTATGAAATGATGTCAATTGGAGTGTAAGATTTCTACATATTTTTGCTCATGTTGTGCTAATTGAGATCATTAATTGGCCCTTCACTTGTTGATAGGGACCAAGAACCAATGAAGATATAACTCTCTCTCTTTTGTTCTTTTTCTTTTTCTTCTTCTTTTTATTTTATTTTTTTATTTTTTTGTGCAATCAATGAAGATTTATCTATACATTTCAGTAGTTATTTTTTCCTTTCATTGATTCATTTTCTCTTTGTTCATTTTCCATTTTAGTCCTCCAAAAATGTCTCATTATACTTTCAAAATTATATTTTACTAATCATAAACCCGCACGTTGCGCGTGATAATATTATTGTTTTAGTTATTATTAGTTAATAGTTGGTTTTTCATATTATTTCAAGTTAATATATTGACTTTTAAAAAATATACAATCTAATATATTAATTCAACAACAACAATAATAATAATGTTGAATAAAATAATATGAGAAGAATAAAAGTTAAACTAAAAAATATAACAATAAACACCAAATTAATTATCTCTAAATAAATACCAAATTATTTAAATCATATTACGTAATATTATAATATTACATTCTTATATACTATCTTTAATTCTTTACAATGCAATATAATAAAATTTAGCAACCAAAGTGGGGAAAAAAAAAAAAAAACAAAACCAACTTAAAACACAATTAAATCGCATCAACCTAAAGTAGAGTTCTAAAAAACACAAAAATTTCTCAACCTAAAGTAGAGATGCAAAATATATATATATATATATATATATATATCACCAAAAATTGAGAGAGTAATATTTTTTTTGTGAAGAAAAATTATGCATATAATGGAAAAAAGAATGCCAAATTTATAATAAAAGGATAACAGTAAGAAGAAACAAGATAAAGGGAAAGATGAAGAGTGATATTAAGGGTGCGTTCGTTTGGAAGGAAAACAGGAAGGATGGAAAATAGAGGATGGAAAACAGGGTGGAAAATACTGTTTTCCACTGTTCGTTTGGGGAAGGAAAATAGGGAGGATGGAAAACTCGAGAGAAAGTTTTCTCTCCGGGCCCACTTTTTTTTTCCTTCCAAATCGAAAGGAAAATCTGGAGAGAAAAGTTCTATAATAGCACTTTTACAAAAATACCCTCTTTTTACCTATTTTTTTCAACGTTTTTTTTTTTTCTTTTTCTTTCAACGTTGCCTTGAAAGTTTTTTTTTTTTTTTTTTTTTTTAACTGAACAACGTTGTTCTCAGTGAACAACGTTGGTTTTTTTTCTTTTTCTTTTCACTGGACAACGTTGTTCAGTGAACAACGTTGTTCCTTCTTCTTCTTTTTTTTTTTTTCTTTTTTTTTTTTTTTCTCAACGTTAACATTGTAACAATGTTAACGTTGGTTTTTTTTTTTTTTCTTTGAACAACGTTGTTCAGTGAACAACGTTGGTCCTTTTTTTTTTTTTTTTTTTTTTTTCTCAACGTTACTGAACAATGATGTTTTTATTTTTCTTTTCAACTTTATATATATGATGTGATAAATTTTATATTATTTAATAATTAAAAATAAATCTGTTTCTTACATATTATGTAACAAGGGTATAATAGTCAATTTATACAAATTACATTTTCCATCCTTTCCTTTTTCTCTCCAACCGAACACAAGAGTTTTCCATCCTCCCACTTTTCCACTCCCCCAACCGAACATACAAGAGGAAAAACTAAATATTTTCCATCCTCTCACTTTTCCATCCTCTCACAATTTTCCATCCTCTCACTTTTCTACTCCTCCAACCGAACAGACCCTAAGAGAGAGGGTAGGGGAGATGAAATGTAAAGGGAAAGAGAAAGGTTGGAGAAAGTGTAAATGTTAAAAAAAGTGAGTACAATTTAATTAATTTAAATTTAAATAAAATATTATATGTTTAATCAAAATATATATAAATAATTTAATTATATGGAGGATGTGACTAAGTTTAAATATTGAATAAAATAAGATGAAAAGATTAAAAAAGTAAAAATAATATATATATACATATAACAATAAACACCAAATTACCCAAATTATGTTATATAATAGAATAATATATATTATATTGTTATATATTATCTTTTTTAATTTTTATTATAACACAATAGTGTAATATTTAACAATCAAAGAGAACAAAAAAACCTTAAAACACAAAACTAAATCGTACTAACCCAACGTAGAGTTATAAAAAATACAAAAATTTATCAACTTAAGCAGAGATGCAGGAAAATAAAAAATAAAAATACTCCAAAAATTATTTTTTGTGTGTGTGTGAGAGAGAGAGAGAGAGAGAGAGAGAGAGAGAATGAGAGGAAAACAACCTTTTTTTGATGGAAACTATGCAAAGAATGGAAGAAAGAATAACAAATTTATAGAAGATGGTGTAAATATGAAGAGATAAAATAAAAGAAGATGAATAGAAAAATGAATAGTGACATTAAAGTTAAGAGTAGTGGGAAGATGAAAAGGTAAAGAAGGGAAAGATAAAGAGACAAAATAAAGAAAGATGAAAAGTGATATTAAGGTTAAGGGTAGTGAGAGATGAAAAGGTAAAGGCATAAGAAAGGCTAGAGAAAATGCAATTATTAAAAAAAAAGTAAATGTTAAAAAACAATTATTGGAAAATTATTTGAAAGAAAAAGAATAATGGCGTGGATGCTGATGTGGCTCAACGTGAGTACAGTAACATTAAACGCTACGCTTCAACTTTTAGTAATACATAGATGCAAAATATATACATCACCAAAAATTGAGAGAGAAAGAGAGAAATAATTTTTTTTTTTTTTTTTTTTTGGTGAAGAAAAATTATGCATATAATGGAAAAGAGAATGCCAAGATTAGAGAAAGTGAAAATGTTAAAAAAAATTAGTACAATTTAATTAATTTAAATTTAAATAAAATATTATATGTTTAATCAAAAAGTATATATAAATAATTTAATTATATGGACGATGTGAATGAGTTTAAATATTGAATAAAATAAGATGAAAAAAATTAAAAAAGTAAAAATAATATATATATAACAATTAAACACCAAATTACCCAGATCTTATTATGTAATAGAATAATATATATATTATCTTTTTTAATTTTTTTATAACTAAATAGTGTAATATTTAACAATCAAAGAGAACAAAAAAAAAAAAAAAAAAAAAAAAACTTAAAATACAAAACTAAATCGTACCAACCCAACATAGAGTTATAACAAACACAAAATTTTATCAACTTAAGCAGAGATGCAAGAAAATAAAAAATAAAAATACTCCAAAAATTATTGTGTGTGTGTGTGTGTGTGTGAGAGGGAGGGAGAAACAACCTTTCTTGACGGTAAACTATGCAAAGAATGAAAGAAAGAATAACAAATTTATAGAAGATGGTGTAAATATGAAGAGATAAAATAAAGAAAGAAAAATAGAAAAATGAATAGTGACATTTAGGTTGAGGGTAGTAGGGAGATGAAAGGTAAAGAAGGGAAAGATGAAGAGACAAAATAAAGAAAAATGAAAAGTGATATTAAGGTTAAGGGTAGTGGAAAGATGAAAGGTAAAGACATAAGAAAGGTTGGAGAAAATACAATTATTAAAAAAATTAAATGTTAAAAAACAATTATAAGAAAATTGGAAAGAAAAAGAATAATGACATAGATGCTGATGTGACTCAACGTGAGCACAGTAACATTAAACACTACGCTTCAGCCTTTAGTAATATATAGATTAGACGCGAACCTGCGTGCTGTGCGTGATAATTATTTTTATGGTGGTTTTATTAAATTTTTTTACAATTTAAACTAATCTAATAATGAGTAATGTATATCGTAATTGTATTTTTATTTATTATAGGAACAATCATAAATGTAATATAGAAACAATCCAAAACACCAGAAAAATGTAAACTAAAAAAAATTAATAAAACTTAACGATGATTAATTGAACCAATATTATGATAAAATTTTGTTTTTGATAATCTATTAAGGTTATTTTAATTATAGAAATTATAATTTTGGCCACCCAAAACATATTATCAAATAAACAATTATTAACAAAATCTAAAAATTAAATTTCTATACATGCATTATTATAAAATAATAATAATAAAAATAAAATTGCAAAAGTTAAAATTTGTCACCTATTCGATTATTTTCGTTTGGCTAACATTTCCTTTTATTTAAATGAATTGCATTATATAGTACTTCTAATACAACTATTAAGAATATTTTGTCCACCACAAAAGATTAGAAAATAAACAAAAATTAGTAAAGTCTCATAATTTAACATCTAAATTGAGCACTATAAAAAAACATGATATGTAACAGAATAAATACTAAATCATACAACTCATGCTATGTAATAGAATAATATTATATTTTTATATGCTATATTTAATTCTTTAGAACACAATAAGATAACATTTAACAATCAAAGAGAATAAAAAATAAAAATAAAAACAACAAAAACAATTTAAAAAAACAAAACTAAATAGCATTAACCCAAAATGGAGTTTTAAAGAATATAAAAAATTATCAACCTATATTAGAGATGCAAGAAAAATAAAAAAAATCCACCAAAAAATTTAGAGAGAGAGAGAGAGAGAGAGAGAGAGAGAGAGAGAGAGAAAACCATTTTTTTGTAAGGGAAAACTGCATAAAATAGAAGAGATAGTGATAAATTTATAGTAAGAGAGTGTGAATAATAAGAGACAAAAATAAATGAAGATGAAGGGAAAGAGGAAGAATGATTTTAATGTAGAGGGTAGTGGGGAGATGAAAAGGTAAGAGAGGGAAAAAGATTGAAGAAGCAGTGGGGAGATGAAATAGTAAGGGAGAGAGAAAGGTTGGAGAAATGTAAATATTAAAAAAATAAATGTTAAAAACAATTATAGGAAAATTGGAAAAAAAAAAAAAAAAACCTAAAGCTTGAACGTTTTTTTTTCTTCATTCTTTTAAACTGAAAAGGCTCACATAAAACCCTAAAACTGAACTGAAAAGGTTTTAAGTTGGGTTTGATAGTGGAACTAAATAAATATGAGGTGGACTAGATTAATTATACAAATTTATTATAGGGTGATAGTGGAAGTACATAAATAAGTAGTGGGCTGGATATATTATAGGATAATAGTGGAAGTAAATAAATAAGTAGTGAGCTGCATTTATAGGGCCGAAAAGTATAAAAACCATTTAAAAATTGTAGGACAAATTATATATTAAAAAAAAAAAAAAGAATGACGTGATAGTTGATGTAAAAGCAGCAACATTAAACGCTATGATTCAACTTTTAGTAATATATAGATTGAAAGCAATACAAATTGAATAATGCTACCGCCACAAACTATTTTACAATATTTTTACAAAATATTAATGTGATCAACCTTTTATTAGTTTTCATCTAAACCCACTATTAATATCACATTTTCATTTATTAATAATTACTCACCGCATCAGCAGTTTATAACATTTTTTGTAAAATAATTTGTATCTCTAACATTATTCATACAAATTATACAACTCAATTTCCGATCTTTTATATAAACCCTGACTGATTTATCGTTCAAAGCCATAATTTTGACAGCAATATATTTGCAATATATAGGGCCAAAAGGCGGTCAACGAGGTTTGTTAAGAGGAAAAAACCGAAAATTTTGTTTAAGTCTCACCACAGAAAAACAATAAAGGAAAAGAATTACAAAACCACAATATATCCTATTCTAGTGCCTCAATAGTCAATTTCCTCTTGTTTGGCTATTTGGTCAATTGCCTAATGTTTGGCTATTTGGTCAGTTTCCTCTTTTGTTTGTTATGCACTAAACCATCTTAAAAGACTCTTATTCTAACTTTGATTGAAGTTATTTCTAATTTCACACGAGTACCATATTTTAGTTTCTTAAAAGACTCTTATTCTAACCTCGACTGAAGTTATTTCTAAAATTTCACTCATTTGTACTATATTTTACTTTTTATTTTTATTGAGAACTTTTCCTCTAACTATTTCAAGAAAAATAAATATAAATATAGTTTGGTAAAAAAAAAAATTATAGAAAAGCCTCCTATAACATGTAAATTGTGCTAGGGAAGAAATGTAACGAAGATGATGCCACTTGTCGGCCAATTGCAGATGCTAGATGCACAAATAAAGCAGTGTCACTTGAAACCCTAACTGGATTATCTTTTGCACTACATTTTATTTTGACTACAAGACAAAAACTCTTAATATAATTCTTGAATTTTATTTAATTAAGTATTTTTTCGAGCTTAAAAAACCTTTAATCTTGAAAGAAGAAATGAGATCAAGAAACTCAACCGGTGTTGGGGAATGTAACATAAGGAATGTTTTAGTTGTGTGCATATCGATTAATGTGAATGGGAGGGGACCATATCTAAGTTTTGATGAATGTTTCATTGTAATTGTAGGAGAATTGATAATATATATATATATATATATATATATATATATATATATATTCTTGCTTTGAATCCAGAGCTAAGACTTTTTTCGTGAGAGTTATGAGTATTTATTCTTCTTTATTGTTATTGTATAATTTTATATTGTAGATAATATTTCTTTTATTAATAAATCTTTTTTAACCTAGAGAAATATAAATCTAAATATGAAAAAGATAATACAGAAGGAGAGAGAAATACAAATATTAATTGAATTTAAAATAGAATTTCGTGATAAATTTGTTATTAGAAATATGAAAAAATATAACATAAAATTTAGATGAAAATTTCCCTAATAAACACTAGATTCATTAAAAAGAGAGGATAATGAAATAATAAAAATTATCATAATAATATTTGTTTAGGGATTTTTTTTTTAAGTATAGTTTACCTCTGGTATTTTTTTAACTAAAATATCTTTTTGTTTTATTGAAAAACTTTCATGTCATCCATTAACTAAATAAAATGTAGAGATTAAAATTCACTACTACTTGCCAATATTTATTTAAAATAACTAAAAATTTTAGTTAAAAAAGTACTTAAAATAAACCAAACTTTTTTTTCCCCCGAATGCCACACATGGCATCGTTGAGAAAATTATGACATGTTAGCAAGAATTGCTGACACATGGGAAAATTTAAAATTGGCCACTAAAGAAAGAGCCTAAGAGGATTTTTTAGGGCCTGTATGGGTTAGGCTTATACCAATAATCTTAAAAAGAATTGGACCCACTCATTATTACACAAAAAGTGTTTTCAAAGCCCTTTCCATCTTGCAGACCGGTTGGGCCCAAAATCCCAGAATTTATTTTTTATTTGAATTGGACTTTAGACCCATGTGCTTCGCTACACAGAATGAGCCCATAACGATTCTTGAAGTTGAAGATCACTCATCACCCTCATTAAACTCTCGCTCCCATGTTTTAAAAGGCCGAAAGATGATTTATCTTTTTAGATGTGATTGAGTTTCAATCAATGACGTACGCTCGATAATGATAGCATAGCTTTTAAGGATTTGCTAGCATCTGCATTACTTTGAGCCTCTTATAAATGATTGGATAAATAACAAGAGATAGCCACTTCCCCACCGCACTTTGCGCTAGTGGTACAACGTGTTATCTCTTTAGCTCGCTACTTATTCTTCACAATGGGGGTAATCAAAGCATGCTCAAGTAGGCATATATTTATAGTACATATTCTCTTTCAAAAAGTTAGTATAGCTCCATAGGTGCAGTCATGGAAAGTAACCGATAGCTACTTTAAAATAAATAAATAAATAAATACTAATCACATGATGTTTTTGATTTCTTACCATGCATTTTGCATCATTTTTATTCTAAAGGAGGCCTAGGAGTGGGTTGCGCCATCTAGGCTTTTCAGATTTCTTTTTCTTTCTTTTTTTTTTCCTCCCTTCTCTTTTTATTGATTTAATACTCAAAAGACTTGGAGCAATTTGCAAAAATCCGAACTATGTGACTAGGTAAGAGTAAAGTGCCCAAAAGATAGGGAAAAAAATCAGCAAAACTCAAAAGCATGTGTTTTCCCCTGGATCAATCTAAATTTTACTAGATAATGTATTAACTGGTGGAGACTTGAGAGTCCAAGCCCATAGAGGCATATTATCTTTTAGACCTGACATGTTTCTTGTTCTATTTTTTATTATTATTTAATTATAGGAACTCATGGCTTGGGGTTCTCCTGTAACTGATCCAGATACCATTGCCATCAAAGAAATTCAGAAGCAACTGGACAGATTGAATGAGGCCAAACTTACTGAAGCTTCCAAAGCTGAAATCTAGAGTTTGAGTAAAAGGATGGATGAACTTCTACAAAAGCAAGAAATATATTGGGCCCAGCGGTCTAGAATAAATTGGTTAAAACATGGGGATAAGAATACAAAATTTTTTCATGCCAAAGCAACACAAAGAAGAAGGAAAAATTATATAAGAGGTTTCTAGAATACACAAGGGCAGTGGGTGGAGAAGTTGGAGAAGGTGGTTGAGGTAGCTTCAACCTACTTTGATAACCTTTTTCATGCAGGAGTGGGAAATCAGATGGAGGAGTGTCTGAATGCAATTCAGAGTATGGTAACTAATGACGTGCGGGAATTTCTGTCCACTGAATTTACTGCTGAAGAAGTGAAGGTGGCTCTTTTTCAAATGGGACCAACAAAAGCTTTAGGACCTGATGGTATGAATGCACTTTTCTATCAAAAATTCTGGCATGTGGTGGGTGATTTTGTTGTTTTAGCTGTTTTGGATTTTTTGAATAATGATAATATGTTACTTGATATTAACCATAAAAACATTGTGCTTATCCCAAAAGTTCAAAATCCGGAGAGAATTTCTGATTTTAGACCTATAAGCTTGTGTAATGTCATTTACAAAATTATTTCTAAGGTTTTGGCAAACAGATTAAAATAGGTACTGCCTTAGATTATTTCACCCACTCAAAGTGCTTTTGTACCGGGGCGATTGATCACTAATAATGTGTTGGTGGCCTACAAGACACTTCATACCATGCATTCCAGAAAAAAGGGGAAGAAGGGCTCCTTGGCACTGAAGCTCGATATCCGTAAGGCCTATGACTGGGTTGAGTCGCAATTTCTTCAAAATATTATGAAGAAGATGGGGTTCCCAACTGATTGGATAGAAAGGGTGATGAGCTGTGTTACAACACCATCCTTTTCTATTCTGGTAAATGGGAAATCCTATGGCATGATCCATCCATCAAGAGGAATTCGCCAGGGAGATCTGTTATCACCATACTTATTCCTCTTGTGTGTAGAAGGTTTTACTGCATTATTAAAAAAAGTAAAATCAGAAGGGAGGATCAAGGGAGTATCCATTTGTAGAGGGGCACCAAAGGTCACTAACCTTATGTTTGCAAATGACTCATTGCTATTTTGTCAAGCAACTCGGGCTGAAGGAGAAACCATAGCAGAGATCCTCCAAACCTATGCAAAAGCTTCTGGGAAAAATATTAATTTGGAAAAGTCTTCAGCTTATTTTAGTAGTAATACTTCGGATAGGCAGAAATACTAGATTTTGGAGATTTTGGAAGTGAAGGAGGTCGATCGATTTGAAACTTACCTTGGTCTACCAACTTTGATTGGGAGGGCCAAGTATCGCACTTTCTCATTCTTGAAAGACAAAATATGGAAGAAGCTCCAAGGATGGAAGCGTATGTTGTTGTCTAGAGTTGGTAAAGAAATCCTCATCAAGGTTGTGGCACAGTCCATACCTACATACATTATGAGTGTATTTCAAATCCTTTTGAAATTATGTGATGAATTGGATGCATTGTGTGCAAAATTTTGGTGGGGTTAAGTTGGCAATGAACAGAAAATTCATTGAAAGAGTTGGGATAAGCTGAGTACTTCAAAGAAAGAAGGGGGAATGATTTTTCGAGATTTGAGAGCTTTTAATCTAGCTATGCTGGCCATGCAGGGTTGGAGGATGGTTTAAGGCAATGATTCGTTGCTCTATCAATGCTTTAAAGCAAGGTACTTTTCGAGATCAATATTCCTAGAGGCTAAAGAATCACCTAATTGCTCATATGTGTGGAGAAGCTTGATGGCTGCACAACCTATCCTTCAATCCAGCCATTGTTGGAGGGTTGGTAAAGGAACTTCAATCAATGCTTTGAAGGATCGAAGGCTTCCTAATTTCCCAACAAACAAAGTCCTAAATCTGGTCCAAGAAAATTGGGGTGAATTGATGGTGTCTGATCTAATCAATCTAGAGCTGAATATATGGAGATATAAGGACATTATGGCTATATTTCACAAGGAAGAAGTTGAAGCAATATGCCAAATTCCATTGAGCCGAAGAAATGTCTCAGATACTATATTTTGGCTGCATAATTCAAGGGGTGTATTCACTGTCAAGTCTACTTATCATATGGCTAGGAGGCTCTTAACTGATGAGAATCAGGTTGGAATATCTAGGGGCTATGCTACAAAAAATGTATGGGTTGCATTATGGAAGCTTCGGCTTCCAAACAAAATCAAAGTATTTGGATGGAGAGCTTGCCATGAGATTTTAACAACAGCAACGAATCTGACCAGAAGAAGGATAATCAATGATGACAAATGCTTGATTTGTACAAGGGAAACAGAGTCAACTATTCATGCATTGTGGGATTGTGCAGTGGCTCAAGACATTTGGGCTAGAAGTGCTCGAAAACTGCAGAAGTGAAAGCATGGACAGCCCTATATGATGCACCTGACGGAGGAATTTATGGAGCTCCTGACCTTAAAAGAGTTGGAATTGTTCTTGACCCCAGCGTGGCTGATATGGAATCAGCGAAACAGCTTGTTGCATGGAGGAAAATTGAAGAGTCCGAACAGCTTGAATAAAATAGCAGAGGAGTATGTTGAAGACTTCAAATGTGCCCAAACCCAGCTGAATGTACAAATGAGGCAGCAACCAAGTGGAGATGTATGGAAATCACCACCACCAGAGCAACACCAGAGGAGTATAAACTTAATTTTAATGCAACACTTTTTTTGGATTTAGGCAGATCAGGATATGGTGCAATTATTCGAAATGAAAAGGGAGAGGTTATGGCTGTTATGACTACTAGTGGACCAAAAGTGCGCATAAGTAATGAAGCTGAGTTGCTTGCCGAAGAGCCATAGAATTTGCTGTGGATGCTGGATTTTCCAGGATGATAATTGAGGATGACAACATCAATGTTATTCATGCCATCTCTTCTTCAGTGGAAAACACTTCACTATTTGGGAATGTTCTGGATGATATTCGTCACTTGTTGCAGGGATTGCAATAGTCTAGTGTTTGCTATATTAGGAGGGGTGGGAATAGAGTAACACATGCTTTGGCCCAATATGCTAGAAACACATTGGATGAGGATTTGTTCTGGATGGAGGACTCTCCGCCACTAGTAATGGATGCTTTGTGTCATGATCTTTCCTCTCTTTAATTGTATGAATATTCCCCTTTCAAAATAAATAAATAAATAAATAAAGTTCCAATCTAGGCATGCTGCACCATGCAGGAATTTGTCACCAACCCAAGAATAAAGTGCAAAAAATTATTATATAAAATATCTCAAACATGAAAAAAAGAAGAACGACATCTTAAGGTATACTTTTCCTTAACATTGGTTTCCATGAATCCTTATATATATATATATATATATATATATATATATATATATATATATATTTTTTTTTTTTTTTCAAGCATCATAAACTATTCTTCAAGGTAAAGTATGGAAGACATATTCCAATATCAAATAAACATAAATTTAGATGCACAAAATAGAAAACAATTACTAAAAGTAACATATGACCTAAGAAAACTTTGTCTTCAACACCGAAAGTGATTACATAATAAAATTTTTATTTACAAGCAGCACGGCTCTAAGCATAATGGCATGACGTTTCATTAGTGGTGGATTTAGGAATTTTGTTCAAGTTATTGATTAAAAAACTCAAATCAAACAAAATTTAATAAAAAATATCGAGATATCGATAAAAAAAAAAAATGCAAATACATGAAATTTTACAATTTTCTTCTATGAGTTTTTATATTTTAAAATCATTAGGTGATAGTTTATTATCAATTGTCATTATTTATTGCTGATGTGGGTAAGTGTGACAATTTAATTTGTTAAGTTTATATAACATTTTTATTTTTATAAAGTTGTCATTATCTATTTGTCATTATTTTTATAAAAATATTTTAAACTAAATGACAAAACTCAACTCATTGACACTGTATTAAATTGGCCTACATAGCCACACTCATCCTACATAAATAATATACTAAATGTCTACTTAACTAATCAAATACTTAAACAATTACTACTTGTACTATTTTTTGTTCTTGAATAGCTAAATTTATAATAAAAAGTTATTATAACATGATAATAATATACACACATGTAACAAATCTTCTGTATTTTCTAATTATTAAATTATATCAAGTTATATTATATTTATAGTATACAACTCACATTCACACAAATAACATATAACAAATAAAAAATAACACACATAATCATTATCAGACACACACTCACATACATATAATATAAATTTATAATAAAGAGAGACACCCACAACTCACAAACACCCTTTTTATACTCTTAGAGAGACATGTGATCTATGTTGTTGTTTGGTTAATCTAGTATGGAATAATTTGTGTTGTTTGGTTTTAGGCTGGGCTAATATGTGGTCAGAGTGTGCAAGATTTAAGCCAGAGTGTGCAAACATATTTCAAGGGTAAATTATACTAATAAAACAATATTATACATAAAATTAAAAAAAAAAAAATCAAGTCGCCTTCCATCAATCACCAATGCAAGGTGCTTAAAGAATAATCATATAATCAATACTTATGGCTAAGTGGTTTTTAAGGTCTCGTGATATTTATAAGATTCTAGGTTCAAAATCTCTTACCAACATATTAGGGTCACCCCCAAAGGTTTCCTCTCTGTAATAACCCAGAGTGTGTGAAACCCATTTGTACTTTTTTCCCCATAAAATCCATTATAGAACTTGCAATTATCCAAATGTACAATTGATCTTTTCACCCACACATTGATGTTTTGAAAATAAGCAAAATTATAATTATACCTCAAGAACTTACTTTTTCAATTTTACTTAACTGCTTTTCAAAACACCCACATTAAATTATCTATTTCAACTTTATTTCATTAGAAAATTAATTTTTTTAAAAGAAAAAATTGTTTCTCTCTTTACACACCATAGCTACCATTTACACTATCCTTTCATCCTTGAGAAAAAAAAAAAAAGAAAAGGAATGCACAACTATAGTGCTTATGTATATTTGCACAAATACTATAGCAAAAATGTATTTTGCACAATAGACGTATAAGCTGATGTGAGTGCTCTATGAAATAGAAACATGACTAGTACTCCACAATAATAAAAGCAAATGGTTATTTATTTATTTATTTTGAGAAGAGACAGCAAATGGTTATTACTTTCATTAATAAAAGAAAACCATATATTTCATGTATTGGTTTGGAGTATCACAATAGCTATACTTGGAGAGTACCTAATAAAAAAAAAATATATATATATATATATATAAGCGGAGATCTCATGCGAGAGTGAATGAGGTCCTGCCATGTGGCACTCTAATTATGCATTTAGCCATTTTACCTCTTTTTATTTATTTATTTATTTATTTTTACTGTTACCCAATAGATCATAGTAACTTATTTTTATTGTTATATAAAATATGAACTACTCTTGACAATTAGACCAAATGTTTTTCTATACAAAATGGACTACTTTTTAAAAATAGACCAAACTTTATGAAAAACCTAAGCCTAGTTACAAAGGTTCTACCCTTTTGTAATTATACTCTGGTTATGTAATGTATTATAAACCCGGTTTAAAATACTAGTATTACTATTTTCGTGTGTGTTCTAATAAATATTACTGTTTACTAAAAAAAAAAAAAGATGTTTATCCCACATTGGTTGTGTGTGTTTAGTGTCCGCTATTTATAACCCCAGTCTACAACTACAAAAGTTAGGCTCTTTTGTAGTTGTACTCTGGTTATGTAATGTATTATAAACCTGGTTTAAAATACTAGTATTACTATTTTCATGTGCGTTCTAATAAGTATTACTGTTTACTCAAAAAAAAAAAAAAAAAAACCTTACATATTATGACCAAAGGCTAACCCTTCCCACATGTAAATCAAAGCCAAAACTCATACCCACTAACAAACTTTGTTCCTTTGCCCCCACGTATAGATGGCACTTTTAGAAAATTTCATTTTCATGAAATATTGTATTCATTTTTTCTCTAAATTTCAATTCAAAATGCTTTTTTCTATTAATAATGTTCTATGCAATTTATTCAGGAAAATTCTCTTTGTTATCAATCGGTGCAACAAAATATAAATATATATATATATATATATAAATCTTGAGATTCCTGAGATTACCGAAATAATTGAAAATTGCATATTCTTAAAATTTATAATAACAAAAAAATCTAATAAATAACATATACTATCTCACAAAATGTCATTTACATAATATTTTCTTTAAAAAAAAAATCAATGATAGGAATGGTCAAAAACATGATCCTATACAAGAAATACCAAAAAAAAAACATTCAAAACAATTTTCATATGAGGATTTATTTTAAAGGATATGAAGACAATAAAAGAGATAAAATGCGTTGAATAGGATCTTACAAAACATGTTTGTCAATCATTTCAAATTATACGTATCATTTACATGAAAAAATAATAATACATCATATTATTTACATTAAAAAATAATACATATTAACTTCAAAGTTCATTGCAGGATATGAACTGCTAGGGTATTGCAACAATAAGCAAGATTGATACAACAATGGGTTGATGTTATATTTCATGCATGCTTTATGGAAGGAAGATCAAACCACAATCAGGATCATTTTGGTGTGCAAAATGTGAAATAAAAACAAATATCTCTATCCCAAGATTAGAGGCACTCACATTAACTACATACTCTCCAAATATTTATAATATCATCATCTCACTATAACTACTAGACATACAATTACAAACTACTTCAAATATAGGATTCAAATTAAAGTTTTTAATACAAATAACAAAACAACTTTTGTGATATTTGATCGAGATTCTAAGAAAACCCTAAATAAATTTGCAAGAGATCTTGTTGAAAAACAAATTAAGGTACAACTTATTTAAATTATTATAAAACTATTGGTCATAATATATATTAAATTCCTCATATGCAAATTGATATTGGAGAAGGAATCCCACATGATTTGAAGAAAATTTTTGGAAAAAAAATGCATTTTCCTACTTCATTTGAATGAATTCAATCTAAAGGATAGTTTTGAAAATTACACAGTTACTAAGATTTTTATGCGCCTTCAAATGACAAAAAGATATAGAAGGAAAAAAAAATACACAATCCAATATGCTATATTAACCCTTTTGCTACAGTATTCCTAAATTAACAAATATATATATATATATATATATATATATAAACATTTACAAAAAACTGTCCTATCAGTGAAATTTAATATGAATGCAAATACCTATGAAAAATCTTGACAACAACAAATTCGGAGGTCCAAACTTTGTAAGATCCAATCAAGAATCTTCTAATGCCAATTCATTAGTGATTAACACAAATAATGCAACAAAAGGAAAAAGTGATGAAAGCTAAAAAATTAAAGGCGGAAAATAACATTTTTAGGAGATTCCCACTTTGGTCCTTAGATTTTATTTTCACCGCTTTTAGTCCCTATCCTGAAAAATGCTTCTCGTTTTGGTCCCTGTTGTTACATCAAAGACGGAAAATGCACACGTGGCAAACGGAGTGCATTGTTGGCACACTAAAAGCTGATGTGGCCATTAAAATAATAATAAAAAATGCTACGTCAGCATCTAAATTAAAAAAAATTAATTTATTAATTTTAACTAAATATAAAAATTAAAAACAGAATTAAAAACTAGGCGTAAATGCACTTTTAGTCCCTACATTTTGAATTTTTTTCATTTTGATCCCTACATTTTATTTTTACCACTTTTAGTCCTTAAACCAATTAACGCGTCTCGTTTTAGTCCTTTTCGTCAACCAACTAGCAGAAAAGGCTGACGTGGTTGACAAAGCGAATAAAAAAATAATATAAAATGCACTGTTGTCTACTGTGGCCATACCTGCTCAGCCACGTATCTTTCCCACCCTAATGAGTGAACACGTGATTGTCATGTGACCACATTAGCAATTGATAGGGCGCGTGAATGCTGTGAACCACTCATCTCTTTCCCCAGATCAGTCTTACACCATAGCCAAGCTCAGTAAATCCCTCTCTCACATTCACAATCTGAAATCACCATATCCAAGCTCAGCGAAACTGTACAACCATCATCAGCCCACAACCCAGAAAATCAATTACTGAAAAAATCAAACCCATAACAAGGGTTTAAAGTTTAAACATTTTGACCAAAGTGACAGAATGCAAACAATATAAAATCTAAGCTTTACTCACAAATCATTAAATTTCGAAATTTCATTAATAGGAACCTAATAACAAGTCCATTTCCTAATCAATCCAAATTACAAGGGTTTAAACATTTTGATCAAAGAGACAAAAATGTAGGCAATTTAAGAACTGGGTTTTGATTACAAACCATAAAGTTTCAAAATTTATTTAGGAACCTAAAATTAAGAGCCTAATTTCACAACCATCACATCTCCCATTACCCAAAATCACACAAAAACCCTAAATAGCAGCAATTTCCTAAGATAAATACTGGGTTGGGACAACCGGAGTAGTGTGCTCCAAGAACCGATCCAAATTCGTTTCTCCGGAACCACTCAAACCCAAACCCAAACCCGAATCCAAAACCACCGAACAATCTGACTTCGACAAAGATGAGGAGGTTGAAGACAACGATGAAGAAGAAGACGAAAAACAAGCCCCTTGATCATCGTCGTTGTCGATGACGAAGCCCTCTACTGCTACTGCTGCTGAGGGGTTCTCCTTGCCTTTCTTTCCTCTACTATTTCAAGAAAAGTTTACTATTTCCTGGATTTGATTTTTTTTTTTTTTTTTTCGGGTTTCATTTTTTGGATTTGGGTATTTGATTTTCGGGTTTGATTTTTTGGGTATTTGATTTTCTAGGTTTGGGTATTTGTTTTGGGTTTGATTTTTTCGGTAATTGATTTTCTGGGTTATGGGCTGATGATGGCTGTAGAGTTTCACTGAGCTTGGATATGGTGATTTCAGGTCATAGGTGTGAGAAAGGGATTCACTGAGCTTGGCTATGGTGTAAGACTGATTTGGGGAAAGAGATGAATGGTTCACAACATTCACGCTCCAAATCAGTTGCTAATGTGGTCACGTGACAATCACGTGTTCACTTATTAGGGTGGGAAAGACACGTGGCTGAGCAGGTATAGCCACAGTGGACAACAATGCACTTTATATTATTTTTTTATTCACTCCATTAGCCACGTCAGCCTTTTTCGCTAGTTGGCTAACGAAAAGGACTAAAATGAGACGCACTAATTGGTTTAGGGACTAAAAGTGGTAAAAATAAAATGTAGGAACCAAAATGGAAAAAAGTCAAAATGTAGGGACTAAAAGTACATTTACGCCTAAAAACTAAATATCATATAAATTGAGATCTAAGTGTGTCTTGAATAAGAACAACAAGAACACAAACCCGGATCCAAAACACAAACCCAAAAATTAAAAAAAAAAAAAACCAGTAAATCTTTGCATCGATTAACCAAAGCAACGGCGTTGGATTGGCTAAGCAAAGCGATGGCGAGGTTTCGACTAAGTACTGGTTAGCGAGTGATCGGAGTAGAGAAGCAAGGTCTTGGATCGACTAAGCAAAGCGACGGCGAGGTTTCGGTTGGAGAGCTCCCAGGTGATACGAGATCTGGCGAGATTGACATCGAGGAGAAGTTTCGTTGCATCGTCAGCGGAGATGGCGGCGGCGTTTGCGTTGGAGTTAGAGAGAGGATCGGTAGCTTTCTCGAAGCAAGAGCAAGCAAGGTCGAAGTGGTGAAGGTCATGCCAGATGAGGCCGGTCTTGTAGTAGAAGGAAGCAGACTTGATGGACAGAGATGGAACGCTAGAGATGTTACCGGCGAGGGAGAGGACATTGGCGACGATGTGGTGGAGTTTGGCGAGGTCGAGAGACAAAGTAGCTGAAGAAGAAGAAGAGGAACGGAGTTTGGAGTTGAGGTTGGAGAGGTTGACGCAGGAGTTCCAGAGACGGTAACTGAGTTTCCATAGATGGAGTTTGAACTTGGAGGAGAAGGGACCGAGTTAACTCAGCTGAATGAGGGATTGACGGAGATTGGAGGAGACGGTGTTAGTGTTAGTGTTGTTTCTCAGGGACAAAGATTGGTTTTTTTTTTTTTTTAATTTTTGGGTTTGTGTTCTTGTTGTTCTTGTTCAAGACACACTTAGATTTCAATTCATATGATTTTTAGTTTTTAATTCTATTTTTAATTTTTTTTATTTAGTTAAAATTAATAAATTAATTTTTTTAATTTAGATGATGATGTGGCATTTTTTATTATTATTTTAATGGCCATGTCAGCTTTTAGTGTGCCAACAGTGCACTCCGTTTGCCGCATGTGCATTTTCCATATCTGATGTAACGGTAGGGACCAAAATGAGAAGCGTTTTTCAGAATAGGAACTAAAAGCGATGAAAATAAAATCTAGGGACCAAAGTGAGAATCGCCTAAAAATGTAAGAACGAAAATATGATTTATGCCAAAATTAAACAAATAGGGTCGGACCAAACTTCAAACGTTGAAGATGAAGAAACATATGATGATAACAAACTCCTCAACAAGCTTTACAAGCATTGTCATACCACAATAACAAATCATTGAAGAAACAACAAAATACAAGATTTTGTACTGAAGCTCTTTTTTACATCACATAATAAAGATCAATAATATGAATAATATGCTTTTATCAACTATTTTTATACAATATTACTCCAAAGTCGTTGTAGGTTTTCTTTTTTTTTTTTTTTTTTTTGCTCATTACTTGAATAGAATAATTATAATAGATATGTGTGTGCAATTTATAATTGTTGCTTCTTATGATGAACTTATTACTAACAAATTTTTATAACAAATATGCTATGATATATGTATAAAATTCTCCAAAAAAAAAATTTACATAAAACATTACAATATTATCCATCCATTATATGGGCAACTTACTAATAATAGTAATGTTAGAAACACAATATTTTTTACATTTTTTTTTTTACAATTGCTGACATAACTTGTCGTGATTAAAGTAACGACTCATTCACCTAGGTGCATCAATGGCATTATTATTTTTATTTTCAATTAGTCATAACAGGCTATATCAACACTTATGGAGAATGTTATATTTAGAAGTGTACATAGGTTAATTCAAGTCGAGTTTGGACTCAACCCAACACCCAACTTGACATAATTTGGTGGGGGATGGTAGAAACCACCATCAATTGAATAGAAATGATGACTCAATTGTTTATGTGTCCACAATTGGTGGTCAAATTTGATGGAAACTGGCTAAAGACGATAGTAGTTGCAACTTCGACAATGACATCATGGTCGAGGGCTAGTGGTGATAGGGAGAGGTAGAAATGATCTCATGATCTTTTCCATATTTGGACAAAAGTCTCATAAAAAATATCACTTTGGGAATTTGCTTTGAAAGGATTGAGTCGAATCGAATTCCTAAGTAGGGAAAACCCTACTCAATTCACTAAAGGTTAGTTTCAGAACTTTGGACTTTTGTCGTTGACTACCTCTTGCCAACTGAGCCATGGCTTTAAAAACTAGATAGGATTGACTAGTTCAATTGTGAACCAAACCCTAAGCCAATTTAGTAAAAATGGATGGTTCAATTGGGAATCGAACCCATTTTCAATTCTTTGACTATTTCAAGCTTTAAAACCATGGTTAAAAGCACTCAAATCCTAACTATTTGAATCAAATTGAGCAGGTGGGTTCATTTGATTAGGTCTTTGGACGACCCTTATGTCCCTAATCTCATTGGGAAAAAAAAAAAAAGAAAAAGAAAAAAAAAGAGCAAAATACAACCTAGTCCACTAAATCATCCTCACATCACCATTCTCAACGCAATATTTAGGCCAAAACTGGGAATTAGCCCTAATTTTCAAACAATATAATTAGTAGGCACCGTTTTCAAACTATATTTTTTACTAGCATCTCGAGTTTAAGAGACTCGATTTTGGGCCTATAAATCGAGTCTTTAATGCTCGATTTTTATGGTCTAACAAAGTCTGATGTGGCATTTTTTCCACGTGTATACCTAAAAATCGAGTTTCTAATACTCAATTTCCTTATAACATTTTTGCCTTTCTTATCAGAGAAGAAAGAGATAGGAAAAAAAAAAGAAATGAAGATCAGAGGTGAAGAAGAGCAGATCGGAAGATCAGAGAAGATCAGATCGGGGGAGAAGATCTGGTAGGAGAAGATCAACCGCGCGCGAGCCCAGGCCGCGCACACGCCCAGGCCGTGCGCGGCCTGATCTTCTCCTCCGATCAAATCTTCTCCTCCGGTTTGATCTTCTCCTCCGATCTAATCTTCTCCTCCGTGGGTTGAAAAAGTGTTTCTGGGTTTCTTGAAAAAGTTGAAAAATGGGTTCGTATGTCTTGCCTTAGAAATCGAGTCTTAGAGACTCGATTTCCAAGTGGACGCTATCTGGGCAAAATGCCACATCAGACAAATCAAAACATGAAAATCGAGCATTAAAGACTCGATTTATAGGTCCAAAATCGAGTCTTTGAGACTCGAGATGTTGGTAAATTATATAGTTTGTGAAATTAACCTACTAACTAAATAGTTCTAAAGTTGAGGCTAATTCTCAATTTTGGCCCAATATTTAGAATTCCAGTTTGCAAATAGGCCTAAAAAGGTAATTTTATATAGTGAAGTGACAGGATGGTACTAGTTTGGTACGATTATCTTGAATCAACGGATGCAAAGGAAAACCAAGTAAAATAGGATTGTAACCCAAAGTCTAACCCCATAAACATGGAATCTTTGAGTTAAAAAAAAAAAAAAGGAAAGAAAAAAAGAAAAAGAAAAAGGCATAGAATCTTCCCAACTCATGGGAGAAGAACTATACGATGCCACTATTGTTGATGTTATTCACACAATTCAGAGTCCTTGTAGTGCGGAGCTTAGAGAGAGATTTTAAAGACTTCACCAACAAATAATAATGCTGCTATTCCTTCAGCCAATCCCTTGTATTAGTGTGGTTCTTTTGCAGAGATGGGTATGTCACAAACTTAGACATATATACTCTTTCTTTAATTTCTTCTTTATGGGTTTCTTCTGTTTCCAACCTTGTATATTTTCATGGGTCTTTTTTATTTTTTTTTTGCTCTTCTGGTTTCCCTCAATTAATTTGATTGATTTTTGTTCGTGGGCTTGTTTTGTTTATCGTTTTTAGTTTATAGGCGTGGTTTTCATTGCTCTTTGCTTTTTTTTTTTTTTTTTTATACATTTTTGTACTTTAATAGTTTTTATTCTTCTAATTTTTCGGTTGATGGGGATAGTAATTTTTTTCTACTTCCATTCGTTTTTGTTTTTATAATTTATTCTTTTTATGAAAGTTCTGATTTTTATTATTATTTTTATGATCAATGAATGTTATTGTTCTGTGATAAAAACATGGTTTTGAATCCTGATTTCACTGATTATTACATTAATAGTCAATAATATAACTGGGATTGTTTGCTTTCAGTAATGGGAAATAATGCTGGTGTGAGAAACGATGGAACAGGCTGTTCTGGAGCTGAGAATTTGGAAGACAACCATGACCATTTAATGGACTCAACACAAGGTTATGGGATGGTGCCTATGCCCATTGTTCATTGTCCCCCCCATAACCACATAGCCTACCAGCCACCTTTCGTTTTTAATCCAGAGGTCAGTTTTTCTCTCCAATTTTAATTTTCAGAGACATCTAGTCCTTATGCATATCATTATTTTAAAAAGTTGTGGAGAAAGAAATCTTTAAGTAGCACATGTTTGTTTGTTTGTTTATATCAATAGCAGTTATTTGAATTTGGAGTTTTAGGGAATAAAAGAGATATCTACTTTAATTCATTGAAAAGTGTGGCTCTGTATGTATATGGGAAGTGGGATATGTGGTTATACAGTGTTATGTGGAGTTTCTTTTCACTTCTTTGACTATTTGACAATTATTGATGGTTCATGTGAAGTTTCCTATGCATTTGCTGAGGGATATTGGATGAAAAGATATAAGATCTTACATGCTGCAAAATTAGGATGAATTGTCAAGCTGTGAAACCTATTTGTAGTTGCTTTGGACTAATCTAGTTGGTTTTGTTTTCTCAGGGAGTATGTTTCCTTTGCTATTTGGTAGTTAATAAAAAAAGCAGGTTTTATGGTGCATATATAGCCACAAAACAGATAGGAGTGTATTTCAAAAATTATTTTTTTAAAGACTACTATAAGAAGGTAAGAACATCTCTGGAGAGTAAGTACCCCTGTTACTTTAACCATGCTAAAAGTGGATAGCTAGCAAATTTGAGTTATTGCAATGCATGTGAAAAAAAATGCTCATATGACCCTTTATACAATTTTGGTTTCCACAATCATAGAGAGACACACTTGAGGACAGTCAAGAAATCTGGTTATCGTTATACATTTAAAAGATTCATTCTTGTTTTGCATTCTTTTCTTCATATAAATTCAGTGGTTCATCCAAAATATAATACTCATTCTTATAGTTATACACGCACTTACAGCCCATAAGATCTTTAATTCTTATGAAATTTGGTTTCCACATGCACAAACACTCACAGACACTTTAATATGGATATTGGCTTTTATAATAGTCTTCTTATAGGTGCTTGTGACTCCCATGCCAACGCTACGTCAGTTTATACAGTCCCAAGTGCATGCATTGCCACAAAGCACAATGGATAGTAAAGAAGAACTCATTGGAAAATTGATTTTTGTCAAGATCACATGGAACTATGGTGGCAATTCAGTAGGTCTCGTGGGGTCATGGAGCAACTGGCAGACTATGTAAATTACTTTTCTTTTCCAAGTTCCTTCTAGATTCATATTAATCCTTCTACTTTATAATTTGACACGCTAAACTTTCTTTTGTTTCAAACCAGGGAGTTCTTGGAACATGCAGTAAAAAATGCAACAGTAACCATGGCGCTCCCAGTTGGAATCCATTACTACTGTTTTATTGTTGATGGAGTGTTGACATACGCTTCAAACTTGGATTGGATCTGTGATAATTATGGAGATCACTATAATATCTTATATTTGCTGGTAACTTTATGGTTCTTTATTTGAGTGTTACTTACAAATTGATACAATATTTCTTGTCATTAATAATATTAGTTGTGGTAGCACACAAACACACTCTCTTGTTATTGACAATGTTTTATCTTTCACTTATGTTACACATCTGTTATATCAATGAGAACAATGTTAATAGCATTGTAGGTAGCATATCCCGTTTAATAAAATTAAATATCTAAATTGTTTGTCCCTCCTATCGCCTGAGGGATACAATTGCTATGGATTCAGTATATAGTTCATATTTGATAGCATGTCTTTTCCTTTGAAAGTACTTCCAGCAAAATAAATAAATAAAATAAGGCTGCATCATATAAGAATCTTGGTCTCTATACTTCCTTTGTTTGAACACTATGATGGAAGCACCAGTTCTCTTTCTGGTCCCTTGTAATTAAATGATATTGTCATGACAAGTTTTGATCCGGAACTTAGCTTATGTTTTATCTTCATTTGAACTCCCTCCTAAAACTCCTAGTCCTTTGTTTATCCATGAGGTAAAGGTGAAAGGAAAATGGATGCTAGTTTTACACAGTTAGCAAAAGGGGCACAAAAGCCTTTATCTTGATCATTTCCACTCTTATCCAGTCACCCTTTTAGTGCTATGGTATAATCAAATGTATATTGTTGATATCTTTTAAATTTTGTGCTTAGCTGTAATTCAAAAGTGTTGGGTCTTAATTTACATCTGTTGATATTTTTCAGCTATTATTTCCATTTGGTGATTTTGCATAAGAAATTCTAATTTTCTCCCTCTAATGTTTCAGATTTTGAATGCCTTTCTGAAGTTGGATTCTTAGCTTGTTACAACGGATTTAAATCATTATTTAATCTAATTTGGTTTCACTTGTAGGAGGATGTCCTTCAAGCGCCTGCAAATGGTTTTGCAAATCTGTCTGATTTTGAATCTCCTCCTTCCCCACCTTCAAGTTATGACAACAAATTTTTTACTGACAAAGATTTTTATTATAGAACCAAAGAAGGTAGCATTTGCGAGATTCAACCACCAGAACTACCGCCACAGCTAGAAGAAGCGATTTTGGATATGCCATCATGCTCCTTTGATGTTTACTATTCTCTACCAAGGCCTCAATTTTCACAAGTAAACCATCTATACGGTCACAAAGAAAATGAAGATCAGTATGTGACAGTCAGCTCTACAGAGAGGTTTGCTGATAAATATATTACCACAATATTATACAAGCCCGCCTTTAAAACCAAACCACCGTGAACTTTTCTTATTTTTCCTTTATATATTTCAAGATTTAGATTTATTCAACATTAGTGACTTTGGTTAGGAAAAATTATTTGGTCCTCCAACTGTTGGACAAAGTTCAATTTAATTCTTCAATTATTAATTGTGTTAATTTAGTCCCTCAACTTGTAAAATCAAGTCATTGTCATCCTTGTGTTTCCTCTCCATTTTAATTTCAACAAAATTAATAGTTAAAATTTGTTTGATTTTGAATTTGTACAATTTCCATTTTAATTTCAATTAACCACATCCATTAATTTTATTATGATTTAAATGAAGATGAGATGTAAAGCTGAAATTTAATTGATTTTGAAAGTTGAGGGACGAAATTAACACAATTAATAGTTGGCTGACCATATTGAACTTTACCCCATGGTTATAAGACTAAATTAGTAATTTGGCCCAACTATTTTCATCACTTGATTTGTTTTAGTAATATACGCGAATAATCTTATAAACTGCAACGTAATCAATTGGAGGAAATTCTTCCAAACCGGTATGGAGCTAACCTTAACCCCTTTTCTTTTGGCTGGGCGGTGGGGGAAACCCATGTTATATTGTTCAACTAAAATTTTCAATCGACGACCTTCTTTGAAATGATCAGAATCTTAAGCCTATTCTATTTTAGTTTAAATTCTGCACAAATTTAATTAAGTTTATATGTTGCACACGCTTTAAAATATGAGCAATCAACGTTTATGAAGATTACCATTTCTTCTGTGCTTGTATTTTGGCCCCACAAAAAAAAAAAAAAAAAAAAAAAAAAAAAAAGAAAAAAGAAAAAAAAAAAGAAAAAGAAAAAAGAAAATAGAAAAAGAAGTGTATTTGAATTTCATAAGAATCCTTGACAACCAAGATTATCTAGTTATATTGTTATGCAATATACAAAAGTGGGATAAATTAGGACTTGATGATGTATCATCAATTTTGTAACTGGTGACAGTGAAAGCAGATTTTTGTCATCAATTAGAAGGATTTTCACTCCTTTTTCACATGCTGTCCAAACCATTCTATTTGAATCAAATTTAATCATAAAGAAAGTTGTTAAAACAATCAATTGCAGTAAAGGGTAGACAAGTCAAGAAATCCCTTTGTGCTTGTTGCCCTTCTGTCATCAAAATTTGTGCTTAAGCAAGATCAAGTGGACATATAACTAGTATGAAATGGTTATTGCTGGCAAATAACTATAGTAATTTACTTGCTATGTTTCATCTAAAAAAACTCAATACATGTTAAAGCAATTATTGAAGAACATATGCTTTGAGAATTGTTGGTTTCTAAAAAGATTGAGCATTCATGACATGTAACACGGCTGCTTGCATCAACAGTCCCAATCAAATCATCGAACAGGGACCTTAACCCATCCATTTGCAAAAGCAATGGCTAAGATTACAAAAGGTGTAGCCATTCCAAATATGATAATGTAAGGAAGAGGAGTCATCATGGGATTCTCCCCTTCCCTTTCTCCTGCTGTTTGCCAATACCTGCAATTAGCAAACCCCTTTCAATTATTGCCAATTTGAACCATTAGCAACGCCAATGACATGTTTTGTTGAAGATCAACTTGGTTGAATTATCGAAACAAAGATTACAAATGGGTGGAAGGCTTACTGTTGTGGTTCTTCTTCTCTAGTTATGAATTTCTTCTTTACTTCCTTTTTGATTTCTCCTTCCCCACCACCTAACAAAACCAAAATTTTAACCTCTCAAGTTATTATTTCAGTCTAAGTTTAATCAAGATTTGAACAAAAGCAAAAAATAACAATGAAAATTGAGAAAATACAGTTAAATATGGTGAAACAACAATAATAAGAGAATATCTCTTACCCAAGTCTGCATATATTTTGAACTGATGGACCCTTGTCTTTGGTAAAATGTAAGTGCAAGAGAAAGGGGATGATGATGATGGCTTAGGTGGGAGTAGAAACTGGGTGCTGAGAGAGGAAGAGAGTGTCATTTGGGCTGCCATTTTTTTCTTGTTGGTACTCCTGTATGCTTTCTTTGCACATTTCTTGACCATCACATATATTAGTTCTGGATATGGATGTGGTGGGGACAGGTATTTACAACAACCTTGTGTGACCAATATATGACCAAACCCAAAGTGAATCACTCTCTTCAGATATGTGGTGTAGATTCGCTGTTAGAGTGAATGGACAAAACTAGTCATTGCATATCCTGCACTTTTGGTGTATCAAATAACATAATGGAGTGGTTTTAGTTAGCTTAACTGGTAAAATTTTGATGGTTGAATAAGAGATCTGAGAACTAATTATCGCCTATAACTAAAAACTAATTGATGTCTTGGTTTAATAATAAAGAGCACAATCATCATAAACGGATGTTATAGGTTGAAACTCTATAATAATAAAAAAATACTATAACGGATTGTTTCATGTCATCTGGTTGAGTAATTAAGAAACTTGTAAGTCCAATCATGATTTTTCCACATGGTCTCTGATGATGCTGAAAATTGTCAGTAAGCTGCACAGTTTACACATGTTCTAGATAAAACCTGCGTAACAAAGAAGAAGAAAATCTTACAGAGAGTACTGGTGTGGTATTGGCTTCGAAGGTTAAGTTAGAGAACATTCACAACTCTAGAGTGTTAGAGTTGAGGTAAATTATGTGTAAATTATGTGTACCTTGATTTCTGAGGGTTTTAGGTTCTTATAGGTGTAAAACCAACCTTTATTTCTTGGTGAAAAAGATGTTTCCTTGTAGGGAGGATCCTCATAAATACACATATTTTATGGGATCCTTTCCATATAGAGATTTTGTTGATTTAGGGTTAATCGTATGGCACAAGTCATTCCCATTTGAATTTTCTTGGAGACCACTTAAACCATGCGGATGATAGGTGGCTTTGCCACCCATTTACTTTGTATCCGTCTACTTGGAGTTTGTCCACCATGGAGAGTCCGTCCATCTTTTCTTCCTCCCCGTCTGGGCATGATCTTTATTTCGTCCGTTGTTTGTTAGTAAGTTTAGACCGTCCTTCTCCTTGGCACCGTTGCTTTTGGTTGGTCTTATGAACGGATCCATCAATCTCAAATTCTATCCCTTTCAGCTACCCCCTCACTCTATGGGTCCGTCACCTATTTTCACAAATGGACTCGTAGAGTGACGGTTTAACTATATTCTAGGGAGTTGCGCTTTGATTGTCAGGCTAGCCTTGAGTCATTAACGCAAAAGGGGCACATGGCACACTCTTATTGGCTAATTACTTGAATCGAAGCGTCCCTTCGTCTTCTGTGTCGTTCCCTCTATATATATGTTGCTCCTTCCTTTCATTTTTACTATTCACAACAAATTTCCAATCAGAGCGCTACCGTCTCCTACCAGAAATCGTCATACCATTAACTTAGTATGATCGTTTGCCACGCCGTTTCCGTTGCCTCTTTGTATCATTCAACTGGTAAGTATCTGTTGCCTTATACTGAGTTTTCTTTTTGTTATTCACTTTAAAAATTGCATGCCCGTTGCCTATGTAGACCTGTAGAGTCTTAGGGGTTTATCTGTCACGTGTAGGTGATAGATGTCTAGTGAGGCGTCGAGTGAGCAATCATGTGTCCGCGAAGGAGTGGGCTAAGATGAGGTGTATTCGCCAGGTCAGGATGACCTCGGCACCTCTTATGATGAAAGGGTTCCATATGCCAACTCTCCTTCCGTGGAGGAGGATGAGGACTTGGACGTGGTCGGATTAGAGGGTGATTCCAGTGAGGACTCAAACAGTGAAGACGTATACTACACTGAACCTCTCATCCAACCCGTTATAGGTCCTGATGGCTTGAGGGAGTTTCTCCTTCTCCCGTTATGGACGGTAAATGACTTTAACTTTAGTATCAAGAAAAAACACTTCATGACCCTTAGGGAAAGATACTAGATTCCCATTAGCATCCTCATCCGTTTACCATTCAAATTTGAAAAGTGCTACTACCAAGATGTCGAGGATGTTGGGGTGTATGAGCAGATGTTTAAGGCGGGACTTTGATACCCTGTAAGTGCGCTGGCCATCACCCAGATCTCTTCGAATCCCTGGAGAGTCTCCTTGGCGCGGAAGTTTTACATTGAATCTTGACTAATGGGGAGCGTAAGATGATGGTGGAGGAGTTTTTCCACTGCTACCATCCATCAGAAACCACCCAGTCTAGGGGTATGTACAGTTTCCTACCGAGGAAGCCGGTACTTAGGCTAGTGTGTAATACCTCCAATTCAAACAAAAATTGCAAAAATTGGTACTTCTTCATTTAGGGGGAAGACTAGATGTGTCACCCTGACGATTAGGAATACATGCCTATGGACAAAACTTGGGGTATAATGCTCCCATCTAGTGGGCATCCGTCTGGTCTAAATTTTGTTTATTATTTGTGTCATGTTGGCCTGACCGTCCCCTTTTTGCAGCTTGAGATCGTACAGAGGTGACTCTAGAGCAGTGGAGTTTTTTGGAGAAGATTTTTAAGATCAAGTTGGCAGAAAGGACGTGGGCAAAGCTTGATACCTTGGATACAATCCACTGGTATTGTGACGGTCTTGAACCTACCGAAGCTGCCCGTCGCTACGATAGCCAAGCACGCAGACGTAAGTCCTTTGCTTTTTACTTCTTCTTTTATTTATAGTAATTTACCTAACTCTTTCTTTCTGTCCATTTTGATGCAAAAATAGAAGAGGGCAAGAGGAGGGCTTTCATCAAGCAGCAGGTTGCTGCATGGAAGAAGCAAGAGGGAAGCTTGCCTCTTAAGGGAATGGGTCCAGTCAACTTGTCCACAAAGAGGAAACCTTTGGACAAGGCTAATCGTTTTCCCAAGAAACCCAAGGTGGCGGGGTTAGACGTCGGGGAGAATCATGATGTAAACAGGCCACCTCCTCTGTCTAGTTCAGGAAAGGGCAAAGGCCTCATGACGGGTCAGGGTCTCATCACTGAAAAGCGCCCTGTCTTCCTCCTTGAGGAATCGCGATATGCCCTCAAGCAACTTTTTTCCAACATCAAAGATGATGACTACGAGGACTTGGGCAACCATGCAACCAAGGCTGTGGGGGAGACGGGTCTTTTCAACCTTGCACAAGTATGCATATCCGTCCTCCTTTCCTTTCCGTCATGTTGTCTCTATTTTTCTAACCTTTGCTTTTGACTTTTGCAGGGGGTGCTTATGATGAAGTGTTAAAAGGTCCACTGCCTATCTTAGAAGATGGTGGTGGATCGCCTAAGGGCGAAGGTGAAGACGATGGAGGCGGAGTTGAGGGAGCTGAAGGCCTGTAAGGTGGTCTAGGAGAATAAACTTGACTTGACAAAAAAGCTCCTAGATGAGGCAGAGAAGCAAACGGAGGTACTGACAAAATTGCTCAAGGACAAGGAGGATGGTATCTCCAAGTCTAAGGAATAGCTATGTCGGGCCAAGGAGGACATGATAAAGGAGTATCATAGCTCTGATGACCTTTTATATGAATTGGGTGGCTCCTTCGCCAACGGCTTCGACGACTATCTCCATCAAGTCAAGGCCTCATTTCCGGATCTGGACCTGTCCCACATCTCCATCGACGCCTAAGGCCAGACCCCAGCTTGTTCTGTTGATCAAGGAGATACCGACGAGCTATTTGTAGATGACGCCACTCCTGACCTCCAAGATGACGGAGAGACCGCTCCTCTTGAAGATCAAGTCAAATCCGTAGAGGATGAGGCCTGTCCACTTGGGGGGAATCAGACGGTTGAAAAGAAGGACAGACAGACCTCGACTGAGCTGTAGTAGATTATTTTTTGTTTATCTATTTATTATTATTCTTTGTAAAGAACTTTTTGGAGGACAATGTTCCTGCTATTTTTGCCATTGCCCATTATTTTTGGGCTTCTTTAGATGTAAACTTTTGCCTTTTATGGGTTTTCTATCTATTGTCTTTATATTCGTTGCTTATATTTTTGTTTACATTTCTGAAAATGTATGTTTGTAAATCCACCTGTTTATTTTGATGTTCTCATCCTCTTAGTTACTTTAATAAATTCGAATCGTCTCTTGAGACGAACCCGTCTACTTGTGGACTTGATAAATTTAAACCACTCATTGGGATGAACCCATCCATTTGTAGACTTGATAAATTCAAATCATCCCTTGGGATGAACCCGTCCTGTTATGGACTTAATAAATTTAAACCTCCCCATGGGATGAACCCGTCCACTTATGGACTTAATAAATTTAAACCACCACCCCTTGGGATGAACCCGTCCACTTGTGGACTTAATAAATTTAAACCACCCGTCCACTTGTGAACTTAAATAAATTTAAATCATCCATTGGGATAAACCCGTCCACTTGTGGACTTTAATAAGTTCAAGTCCCCTTGGGATGAACCCGTCCTGTTGTGAAAATCATCCATTGGGATGAACCCGTCCACTTATGGACTTAATAATTATAGACGTAGTTTTGTAGACATACACATGACATATTTGAATAACTCCTATTATTGTGATAAATATGCGTGTAGAAATTATTCTTAAAAAAAATGAAAAACTGCCCTTTGAACTTAAAAAGTACTTGTAGATAGTAAAAATTAGCTAAATGGAAATAAACTGGAAATGAGGAGTGTTGTTGCTCGTGCCCTTGTCTACTGGTAGTACTTCTTCAGGTGCTCCGTGTTCCATAGGTGGTGTAACTTTTGCCTATCGTGTGTCTCCAAGTGATAAGTTCCTTTCCTCTGCCATGAAGCGATCCTGTAGGGTCCTTTCCAATTAGGTCCTAGCTTTCCCTAGGAGGGATCTCTTGTGGCGCTTGTCACCTTTCTCAAAACGAGATCCCCAACCTGAAGTCTTTATGTCTGACTCTCAAGTTGTAGTGCTTGGCCATGAGATTCTAGTACTGTGCTAATATTTGCTTAGCCGTTGCTCTGACCTCATCCACCAAGTCAAGCTGCAAGCACATAGCTTCATCGTTCTTACTCTCGTTATGGTTTCCCACTTTGTAGCTTGTGAGTCCGACCTCAACTGGGATGACGACCTTGCTTCCGTATGCTAGTAGAAATGGTGTCTCTTTTGTAGGTGTCCTTGCTGTCATCCTGTATGCCCATAAAACACTTGGTAATTCTTCCGGCCATATACCCTTTGCCCCTTCAAGCCGAGTCTTGATGATTTTGAGCAAGGATCGGTTCGTGACCTCAACTTGTTCGTTGGCCTAAGGGTGGGCGAATAAGGTGTAGTGATTCTTGATCCTTAACTATGAGCAAAAATCTCTGAACAAGTCATTGTTGAACTGCTTCATGTTGTCTGAGATTAGTACCCTAGGTATACCATACCTGTAGATGATGTTCCTCCATACAAAACTTCGTACATTCTTCTCCGTGATGGTGGCTAGGTTTCAGCTTCCATCCATTTGATGAAGTAATCTATGCCAACTACTAGGAATTTCAACTGTCTAATTGCAGTTGGGAATAGGTCCATGATATCCAACCCCCATTGCGTGAAAGGCTATGGGGCTGTCATTGGAGTGAGCTCCTTTGTTGGTTGTCTGATGAGGTTGCCATATATCTGACATTTATTGCAAGTTTTGACATATGCCTGGGCATCCTTCTGCATAGAAGGCCAATAATATCCGGCCCATACTAGCTTGTGCACTAAAGACCGTGATTCGGAATAGTTCCCACGGATTCCTTTGTAGATTTCTCTCATGACATAGTGTGCTTCCTCAGAACTAAGACACCTTAGGTACGGGTGGGAGAAGTCTCTTTTGTACAAGATGTCTTTGATCAGCACGAATTATGTTGCCTAAGCCTTTAATTTCCTTACAGCCTCCTTATCGTTAGGTAGCATGTCGTTTTTCAAGTAGGAGATTAATGGTGTGGTCTAGTTGCTCTCGGAACCTATCTCCTACACACTGACACCGTCTATTAATGGTGAGATCTGAACAAAGGATATTACTTGACAAGGGATGAGCATATGCTTTGTTGATGCAGCCTTGGCAAGACGGTCGGCTTGGTCGTTCTCCTCCCTTGGGATTTGAACAAATTTCGCCTGAAGGTCGTTCATTCGTTTCTTTACTTGCTCCAGGTACTTCTTCATCCGTTCACCCTTGCACTCGTAGTTGCTGTTTATTTGACTTGTGACCACCTGAGAGTCGCAGTATACGACCACATTTGTGGCTTCTGTTGCTGTGGTGAGATCCAACCTTTCTACTAAAGCTTCGTACTCCTCTTCATTATTGGTCGTAGGAAAATCAAGTTCGACCATGCATTCGATCTCGTCCCCTTCTGGGGAATGGAGTACTATACCAGCTTCGCCTGCTTGTTTGTTGGATGACCCGTCCATATGGATACTCCATTGAGGACATGCTCTTGTCCCCTGGCCTTTTATGTTGGTGAATTCCGTGATGAAATTAGCGACAACCTGCCCCTTTATGGCTGTACGTGGGCAATACTGTACGTCAAATTCACTTAGTTTAATTGCCCATAACGCCATCTGTCTAGCGGCTTTAGGGCTGCTCATTGCTTTTCATAGAGGCTTGTCTGTTAGGACGACCACAGTGTGGGCTTGGAAGTATGGCTTGAGCTTACGAGCCGCAATTACTAATGTGAAGGCGAGCTTCTTCATCGGGGGCTACCTTTCTTCTGCGCCTTGGAGCACCTCTGCTTGTGTAGTATACAGGCTTCTGCACCTTGTCTTCTTCTCTAACTAAGGCTGCGCTGACGGCTGTTGGGGAAATGGCTAGATAGAGAAACAATTCTTCTCTTGGTTTGGAGGGACTCAGCAATAGTAGGGAGGATAAGTATCCTTTCAGGTCATCGAATGCCTGTTGACATTCATCCGTTCACTCGAATGACTTCTTTAATGTGCGGAAGAAAGGCAAGCATTTGGTCGTTGCTCTTGAGAAGAACTTGTTTAGTGCGGCTACTTTGCTGTTGAGGCTTTGTACTTCCTTGATGTTTGTTGGCGGCGTCAACTCCATTATTGCCTATATCTTGTCCGGGTTGACCTCAATACCTCTCTAGGACATCATGAACCCCAGGAATTTTCCGACTGTCACCCCAAATGTGCATTTGTCCGGGTTCAACTTCATGTTGTAAGAGCGAAGGGTATCAAAGGTTTCCTTGAGGTCGTCCAATTTGGTTGTTACTCTTGAGACGAACTTGTTTAGTGCAGCTACTTTGCTGTTGAGGCTTTGTACTTCCTTGATGTTTGTTGGTGGCGTCAACTCCATTATTGCCCATATCTTGTTCGGGTTGACCTCAATACCTCTCTAGGACATCATGAACCCCAGAAATTTTTCGACTGTCACCCCAATTGCCCATTTGTCTGGGTTCAACTTCATGTTGTAAGAGCAAAGGATATCAAAGGTTTCCTTGAGGTCGTCCAAATGGCCATCTTCCTTATTGGCTTTTTACCAACATGTTGTCTATGTAGACTTGAACGTTCCTCCCAATTTGATGTGTGAACATCTTGTTCATCAGCCTTTGGTACGTAGCGCTCACGTTCTTGAGTCTGAATAGCATTACTTTGTAGCAAAAGAGAACCTGGATAGTGACGAATGAAGTCTTCTCTTGGGCATCCTCATCTAGCTTGATTTGGTTGTAACCAGAAAACGCGTCCATGAAGCTCAACAATTGGTATCTTGCTGTCGAATCCTCCAGGATGTCAATCTACGGAAGAGGATAGCTGTCCTTGGGGCATGCCCTGTTTAAGTTCGTGAAGTTTATGCACATCCTCCACTTCCCGTTGGCCTTTTGACTATCACTATGTTAGCTAACCAGTCGGGGTAGTATACTTCTCGTATGAACTTCCACTTCTTGTAATTTGCGAACCTTTTCTGCTATGGCCTTGTCTCGCTCCTACACGAACACTTGTTTCTTTTGACGGATGGGAGAAAAAGAGGGTGATATTCAAATTGTGGACTATGACCGAAGGATCAATTCTGGGCATGTCTTTGTGGCTCCAAGTGAAGATGTCTTGGTTTTCCCTTAAAAATTCTGTGGGCACTTGACAGACTAGTGGGCTAGTAAGAGTGCCAATCTTGGTTGTTCGCTCAGGCCTTGAATCATTAAGTAGGACCTCTTCCAACCCTTTCACGGGTTTTGCCATGGTCCGCTATTCTTCTATACATATGGTTTGTAAACAATCGTCCATCTCCAGCATGGCAATGTAGCACTCGTGTGCCGCTACTTGATCTCCTCGTACCTCTCCTACTCCGTACTCGATGTGAAACTTGATCATCAAGTGGTAAGATGAAGTTATGGCCCTCCATGAGTTAAGGGTAGGATGACCTAGGATGGCTTTGTAAGCAGACGAATAGTCAACAACCAGGAATGTGACATCCTTTGTAAATTTTTATGGGTAATCACCGATTGTTACGAGTAAAGTGACTGCACTGAAGGGGGATACTTTTGTGCCTCTGAATCTAATGAGTGGCTCGTTTATTGGAATCAGCCGTTCTCTCTCAATCCTTATCTGTTGGAATACTGGGTAGTAGAGGATATCAGCAGAGCTCCCATTGTCTACAAGGACTCAGTGAGTGTTGTAGTCCCTAACCCGTATGTAACTACAAGTGCGTCGTCATGTGGGTGGTAGAGACATCGGGTATCCCCCTTTGTGAATCCAATTATAGGATTGTTGATGCATGCCATCTTTAGGACTAATTTCGTCAGCTGGATATTCTGGACCATCCTGAGGTAGGTTTTGTGTGCCTTCCTGGTTGAACCAGAGGCTGTGGTGGCCCCTACGATCATCCTTATGTCTCTTAGAGGTGGCCTAGGATGCTTGTTTTCCCTTCGGGCGGCTTGCTCTTGTGGTGGGTCTGTGTTTTCCTTGTTGACGAACCTTTGCAATTTTCCCTGTCTGATAAGGGCCTCTATTTGCTGCTTCAAGTTGTAAAATTCAAACATGTTGTGGCCGTGGTCACGGTGGAAATGATAATACTTGTCTCTGGACCTCTTGTTAGGGTCTCCCTCTAGCTTGCCAGGCCATGTCAAGGCTGCCTCGTTCTTAATCTGCATTAGGACTTGATCAATAGGGGCTGTCAACGGGGTGAAGCCTGCGAAACCTCCAGTGGGGGGCTTGGAACGCCTATCCTTCCATCGGTCTCTTGTCCTTGTTGTCTTCCGTCCCCTGTCCTACAGTACATCTTCTGGCCTTTCCAGCTTTTTAGACTTCTCTTCTCAGGCCAACAACGCGTCCTCCATGTTCATGTACATAGTAGCTCGGTAAAGTACACCCGACATGGTTTTTGGGTCGTTTTTGTATAAGGAAAATAGAAATTTCCTCTTCTGTAGCCCATTGGTGAACGCAGTAATGAATATTTTGTCGTCAGCTTCATCCATAGAGAGGGCGTCCTTATTGAAGCGGGTTATGTCAGATTTCAGTGTCTCCTCCTCCCGTTGCTTGATGCTTATCATGCACGTAGTGGACTTCTTATACCTGTGCCTCTTATAAAGTACGAGACAAATTGTACGCTTAAGTCCTTGAATGTATTGATGGAGTTGGGCGTCAACTAACTGAACCATACCCTTGCAAGACCCTTCAATGTGGTTAGGAACGCTCGACACTTGATTTCGTTTGCTACACCTTGCAAGTGCATGAGGGTTTTAAAAGACTCTAGGTGATCCAAGGGATCCTTTGACCCATCGTAGGCTTCTACCTGTGGCATACGAAACTTCAGCGGAAGGGGGAATGAAATGACGGGTGCAGTAAAAGGTGAGTCCGTCCGGTGGACTAACTCGTCAAGGTCGCTTGACACACCTGTCCTCTAAGGGCATTCATCATGAAGTCCATCCGCTTTTTCATCATCTGCATCTCTGCGACTATGTGTGGTGGTGCTGTTTCTACGATGGATGGACCGTTGGTATCTTGTCGCTCTTTTCTGCTTGGAGCATTGTTGCCTTCTGGTCCTTCCCAGTCCCTCATTTCGACGTTGGTGTCCTCTTGCCCTTCTCTGTGACTGTTGGGCCTAGCATCCCTTTGGCCAGTCGTTCCTCCAGGTCGTGATTTTGCTTAGCAAGGCGTTCAATCGCCACAGCTAAGGTCTGTACCTATCTTTCAAGGGCGGTAGTGCGTGATTCCTCTCCGTTATTGTTGGTTGCCATCAAGCGAATAAGTACCATGCAACTCTTTGTCTGGGAAGCGGTTGTATGGCCTTTGGTCTAATCCTTTCCCACAGATGGTGCCAACTAATGAAGCCGAAAATTGTCAGTAAGCTGCATAGTACACATGTACTTTAGAAAAAACTTGCGCAATAAAGAAGAAGAAAACCTTATAGACAATATCGGTGTGGTACCAACCAAACACGCTCTGAAGGTTAAGTTAGAGAATGTTCACAACTCTAGAGTGCTAGAGCTGGGGTAAATTTGAAGGAAAATGACATGTTTGTATCGCATACAAAACATAAGCAGCGAAAAAAATTAACGAATCTACTTCATTCGCAATAGATAACATGTGCAATGTAAATTTCAGAATATAAGATCAAGAGAATGTACCTTAGTATGGTGAATTTCAAAACAAAGATTAGAAGTACTCAAGAACACTTTTAATCTTCACTCCGATTCCACTTGATGCCCAAGATGTGTGGTCTTTCAATCAATTCTATGTGTTGTTCTAGAGAGAATATGAAGGAGTCTCTCTCTTACACATACATGAATATACAAACCATTTCATTCTAATATAAAATTCTGTATGTTTCTCTACACATAACTGATTATCTAATTGGGCTAGCCTTTTGAGCCTTTCCAATTGGGCTTTAGTGTGTGGCTTGGAGTGGGACCAAAAGGGAACAAATAAGACACTAACTCCAATGGGCCTTGGACTTTTCTGTCAACTCTTGACAAGTCCAAAGTTACTATTAATTATATTTAATACCACTATATAAATATAATTGCACTCTAGGCCTTATTAATAAATTATATTCCAAGACTTTATTATAAATGCAACCCCTTCATAAAATATTCGTAGTAATACAAAGTCATGAATATAAACTGCCACTTTGTAAATTACTACATCTTAATCCTTGAGTATCCGGTTTAATCTTTTTAAGTTATTCATCATATATTTATAAAATCTGATTTCATAAATATATACTTTAGTCTTAACAAAGTGGTTAAGCCTAACTCTCTGAATAACTGTACTCATTAAACTTATCTCAAGGGAATATTTTATATCTCCGTCAAAAGACTATGAATTCTATCTTGAGAATATATGTTCCGTCAACACTAAATGTGGCTGTCCAACATATTGAGATTTTAACCGTTACTTTAGATCTCATTCTTGATATATCAAAGCAACCTACATTTCATGATCAGGTCCTTTATTTTCTCAGGATTAAGAGTTCATGTGAATAGAAGTCGTGAGATTTATTATTCAATTGATAGTCATTAGGAGAATAATAAATCTTACAGCGGTCCAGTTCAATATGTCTTAACTCTTAAAACATATCAACATATCAACTAGAAGTCTCCACTTCCATGATCAAGACAAATCATCTTAGTTAATATGTTATAGTCTTCGCAGATGAAATGCACAATTTCATCACCGACTAAGAACTATAATTCTGAGTTTACAAAAAAATTGTGATTTATATCTTCTGTGACTTTTCACATAAATCACATACTATGCATCTCATGGACTATTTGATAATGTCCGAATATTCATGTTACCATTATTTTAGATAAGAATAAAGCAACTTTATTAAACACAATATTAAGTCATACATCATTTCTCACATAATGTCATACATAATATCATACATAGCATCATACAATAGGATTTAAGGGCACTAATCGTAACAAAATTATGCGCACCTTGATTTCTGAGGGTTTTGGGTTTTTTTAGTAGTGTAGAATTGACCTTTGTTTCTTGGTTTTTATAGAGATTTTGTTGATTTATGGTTAATCGTATGACATAAGTCATTCCCAATTGAATTTTCTTGGAGACCACATAAACCATGTGGAATCTGTCCACCACGGAGAGTCCGTCCAACTTCTCTTCCTTCTTATCTGGGCGCGATCTTTATTCTGCCCGTTGTTTTTTAGTAAGTTTAGACTGTCCTTCTCCCTGGCACCGTTGCTTTTGGTTGGACTTATGAACGGATCCGTCTATCTCAAATTCTATCCCCTTTAGTCTCTGAAGAATTTTTTTTTCTTTCATTTCTTAAAGTGCTCAATTTTCATGGGGGACTATTATGGGCTGTTTTATTGTGGGGTGTTGGGGGCAAGGGTCCGAGTTCAAGTCTCTAAAAGGGAGCTTCACACACATATACACTTAGATTAGGTTAGAGTAGAAATTCTATTTTGTATATATATATATATATATATATATATATAAAGATTACTTTACACATTCTAGAATAATAATTAAATACATGTAACTTATCAACTATATTAAAATATTAATATCTAAATATCTAAAGATGACTTTCCACATTCTAAAATAATAATTAAGTGCGTGTAATTTACCGACTACAATAATGCTATTATTATTATCATTGAAAACATGTAGTCATAAAATACATTATTTGTAAATAATAATAAAATCCAAAATAAAAAATTAGGAATTCTTCATCGGACATACCATCCTATTTTTGTTTGTTTGTTTGTTTGTTTGTTTGTTAACCCTTCTCATAAGCATTTTATTAAACATGTGACATAGAACTACAAATGGTGGGATTATCTTTAGCATACCACTTTGTGGTGGTAATTTATAGTAAAAGAGACATGATAGAAATAGAAATACCACTTAACACTCCAATATATTTAACATTACACACACACACACACACACACACACACACACACACACACAATACTAAACATATTAAATATTAAAATATTCAATATTGGACATTAAAAAAAATCAAAATTGCATTATTAGTTTATGGCCTTACACATTCTCTTGAATGAACATATGAATACTAAATTATTCCCAAGTGCATTATGGCAAAATAAATTGTCATATGAACTAAATAGTAGAAAACACACCCAATATTACATTATGAGTTTATGACCTTACACATTCTCTTGAACGGTCATATATTAAGTTATGCCAAAGTGCATTATGACAAAATAAATTGTCATATGAAAAGGAATAGTATAAAACACACACATGAAGAAAATAAAAGAAAACACACCCATCAAGAAACTTTGGATTTTCTTTAGGTGAAAATCACATTTTTATTCCTACATTTTCAAGCGATTCTCACTTTAGTCCCCAAATTTTATTTTTACCGCTTTTAGTCCCTATCCTAAAAAGCGAATCTCATTTTGATCCCTGCTGTTACATCAGAGGTGGAAAATGTACACGTGGCAAACGGCAGAATTAAAAAAATATTAAAAATATTTTATTTTATTTTAAAATAAAATAAAATTTTAGTTATCAATAATTTTAAAATAAAAATATTAAAAATTTTAGTTAAAAATAATTGTTCTTCATGTTCTTCCCCCAAGAACATGGTTGCCCAGAAAATTAGAAATTCAAGATTTTCTTCCCTTTTATTTCATTTTCTTAGCATCCAAACAAGCAAAAACATATACAAAACCATGATCAAACTCAAATACTCTAACACAATCAACTAACAAAACCTAAAACACAATTGTGAGCTAGCCAGATCAAACCACGGTGACTATCTGGGTTTAGAGAGAGAGAGAGAAGATCAGATCTCAGAGGACCATGGTGACCATCTAGGTTTAAATCTAATTACTTATATATATATATATATACACAAAACAAATAATTATGCACAAATATACATTTGTATTCAACCATAAACAAGTCTAAGACATTTCTTTCTCAAAATTTCAATAGCTAAAAAGAAAAATTTAAGAAAAAAAATGAAAAAAAAACAAATAAATTAAACGCATCTAAAGCAAAATTCAAAGGAAAATTGGAAAAAAAGAAGAAGCTAAAAACTGTTTCATACTGATCTACATAGTCGCCCATAAAGAGATAATTGGTATTGAGAGCATTTGCTCCTATCTGAAAGAACTCGATGAGATCATAGAACTGGCTGTGGATATCACCATAAACTGTCGCCGGACACTTCACCAGCCATACGTTCCACTACTTGACGAGAATCACCCTCCTCTGATCGCAAAGCGTTTTCACCTCTGCCTCCTGCAACGACATGCTCTCCATCAGGTGCTCGATCTGATTGTCTAGATCCACGTGCGACGGCATCGTTTCATGTCTTTTTCAATCACTCACTCACTCTCCCTCTCTCACCGATCAGATCTGCACCTCTGAGATCGCCGATTTCCCATAATTGTGTTTTGGTGTATTTTATTGCCTTGCTCTCCATCATCACCATTGTCGCTCTAGTCCTCACCGACGTCTGGCTCAATGTCCTCGTTTCACTAACTCTGGGTTGATAATAATACATGGGACTACTTAAGTGTTTTGGGTTTTGTTAGTTGATTGTGTTAGGGTATTTGAGTTTGATCATGATTTTGTATATATTTTTGCTTGTTTGGATGCTAAGAAAATGAAATAAAAGATAAGAAAATCTTGAATTTCTTATTTTCTGGGCAACCATGTTCTTGGGGGAAGAACATGAAGAACAATTATTTTAACTAAAATTTTTAATATTTTTATTTTAAAATTATTGATAACTAAAATTTTATTTTATTTTAAAATAAAATAAAATATTTTTAATATTTTTTTAATTCTGTTGTTTGCCACGTGTGCATTTTTCGTTTTTGATGTAATGGCAGGGACCAAAACGAGAATCGTTTTTCAAGATAGGGACTAAAAGCGGTAAAAATAAAATCTGTGGATCAAAGTGGGAATCGCCTAAAAATGTAGGGACGAAAATGTGATTTTCGCCTTTTCTTTACTAAGATTGAGATAATTTCTTCAATCGAAGATAACAATTCAACAAAATGTCATCGTCTCAATTTGGTAAGTATTTCTATGTGCTTACAATACTCTTGATCTTCACTCTATTTTTTTTTCTTGGGTGCATTTTAAATGTTTTCTACTTCTTCTTTTGAGTAATGGTTATTTTCCTCGATCATAGTTTACCAAATCGCTTCCATCATATCGAAATACATTACCATCTTGCTAATTTCTTATTTTGTTTTAGTACATGATCTTTTGCCTCCCACTTGTTTATTTTATTTTCTGAATAACTTTGTTATTTTTCAAATTAAATACTACACAAATTCTTGCTAAAATCCTTTAATCTCATCTAAATATAGGCTAATTTATAATTTCTTTCTTAGGATACATTGGGAGAGGAAACAAAATATTATGATTCATAGGTATGGTGTTTCTCTTTTTCTTTATATTTGGGATTATACCTTGTGTTTCTCTTTTTCTTTGTATTTGAGATTATACCTAATCTTTATATGGTTTTTTCATTAATTTTTCAACAAAATACAATGCAAATAACATTATGGTAATTCAAACATGCTAAAGGTTTTTTTTTTTTTTTTAATTTTAATTTTAATTTTTAATTTTATTTTAAGATCTATTCTCTAAATCTTACCATTTATAATTTTCAAAGAAATAATTATGGGACACTTACAATGTTTAAGTATTGCGTCCATTTTATGACTATGGGCATGCATGCAATATTTCTTTATGTTTTCCATGGTTAGCCTAATATCCATTACTTTGGATTTAAAAATTCTCTCAACTGAAGCATATACCTTGATGTAACTTATTCTTAGAAAATTCTACAACTTAATTCAAATCATGCTAGCCATATATATATATATATATATATATGTATATGTATATTATGTATATATAGACACACACACACACACACACACACACACACACACACACACACACACACACACACACACACACACACACACACACACTATTATTACCTCACCTTAGTTAACTTAAACTTATCTCATTCTCAAGGGGAAAAAAATGCTTAAAATTATCTCTTTTTTTTTTGAGTTCAATATGTTCTTTGTATTTATTAAGACAAAGCACAATTATTTTGTACCCTTCTATATGAATTAAATCATCATACATTATTTAGCTTAAACTTATATTTTATTCCAAGTTCAATTTGGCTATGACATGTTGCTCTTCAACCCATAATACTCCTTAAATATTTTAGTGTAATACATATTTCTTTAGTACTTTTTTCTTATATTCATCTACGTAAACTTCTTACAAATTCTTGAATTGATTAGAATTAAGAAGGTTATATAAAGATAATAGCAACAATCTTTTGTGTTAGCACTACTCAAAGAACCAAAACTATTAAACACAAAATTACTACCATAATTTTTTTTCCTTTAGGATAATAAGTGATAAATGGTTGTTAGTTTGTTTACATTTCATTGTGAATAGTTGTTTTTGGTTATTTTGGGTGATGATGCAAGTATTACTAATCAAATTCTCTTACATTTAAATTTTTTTTTCATCACTAGAATTGTGTTTCACATATGTCACACATTTTAGCAAGTGTTCTATATATATATATATATATATATATATATATACATATATATATATATATATATATGATTTCATTGGCGATTCTACAATCAGCAATGCAATACTCTTGCGGTGTAATTTATAATTTATTTCATTGATTGTTGACACGTGATAGTTTATCATTCAATATCTTTCTCTCTTCCTTCTTGCTAGGATGCATTTAACAACTATTATCATATTGGACAACACAATATGAATTGGATATATTAAACTTTTTTTTTTTTTTTTTTGGTTTAGGCTTGGTGCTCCACAAACAAATATGCTCTTCTTCGAAGTTTTCTTTTGTTTTCTTCTCTTACTATTTTCTTGGCTGATTTGTTAAAATTTAGAAATTGTGTTTGGCTTCATCTTGTTAGGTTCATTTTGCATGATCATTGGTTTATATGCTATGATTTGGGCTAAAGCTGTAGACCTGAAACTTGAAGAGATCAATCTAGATATATAGTCGTAGAGAACAAGAGTATTAAATGTATAAATTTGTGAATAGCTCAACAAAATGAATTGGTTCCATGGTATTAAAACACAATTATGAGCATGTATAAACAAATCTATCATACTAATTTTTCTTTCTCCTACCTCTTTTGTGTTATTTATTGATTGACTAAGATTTACTACACATTTAGATTCCTCTGTTTTTCAGGTTTATTAAATTGTGGAGAAAAAATTCAATAAGATAGTTGATTTTCATATAAGAGTTTAGTGAATATCAAAATATAAATTGTTATAGCTTGGTTTTATAAACAAAGTTTGTATAAATTGCTCATTAACTTCTCAAAAAATGAAAAATAATGTTAGCTTCCATATGAAATAATCAAGATTCATTTTCATGTTCTAATCAAAATTATACATTCTCTAATTTTTTTTTTTTTATTGTGTTGGGTTTTGATGCATATTTCTCTATATTATAACATGTTACAACATGTCATATATAATAATTGAAAGAAAATTGCAACATGTTTCCTTGGAAATATATATATATATATATATATATATGTATATATATATATATATATTTATATAGACTTCTTTACCTACAGAATATATACTACTCCATATTACAATGTAATCACATTATTTTGAGATGAGTTTGTGACTATTACTTATGAGTCTCAAGTCCAACTCAGGTCGCCCCTGTACCTTTTTTTTTCATTAAAAAAAAAAAGTCTCAAGTACTATTGTCATTTTTAACTTCACCACAAAAAAAAAAAAAAATAATAATATAAATAAAATTGTGATGTCAAGTTTTCCCGTGCATTGTGCCGGTTTGTGACTAGTTATAGTAAATTATAAAGTGTATACAATCGTTCTTCAAAATCTTGTAGATCAATTACCTGTACAATTTCCATTAAATTTAAGATCAATGCGGTCATAAATAATTTCAATGTTAAAACTATAACGAGATAAAAAGGCATGCATTAGCCAGGTCCTTCCAACATAATGGTCGATCCTGTGAGACTGTCTTGAAAAGTCCGAATAAAAAATGAGTCATTGTCAAAATACTGGGCTAACTTGCAGCAATACATTTGAAGGTGGATTAGGGCGACCAGTCCCGTTGTACTTGTCAAATTCCAAGGCTTTTAAACTTGTGGGGAGTGTGTAGGCAGGGTAACTAGGATAGGCTCGAGAATACGGTATCTCTATAGGCATTGATTCCTTGGGTGGTTTGAGTTTCATGGGCCACAACCCCTTTTGTGATTTGGACTCATTATTGGCAATGAACTAGGGAGTACGCTAATGCCTCTAAAACAGATCCTTAAAAGGAGTTGTCACCTAGTAGATTTAGAGACCACTGCGAACTTTATAACTGAAGGATTAATTGGCCCAAATTGAGCCCAGACTCATGGTAAGTTCTTGGAAAGGTTTTAGACACCCTAGATCGCCTAGCTGTAATTTGCATGCACTTGTATGAACTTGATCAAAATTGATCCAAGCATGTGTGAACAACCAATCGTGTGAACTTGATCAAAATTAGAAACATGAAATTATAAGCATGAAAAAATATATGCAATGGATTCAGAATTAATAAAAGATCGAAAAGATTGTAATAGAGAACATATGCATTTATGGAATTGATGAAAATTAGAAATCCAGCATTTGAATGTTATCATATTGAATCTAGCATGATAAACAAATTGAAAAAACAAGCATGCTATTGCATGTGAGCCTAGCATGGTAAATAAATTGAAAAGTAAACGTATTATTACATGTAAATCCAACATGGTAAAGAGGTTGAAAAACAAATATGTTATTGCATGTGACAGACAAAAATTGAAAATAAACAATCACTACAAAAAACGGGGTCTATAGCCGCATTTCAAAAACGCGACTATAGACCCCAAAAACGCGGCTATAGGATATAGCCGCGTTTCCTATAGCTGCGTTTACAACCCAGGCCTATGCTATGCAGCAATAGCCCCCGGCGGGTCTATAGCTGCGTTTTTGAAAACGCGGCTATAGGTCGGACCTAAAGCTGCGTTTCTTAACCGCGGCTACAGTCTTCGCACCTATAGCTGCGTTTTTAGAAAACGCAGCTACAGACCCGCTTTAAGCTGCGTTTATAACCGCGGCTATAGGGTTTGTTTTTTTTAAAAAAAAAGTTTCTGGGTTTTTTTTTTCCCAGAAAAATTTCAAATTCAAACCAAAAACAAATTTAAAATTAAACGCAAATTCAAAAAATTCAAAATCAAACACATACCCAGAAAATTCAAAATCAACTACAAACCCAAAAAATTCAAAATGAAACACAACATACTCACAATACAAACACAACATGCATCAAAATATAAGAACACAAACCCATGAATCTTCTCTCATTCAACAAAACTAACCCAAATCTAACAGTAAATCCAATAGTACAAATTCTAGCACAGATCCAAAAAATTCAAAATCATAACTCAAATACTAGATCTATACAAAATCAGTGTGCTAGAGAAAAAATAAAAAGAAAGAAGAAGTAGCTTCAAAGAAACAAAGAAAAAAAAAAAAAAGAGTTGTGCTGGGGAGTGAAGAAGGAAGAAAGAAAAAGGGAAAAAAAGAAAAAAAAAAGAAAAAAAGAAAGAAGAACGTACCTGCAGGTGTGCTCCAAATGATCAGCTGCTCCATAGAAACAAAGAAAAAAAAAATAAGAAGAAGAGCTACGTTGGTGTGAAGAAGGAAGAAAGAAAAAGGAAAAAAAAAAAAAAAGTTCACTGAAGCACGCCGGAATGAGTGAAGAAGGAAGAAAGAAAAAAAAAAAAGAAAGAGAAAGGAGAGAAAGGAGAGAAAAGATGAAAGTGAGAGGTAGGTGGGAAAGTGGATTCGCGTTATAAAATTATTCTGGGGTCTATAGCCGCGTTTTTAAAAAAAACGCGGCTATAGACCTGCTGAAAATTATTCAGCTGGACCTATAGCCGCGTTTTTGAAAACGCGGCTATAGGTTTTTAAAAACGTGGCTATAGGCGGGTCTATAGCTGCGTTTTTAGAAAACGCAGCTACAGACCCGCTTTAAGCCGCATTTATAACCGTGGCTATAGGGTTTTTTTTTTTTTTTTTTTAATTTCTGGGTTTCTTTTTTTCCCAAAAAAATTTTAAATTTAAACCAAAATTTTTAACAAGGACCTATAGCCGCGTTTTTGAAAACGCGGCTATAGGCCCTTATTAAAAATTTTCAGCGGGTCTATAGCTGCGTTTTTAGAAAACGCGGCTATAGGTCCTTGTTAAAAATTTTTAGCCGAATAGTTTTAAAAGAAAAGAGGGAGGGCCTATAGCCGCGTTTTTGAAAACGCGGCTATAGGCCCAGCTGAATAATTTTCAGTGGGTCTATAGCCTCGTTTTTTTTAAAACGCGGCTATAGGTCCTAGTTAAAAAATATTCCGCGGGTCTATAGCTGCGTTTTTTTAAAAACGGGGCTATAGGTCCGTTCTAAGAAATTATTTGACAGGGCCTATAGCCGCGTTTTCAAAAAAACGCAGCTGAAGACACTTAAAAACGCAGCTATAGATATTACCTATAGCTGTGTTTTGAAAACGCGGCCAAAGGTGGACCTATCGCCGCGTTTCTTAGAAACGCGGCGATAGGTCCACCTTTGGCCGCGTTTTTTGAAAACGCAGCTAAAAAAACGCGGCTATAGCCTGCGTTTTTTGTAGTGAATGAGATTAATTCTTGAACAACATATGAACAAATAAAAAACATAATGAACATCTAGCATGCATAGATTCTAATTAACATCATATAATTAAGGCATCAAAACAAATTACACAAAGAAATTTGACAAGATTAGAACCAATAGGATTATTATAGTGAGTGCACTGTCCTGTGCAGGACACACATGGTTTGCCTATTGGAAGTATGCCTCAGTTGAAGGGACTGGAGGTGGAAGGTTTAGAGTTGCCACCTATTTTAGATCTAAGAACCAACTTAGGCCCCTTACTGTTGGGGAGACCATAATTTGACTCCCTACAACCATTCTTAAAACAAGCATATGTGGCGTGAAGTCGAATGTCATAAAAGATTTGAGTGTGTCTTTTTCATCGTCAATTGGTTTTGAGGTGGAATGTCACAACTCACGGTCTGACAAATGGTATCAGAGTCAAGGTTATGGGTTTGAGTTACGGCAGTGTTATTGTGAGGGAGGGATTGTTGGGAGGACCACAATTTGACTCTCTTACAACCACTCTAAAAACAGGCTCACGTGTTGTGATGTTGAATGTCACAAAAGATTTGAATGTGTTTTTCTCATCACCAATTGATTTTAAGGTGGAATGACATAGCTCATGGTTCGACACTTACAAAGGACTACGTGTTAGACATTGCATCCAGAGTTAGGGTACTAGAATGGAAAGATGTTAAGCACCCAAACTACCCCCCATCTTGTGAGCTGACCTCCATTATAATGTTTAGAAGCCATATTTAACTAAATATTTTATCAAAAGAGTCATAAACCCTAATCCGAATCACATGCACATTGAATTAAATAAAAAGCACATGAAACATATATCAAAGATCACACCACAACACAGAAACAGACATATGAAATTCAACTAAATCAATTAAAATTTACAGTCAACAATCAAGAAAAATAAACATATAGTAATGAGGAAGTATCTTATTCTAAACATATTTAAATCACATTAAATATGAAATTAATAAGAGAGAAAATCATGGCAATTAATAAACTATTCTAATCCTAAAGATTCAAAGTCAGAAAAATTACATAATATATGGGAAAACAATCCATTCAATCAAACACAGTTTCTACCCATTCTGGGTTGTAGGTGCATACACATACTCAACCTTGCGTATGCATCCTAATACATAAACTTATATTTTGCATGTCGCATTATTCGAAAAATCCAATACATAAATTGATCATATTAACATCAAATAACACTAAAAATCAAATATAACTAATCTATGATCATATTAACACATCAAGCAAAGATTAGAATCATCAAGCAAATCACATATAAATACTTTACTTATTAGAACATATTTACTTGAAAGTTAAGGACAGACAATAGGGAAACACAATGGAAATACTAAAGCAAAAGCTTAATTAAATCATATGGTCAAATTAATTTATATCACAAAATATATAAGATCATTAAACAAATTGAATACAAGCCTAGAAATAAATTACTACATGAGATTAATTTGGGATCTACTTAGCAAGACAAGAAATCATGGAGATATAACTCACCTTGCTTGAGGATGACGAGTTTGAAGCTTATTTCACCGACCCTTCTGTGCCAACAACAACAACTTCAGATTCAGAATACAAGAGGAATTAAAGAACACAATAGAACTAAGTTACCACAACTCAAGAACAATATTACTTTGAAAAAGATTTTGAAAACAATTTAAAAAACATGTTTATGTCTTGTGAGACTATTAGAGAGAGGTTTTGAAGACTTTAAAAATGTGCTAGTGTGTGGTGAGATTGTGAGAGAGATTAGAGAATAGAAATAGGGTTTTGAAAACATGGAAGCACTCTCTCTAGGTTTTTTGGAGGCATAGGGTGGATATATATAGGAGTAAATTAAGGGCTTTTGAGCAAGGAAGTCAATACCGTACCAGAGGCTGTACCGGTTTGGTCACCGGTACGATATATTTTGGATACCGGTCAATACCGGTGTACCGTTTCGGGTTTACCGCTATTTTTTATATTTAATATATATATATATATATACACACACAAACACAAAATCTCTATTTACCATAAAACATTACTTCCTGTTTACGATAAAACATTATTTCAATTGTTCATTGCATACAAAGAAAAAAAAACACAATATAAAAAACAAAAAATTTAATTGTTCATTGCATACAAAGAAAACAAATAATACAAATAATTAAGTTAACACAAACTACATAGGATCATCTACTCCCATCCATCAAAAGGATCTACTTCAGGACCATAATATATATGAGTATTACTATCCTGCCCTTAAAAAATTGCCACAATTACCAAAAAAAAAAAAAAAAAAAAAACACAGCATTTTGTGTTTCGGTTTGGTACGGCCGGTATTTTTTCCAGTACGAAATAGGGGGGGTACCTGTACCGGTACAAGGCCGGTACGGTACGGTATCGACTTCTCTGCTTTTGAGCCTTTTGGAGGTAGACGTTCTTAGAGGTATATGAGCGCCCCAACCCGAAGATATAAGTTTTGCGGGCCTAAATATGGAAATATATAGTTTTGGAAACAAGGCTGCGTACGAAGCCTCATGAGTGTGTGAACACCACCTCGAGACCTCATACGCAAACTCACCAAGAATCCAAAATTTTGACAGCATCGATACCCTAACTTGGAATCATCATAACTTACTTATTTTAAATCCAAATTGGAAAACTTATGTTCAAATTGAAGCCTTGGATGTCTGCTTTCCAATGCAAAAAGTTAATTTAAAAAATTATTTGTGGTTAAAAATTTATGGTCAAAACAGTGAACAAATGTCATTTTTCAGCATCATTTTCAAAAAAATTTTGAGTACCTTTGTGTTGTGGTTACCTCTAACTAAATTATTGAGAACATTTCAATTACCCTGCTTGAAATATATATGTCACACTCATCATTGGAGTTAGGGACGAAAGGTTATTAATGAATACAAAATAAGGTGTCTATAATTACCTAAATTAATTAAGTACAAACAAAAGTGAGAGAATTCTTTTAAAGCTTTTGAGGAGTGAGGCAACAAGGTGCTTGACTGCAACTTAAGGCTAGGAAGTTTGATGTTCCCAAACATGACCGACTAGGAAGATGATCACATGTGCCTTGATTTTTTTTTTTTTTTCATTCACATAGAACTCTGAAAAATTATCTCTAGAAATCTAGAAATGAAGCAAGGCAATGCTCACTCACATTCAGAGACTAGGAAGATTTGATGCTTGACAAGCAATTCTTACTCCCTCTAGAATGCTAGGGGATGGGGTACCAGAATGGTGAATCTTCTATTTATATAAATCTCTAGAAGAGGGAGGATCCTCTTTAGATGAGCTGGTTCAAATTTGAATTCAAATTTCAAATGAAATGGGAGGGAGAAACAAGAGCTATATATGGAAAACCTGAATTTTAAAGCGGAACACTTGTCAATATTTTAGCCATAACTTTTTGATTAGAATTCAGATTAAGTTGACACCATGTGTACGTGTAAGTGTGTGTGTGTGTATATATATATATACACTAAACTCATTTTGCACATTTTGCTCCTGCAATAATGTTCTTTTTTATTTATTTATTTTTTTGGTTTAGTGTTATAATGCTTAAAAGTGATATATAAATAACCGTGTATTTATTTTTTTAAAAATAAGGAGGTAAGATAATGTAGAATAATGTTTAAAAATGAGATAAAGAACCGTAAGAAGTTGAATTCCAATGAGGCATTTAAATTTATTGATTGAGATAAAAATTGTGATAAGTAAAAAAATTTGAGATTTGAACAAAAGAAAGATGATATACGTGAGTGTGGATGGATGGCAATTTGTGATAACAAAATTTTTGGAATGTTTTAAAGAATAAAAAAAAAATCCATAGAAATTTCGGGATAAGAATGAGTAGTTTTTATGTGATGTAATAGGGTTTTTTTTTTTTTGAAAAAAGTAATTTTGTATTTTTTTTTATAAAGATAATTGAAGTATTTGAATTCAAATAGATAACAAATACAGATAGGAATCATACATTTCAATACAAATGGGTGATGAGAATTGAAGTATGTGAGATAATATTACTGTTTTAACTTACATTTACAATTAAAAGGAAGAAAAAAATTTAATTAAAAGAAAATTTCCATTATAACAGATTAAAAAAAGAAAAAAAAAAAAAGAAAAAGAAAGAAGAAGCTACATGATGATACAAATATCCATTAGCACCTTCTCAAAAAAAAAAAAAAAAAAAAAAAAAAAGCATTAGCGTGCACAATTTTTACTACGTAACCAAAATATACATCATATCATATATTTATCTCATATATTATCGTATATTGTGCAATAATGTTAATTTTTTATTTGCTTAGTGTTATAATGTTTAAAAGTGATATATATATATATATATAAATAATTGTCTGTATTTTTTTTTTTTTAAGAAGGAGGTAAGGTAACGTAGAATAATGTTTAAAAATGAGATAGAAAACCGTAAGAAATTAAAAGCCAATGAGACATTTGAATTTATTGATTGTGATAAGAATTGTGATAAGTAAAAAAATTTGAGATTTGAACAAAGAAAACTGATATGTCCATAACATTTTTACAACAAATCCTAAGTGGCAAGTTGTTATTGATTGTTATTATTGGGGCAAAAAAGTAATTTTAGTGTTAGGTTCAAATTTGAACCAATAACAACTAACTACCTATGATTTGTTGTAAAAATATTATAGACGTAGCACTTCTCTTTGAACAAAAGAAAGATGATATACGTTAGTCTGGATAGATGTGGATTTGTGATAACTATATAGAATTTAGATAACAAAAATTTGAAATGTTTTAAAAATTAAAAAAAAAAAACACCATAGAAATTTCGGGATAAGATTGAGTAGTTTTTACTTTTTTTGTGAGGTAGACTTTTTTTTTTTTTTTTTTGGAAGAAGTAATTTTATATTTTTTTATAAGATAATTGAAGTATTTGAATTCAAATAGACAACAAATACAGATAGAAATCATACATTTGAATACAAATGGGTAGTGAGAATAACGGTTTTTTCTTTTCTTTTCTTTTGTATGTGAGATAGTATTACTATTTTAACATTTTTTTGTTTTTTTGTAGGAAAAAATTAAACTAAAAAGTATGTTATATCAGAATTTGTATGATGATATTTTGGTACGCTAAAAATTGAAGACAAAACAGGAAAATCATCTTATTAATAGTATATATATAACAACTTTCATAAATGTCCAAGTTCAAATTTCAACATTTACTATGCCAATTGCCCTGCAATGTGAACATGAATATATATTGTTGCGATTTTATGTTTTATAATGGTTTTCTCGTAATTGTTTTGAATTGAATCCTAATGTTGAACTTAAAATTTAATCATTTTGGATCAGTTTAAGATAATGGATATTTTGAAAATGACTTATTTCAATTAAAAACTTAAATTTAATATATTTAATTTAGATTAGTTATTCATTATAATCACATAATCCCATGTGCAATATTACACCCTTGTCCATCAGGTTAGGCTAATGTGATTATGACACTTCATTAATTATAATTAATCCTTTAAACAACCAATTATACTCAATTGACCATAATTATACATATCTAATCCTAATTGTAGGGATGACTGATTGTTAAGACTTAAGATTTATTTTACATGGACAATTTAGAGGGTCAACATTATGATTTTACCCTTAAGGTGTTAAAAGATCATTTTTTCCCTAGTTGAGGTTAAATGTAGGTTGTAAAATGGGGTATTTATAGTCAGATACTTGCTTGGCAATAAGGGTTGCCATTCGTACTTGGATGTAAGAGATTTTTGTTTTAATTCAGCTTGGTATTATCACACGCACACACACATTATATATACATAATTATATTTATATATTTTCTTTGATTCCCCAAGAGTCAAATCCATGCTTCTCCACTATACATAAGGTTAGAATTAAGTTACACATGTTGTAAATCTTTACAATATTACATTAGTCCAAAATTTTTATTGGATTAATATTTTGAAAATATGATATTTTGTTACTTTTAATACACACAAATTTCTTGTCAATAGGATATTATTTACTATATGGTTCATAAGCTAATATTTTGTTTAAAATTTTAACGTTTAAAAATATTGGAATTTAAACATTTTAAAATGAGATAGTTATTAATTTCTGATCTTCTTGATATGTTTCTAGTATGATAGTTGCAAGAAGAAAAGGAGGAAATATTGAAAAAAAGGAAAAGAAAAAAAAGCTCAGCAATAAGGATGCACGAACAAATGGGGATGGGTGAGTAGGATCGAAGCTGAAAAATATGCTATAAAGATGAAAGAACTGCATTTTGCTCTTGTGCTATAAAAAAAAGAAATTTATTTATGTTTTCCATATAGTACTTTTTTTTTTAATAGAATTTCAACATATGATATCTGTTTATAATGATCGTGTTCTTTATCATTAGAATAAGACATCAATTGGTTTTTAGTGTAAGTGATGATTGAACCAAAGATCTCTTATTCAACTATCAGAGACTTTACTAATTGAGCTAATTGAAACTCACTTTATACAGTAAACTTGCCACACTTTTTTATGCTTTCCATAAGTAGCAACACTTTAATATAAATAATTCAACCTTGACAACCTCTCTCTCTCTCTCTCTCTCTCTCTCTCTATATATATATATATATATATATATATATAAAATTTCAGTTTTGTGGGGGCTATGGCTCTGTCATAATTCCATTACAAAGTTCGTAAAATCTTATCTATTTATTTTAAATTGTATTGCATAAAATTTAATTAGGTCAATTTGTGAGGATCCAAATGTCCAATAGAGCTCTAAGGCAAGGAGAGGAAGAACGAAATCTTGACTAAGTCCTAAGCTGCCTAGGTAAGGAGAGGTCTTGCATCTTATATGGAGGCCTTGAACTCTAATTGGTATGAGACATTTTAGATTCGTGAGGGATGATGCTATGTGTTACTCTCCAAGAAGAATATATCATGTCAATTATGAGTTGGTGTATTGACCAAAAAGTCCAAAAGACATCTTAAATGGGGTGAGGTGAGGGAGAACTAAATCCTAATTAAGTCTCATATCTCCCAGATAGGAAGAGGTCATGCGCCTTATATGGAGGCCTTGGACACTAATTGATATATGAAGCATTTTAAAACCTTGAAGGATGATGCTGTGCCATCCTCAAAGAGGACAATATGCAACGATGAGGTAGGACGTGAGATATTGGTAACAATGCAGATTGCAGACACGCATGTGATGGAATGGTGGGTACATCCCACAAGGGACGTGTAATCCTTAAGAAATGAAACTCCAGAAAATCTAAACTTATTTTGGATCTATTTTAAATTGAATATTCAATTTTGATCCGAAACTAAACTAAAAAAACCTACTATATATATTACCACAATAACTATGTCTATGTGTGGCGTTTTTTAATTAAAACATTCAATTTAATTTTTTTTTCATATAACTCTCAATTAAACTTAAATTAAAAAAAAAAAATTATTTATATCTATATTACTATTTAATGAGCTTTCTTTGTTTAGAATTTTCATTTTTTTAGTTAAAAAATGCCCTTATAGCTTTATGTTTAAGTAGAAACAAAATTAAGAAATAATTTAGTAAAAATATAACTCTAACTCTCACTAAAATATTGTCTAAAAATTGGATCACTTTTCTGTTGATTTTTAAATTATTGTATCTACTTATAAATTAGATTCTCAAAATAAAAATTATAAATATAAAATAAAAACACAATCTTTTTTTTTTTGCTACAAAATAAACGTTTAATATTTGTTCTTTTTTTAAAACTAGCCTTATGATACTCCTGGATATATTAGTAGTTCTAAATGTGTAATATATATATATATATATATATATATATATATATATAATAATAGGTAAAGCAGAGAGAAAATCTAATTAGATTTCAAATTAGAATTAAATTAGAGTCTAATTTTATGCTATGTGTCCCATCTAATTTAAGTTTTTAAATTTTTGTGCCAAGTGAATTAATTCAATGTAAAAATTGAATTTCAATTAGAATTTAATTTTGTGCCATATGTCTCATGTAATCTAAGTTTTTTAATCTTTGTGTCAAATGAGTTAATTTAGTATAAAAAATGAGGAGTCTAATATAAGTAAATTATAAAAAATATAATTTTTGAATGATTTTATATTTATGAGCATTTTTTTTTGTATAACTATAAACAATTCAAATTTATAAGTCATTTATATATATAATAATAGGTAAAGCAGAGAGAAAATCCAATTAAATTTTCAATTGGAATTCAATTAGTGTCTAATTTTACGCCACGTGTCTCATTTAATCTAAATTTTAAAATTTTGTGCAAAATAAGTTAATTTAGGTAAAAATTGAATTTCAATTAGAGTTTAAATTTTTGTGCCAAATTAGTTAATTTAATGTAAAAAACGAAGAGTCCAATATAATAAACTATAAAAAACATAATCATATATATAATATATGTAATTGTGATTGTTTTTAAATGTACCTGTGCATATGCACGGAGTTACACACTAGTATTAATAAGAAAACGTTTAAATTTTAAATTAGAATGAATGAAAATTATGTCACTATTAAAAAGAAAAAAAAGAAAAAAAAAAAAAAAAAAGGAAAAGAAGCATCATCGCACGTATGACGAGAAGAAACTTTTTCTTCTCTAGAAGTATATTCTTAAAAGGGAAAACGTTTACCTTGTCCTAAAGAGGCCAGATTTACGCTAGAAACGGCAATGACACATTTAGCCCTCAATGTTGACTCAATATTTTGATTTTCCACAAAACGCGAGAACCTCATTTGACAACTGAACTGAGTCTGAACTCAAAACTAGTTTGCAATTAAAGCATATTCTTTGCTTTTTTGTAAATTTCTCGGTTTAACCTATAAAATCCCTTGGAAGTTTCCGACCCTTTATCTAATCCCCAACTACCTAACCTGAGAGAAATTGTCAACTTTCAAACCCAAAAGTCGTCCATTGGAAATTTCCTTCGACTCTACTCAATTGTTCTGTTCTGGTTTTTCAAGTCTACCAACTGTTCGATCAAGGTCCTTGATCTCAATGATGTTTTCTTTTTGAAGCAACCAAATGCTTTGTTGGGTCACTGAGATTTTGCTCTATTTCACTGACCCGAAAGGAAAAACTTGATTTGTAGTAACTGATTGAATCGCAGCAACAAGGGGGCAGAGGTTTCTGTTCATGGGTATCAGTTAAAACAAGGTCTGGATTGCTTCAGTTTCATTTTGGAGGCTGTAAATGAGGTTTTTGATACTTACCCTTTATTTTATTCAATCTGTTCTCAAATGGGTCGGTGGTGTTTTTGATGTTTGACTCTTGTTTAGAATCAAATTTTGGTAATTTTGTTCATTGTAGAATATTTGGTGGGTTTTGTTTCTCTGAGCTTTAAGCTATGGATGCTGTTATTGTACAATCTATTAAACCTGTTTGACACTGTGTATGTTTTTAGTGAGTTAGTTTTATGGCTACTATCAACAAACCCCAACTCAAAGTTGCGGCCTTTCGCCGTTTCTTATCTGTAGTTCTTCTCACGCTGTTAGGGGTTTTGCTACTGATATTTCTCCTTGGAACAAATTCAACTTCAAATTTTGTGTCATCGCCTTTAGATGATATAGATGAAGTTAGTTATACTAATTCACATTTGAGGGAAAAACTTGGTTTTCCTGAGCAGAGTAAATTGTCTATTAAGTTGGAGAAGCGAAACCAATTGCCCCCAAGAAACATAGATCTGTATCCAAATCTAGCCAAAGATCATATAACTATTGTTCTATATGTACATAACCGGCCCCAATATCTCCGGGTTGTTGTGGAGAGCCTTTCGCAGGTTGTGGGAATAAGTGATACTTTACTGATAGTTAGCCATGATGGGTACTTTGAAGAGATGAACAAGATTGTTGAAGGCATCAAATTTTGCCAGGTGAAACAGATCTTTGCTCCTTACTCACCTCATCTCTTTCCCAATAGCTTTCCAGGGGTCTCACCTAATGACTGTAAGGATAAGGAAGATGCAGCAAAGCAACATTGTGTAGGGAATCCTGATCAGTATGGAAACCACCGTTCACCAAAGATTGTGTCGTTAAAGCATCACTGGTGGTGGATGATGAACACGGTGTGGGATGGATTGAAGGAGACCCGCGGGCACTCAGGTCATATTCTTTTTATAGAGGAGGACCATTTCATATTCCCCAATGCATATCGCAACTTACAGATACTTACAGAATTGAAACCTTACAAGTGTCCTGATTGTTATGCTGCTAATTTAGCACCTTGGGATGTGAATTCAAGAGGAGAGCAGTGGGATGGTTTGATTGCTGAGAGAATGGGAAATGTGGGTTATTCCTTTAATCAAACTATTTGGAGGAAAATCCATAGGAAGGCAAGAGAATTTTGTTTTTTTGATGAATACAATTGGGATATAACAATGTGGGCAACTGTTTATCCATCATTTGGTGGTTCTGTTTACTCATTACGAGGGCCGAGAACTAGTGCAGTTCACTTTGGTAAGTGCGGTCTGCATCAGGGCCAGGCGGAGAATAAAGCTTGCATTGACAATGGCATGGTTAAAGTTGATGTGCAAGAGATTGATAGAATTGCCAATATCAAATCACAATGGCAAGTGCAGGTCTCTAAGAATCAAGCGGGCTACAAAGCTGGATTTAAGGGTTGGGGGGGTTGGGGAGATGAGAGGGACCACAAGTTGTGCTTGAATTTTGCTCGCATGTATCATGCCATAGACACTGCCTCTACTTTCTGAAGAGTTGACGTTTTGGCATTTTGATTTTTTTTCCAACTGAAGTAACTGGTGAAGGCTTGAATGTTTTTGTTGTGTAATTTAAAGTTAGCATAAGTAGCTATTATTTGTTTAGAATATCCCACGGACCTTCATTTTGTTTCTTTACAGTACTGCTTCAATCAAATGGATTTTTCTTTTGCTATTCCAGTAGTACAGATTACTTGTCTGTGTTGCTATTGGCTTTCTGCTCAGTTTCTTTTGCTCTTTCTGGTGGAGAATCACTCTCATATGTCTGTTAGTGTTGTTCTGATGAGTAAACACATCTTCTTTGTTTCTCTTTCTGCATCTATGCATGTAAATGCATCTGCATATGTGATTCAATGATTGGGATTAGATGCCTATGGATGCAACAACTACTTTTTCTTTTGCCAGAAATTTGTATGTTTACATGTTTATCTTTTTCCAGAGATGATTTAAAACATAAAGAACTTATTGAAATAATTTAAATAGTTCTTAATTTGTGCGATGCCCAAGAAAGTTTTACATAAAGGTAATACATATTTACATATTATATTTAATAAAACATTTTTTCCATATCAAAATGTAAAGAAAAAAAAAAATTCTAAAAACTAAAGACATAATATTCACTTTTATATAACTTTTACTTATGAAATTTTTTATTTAATTAATTAAAGTTAGAAATTGGAAATTATTAACTAAAAAAAAAATTTCTTAAAATCCAAACTTTCACTTAAAAAAAAAAATCTAAAATTTCATTTTTATTCAATTCAGTCATTTTGTCAATTTCCGTAACAATTTTGCTAATTGTGACTTCCCAAATGATGTAGTTTTGAGGTTTTTTTTGTTAATTAAAATAAATATGAAAAGTTAATAAAAAGTATTGTTTCATGACAAAAACAAAAATAAAAATAAAAATAAAAATTATTTTCAAATCTTTAAAGAAAAAATACACTAGAGATATTTATTAGAAACGGTAACACTATTGACTTTGTCAACACTGCCGCTTGCCATTCCCTCTACTCTACCACTACCAACACCATCTCTACTTTGCCATGAACCACTCCCTCATCACCACCTCCAACCCACCACCACAATGCCTCGACCTCTACCATTGTCAACCACTCTTTCCAGGATATATCATACAAATTTGGAAAATGTTAAAAGTACTACAAATTTTATTACATAAAGTATATAAATTGATGTGATAGTAAATGTGATTGGTAAATTTCAATTACCTAATAAATAAATATTTAAATTGTTTTTTGTGTAGTGGCACATCAGTTTGTAAGCTCTATGTAGTAAAATTTGAGAAAATTTTAGTTAAATCACATTTTGCAAACTCACAAACCAACTCGTTCCAAATTGTCAAAGTATTTTAGAAAAGTCAACCCCATAAATTTTAGTTAAATCACATGCCCCACAAATCAACTTGTTCCAAATTTTCAACAAAATTGAGAGAGAGAGAGAGAGAGAGAGAATGAGATGATAAGTTCAACTATATATAATAATATTTTTCAAGTATCATTTATAGTGTTCGTAAAGATTATGAACCATTCTGAACACGTGACAAAAGTGTAGGAATAATTGTGTAATATAAGTTTATTAGAATATCTCATCTCTCCTGTATGTGTTAAAATACTTAGTATTCTAAAAAAAAAAAAAAAAACAGTGGGTTAATTCTACATTAAAAAATGAGTGTAAGATAAAGAAGTTTAAAACTTGTGTTGTGTATCCAAGAGTTTTAGGCCTTTTTGGATATATACTATTGTAAGTTTTTTTAAGATTTTTTCTCCTCTCTCAGTGTATGCGTGTGTTAAAATGCTTAGTATTCTAAAAAAGAAAAAAAGAAAAAAGAAAAAGAAAAAGAAAAAGAAAAAAAATGTCACTCTCTTGTAACAGCTAAATGCCAATTACTAAATGAAATTATGTAGCCTTGGAAGAAAGATATAACTCTCTTGTAAGCCTTGGGAGGAAGATACAACACTATGCCAAAAGCCTGAATATACTAATGAGATTTTACTTTTGTCATGAACACAAATCTTGTTTTTGACAAGTACTACCATCCAAATGCCAATTACTAAAAGAAACTAGGAAGAAAGATATAACTTTCTCTTATAACAACTTCAGTATTATCATTCAATAACCAATTTCTAATGAAAATATTAGCCTTGGAAGGAGGATACGACACTTTGCCAAAAGTCTCAATATACATATGAGATGTTACTTTTTTCATGAATGCAAAGCTTATTTGAAAGAAATTGATAATTTATATTCTATAGCTTACGTAGAATAATGTGAGCACCGTATTGTGGTTGAAGAGTTATAACTGGGAAAGGAGTATGAGCATATGATGGGGAAAGCTCAAAGGAGAAGTGTTCTAGTATCATTGATAGTCATTTTCGCCTCCATCATAGCAAAATGTTGTCCAATGCATATTCGAGGACCCCATCCAAATGGAAAAATGACAGTTTACCCTTTGTCGCCTTCGAAATGCCTTCAGAAAACGTATCAGGATTGAAGTCCTTTGCATCATCACCCCAAAGTTCATGGTCTTGATGGATGAGGATTGTTGGCATGGAGATTTGAACTCCAGCTGGTAAAAGCAGCTGTCCAAGTCTTGTTTGCTTGTGAATAGTTCGACTAAGGAAAAGTGCTGGCGGGTATAGTCTTAGAACCTCGTACAAAATCATGGTCACCTGTGACATAGAACATTGTGATTTATACTGTAAGAATTCATTAACAAGTGATCTGCATACCAGCTGACTCGTTTGTATCTTTGATTAAAGCAAGTGCCCTTGCAAAAATGGTGACTTCAAAATTCATGGTAGTCAATGTTAAATATATATTTGAATTCCTTATTTGGATAGTTTTTATACCAGTCTCATCTACATTTGTTTCCCTATTCAATATATGGAAAATGCATAGAAAACATATGAGGATGACTATAGGACTACTATCGATCTCATCCTAACTAGCCTAAGCTGGTCAAACTTGATTCAAAACCTGTAACTTTTTGGGGGAATAATTGTACCCCAATTTTAATCTCTACAAAAATGTGGTGGTGCAATTTCGACAATCATCTAAATAGGATTGATATATACCAATATAAAAACAAGATTCCTGAAATAAAGAAAGAAAAAGTTAAATCATAATCCTCATGTATTGTGAAATATTTTAGTCTGAATTTAGCCCCATCACATGAAATCCAATTCTACATCCTATCAATAGTTTTTGTTGTTACGCATGATGACAGTTTTGTTTTTGCGGATGTATAGGTCATTTCACTTTTTCTGGTGTCCTAAAGCTGCATAATTGATTACTTGTTCTCTGAATTTATAATTATAGATCTAAAGGAAAAAAAAAAAAAAATCTATTTCTTCTAGGAAGAAATCCAAAATAAATTAATCAAAAGTACTCACAACTTTTAGGTGATTTAGCCCATCAAACTCTGGTTTGCTTTTACCAAAGGCTTGTAGAATCTCTTCTCTTGCACGTTCTTGCCAACTTGGATACCAATTCAGAAGAACCATCGTCCAAACAAGCAAAACTGACGTGGTCTCTTGTCCGGCAAAATAAAATAGTTTACATTCCTCAATTACATCTTTTAGACTCATGCCGACATTCTTGTTGTTCCCATGTACTTTAAGAAGTATGCAGTCATCGGTTTTGGCTTCTCCTGCTTTGATTGCCTCCTCTCTTTTGTTGATAATGCTAGTAAGTGAAACTTGTATTTCTTTGTAAATATCTTTCATCCTCTTGTTCATCTAAGTTGGCAGAAAACTACATGTAAACCATTCATACAAACATGAGAAATGAATAATTGAATTGCTTCACTCATTAAAATGGGAAAGAAGAAGTGTATGGTATCCGTAAGTATTAAATTATGTGGTTAAATAATTAAATTTATTATATCCCAATACTTTAAATTTTCGGAATAATCGGAAATTTAGTATAGTATTAGAGTTAAATATCTTAAGTTCAATCCGTCTCCACCACTCTACATCTCATTTAAAATTTTACACGTTATTTCTCCACCATGTTACATCCCATATAAAATCTCACATTCTGGGCCGCAACTATTAAAAAGGAGTTTGAGTTCTCCTATTTAAAATGAATTTGAGCCCACACATGAGAAATAATGTTAGAAGCATGTGCTTAAATAGTTAAATAAAAGTAAAACTCAATTAGAAACCTTTTTATAATTAAAAAGCGTTTATTCTAGGATATAGAGGATCCAGAGAAACATGACAATAGCAAGTTAGAATGCGCAAATCGTGAATTTTTTTTAAAGATTCTTTCATTGTCTTCTTTCTATTCTTGGTGTTGGGGGGTCACAAGGACATCAGAACAAAGGTCCCAAATCAAAACTTGATACCCATATGTTCAAATCGTTTGTGACTTGAGTTTATAGTAACTTGGTATCAAATTATTTTCTTTATAGTTCACATGCTTTTCTGCTTATAATAATTTTATTTTTATTTTATAACATTGTGATTTATAATGTTCATTTGTCTCTATTTTCATACATGTTGATGTGCTTTTTTGAGTGTTTTCAGAAAGGCGAGTACATTCCAATCAAGATCTTTTGCCTTTTCTTGCAATTTCTGAGTTAGGAGTCTTAGATTGTGATGTAATTAGAAATTTTATTGTATATGGACATTATTTTGTAAATGTGGTATTGTCATGAATTGCCGAAGTGAAAGATAGTTAGTTTTTTTTTTTATGTTGGCCATCCATGGACAAAACATGTGTTGTGTCTTTAGAAGTTTATTTTTTAAATACAAGATTGTTGCAAAGTTTTGCAATTCAGGGTACAAGCCAAGGAATTTCGATTTATCTTCCATCAACAATTACTCCCAATGCGTCGACTACACACCCTAATGCAGCCTTTCCCACGGGAAAATCCACAATAGAAATCCTGTTTGCATGAAAAGATCTCATTCTTGATCCATTCTCAAATGATCGAAAACTTATGAACTCGACAATCAAACTAAATCTCAACCGATCAAACTGCAATTATGTAAATTTCGATTTTCAATCCATTAGCCTAGTCTAATCTCAACACACTTTCTCTTTGTGTAAACTAGTTAATGTCCTGCACAATGCATAACTACGTTCTTGAGAATGACTCAATAACATTTGCTTGTGAAATCTTGCTCTCTTACACAAAGATGACTCAGGGGTAAGGAGAGGCTAAAGGTGTACTTTGGGATCTTGAAAGGGCAATTCCCACCCAATCTCTCCTCCCCCCCCCCCCCCCCCCCCCACCCAAACACCAAAACTCACCTTTATATGTTTTTGAATTTCTTATAATATAAATTCTTATAATTTTTTTTTTATGTATACCTCTCCACTATATCTCAAGCTTCATTGAAAAAAAAAAAAATTCTATTATGGGTGAGTTTGTTTCAGCTTTTTAAAATTGGGCTTTTTGAAAAAGTGCAGTAAGAAAAAGTGCTTTTTCAAGAAGCTGAGTATTTGGTAAAAGCTGTTAAAAAGTGCTTTTTGAAAAAGCTAGGTGTTTGGCTAGCACTTATAAAAGTAGCAGTTTAAAGGGTAAATTACCAAAAAGGACAATGTGTATATAAGGGAGTTTATTTTATACTTAAATTAACTACTTCATACACTTACTAAAATAATAATAATAATAATAATAATAATAATAATAATATATTATTGGTATTATTAATAATGTTTGAACAATTTTTCTTTTTAGTGTCATAATTATTTGTTATTACCATTAATGACTTCTTATCAATATTAATTAAATATAAATAATTTTCATCATCATGAAGCACAAAATAAAAATGTAAAAAGATAATAAAATACACACTAATAATTCAAGTTTAAATTGTACAACATAAAAATATAAAAAGATGATAAAATACATACCAATAAACATGCTCAAATATTATTATATTTATTCCCACTCTCGTTAAAATAATATTTATTTCTTTGCTTTTCTATTTCTTTTACTTTATCTCTTTCAAGCTCATTCTCTCTTTTTCAAATAAGCTCTTAGACTTCTCAAAAAAAGAAAAAAAAAAAGAAAAAAAAAAAAAACGCTCTCAGACTCTCCTTTGGCTCATCATCAAACTCTCATCCTCCTCAAACTCTCACCGATTCATCCATCATCCTCACCGATTCATCATCGTCCTTACTGCCGCCACCGATGCTCACGCACCATCGCCGAAGCTCATGCATCATCGCACCGAAGCTTACGCGCCATCACCGACCCACGCACCATCGCGAACTCGATTCATCATCTTCCTCACCCATCTTCGAAGCCTAACTCCGTTCATCCATCATCCTTCACCGATCTGTTGATTTTGCATTTGGGTGTGTGTGTGTTTGCATATGGGTCTCAATTTGCTTTGTTTACTGGTGAGATTTTTTGCCGATCTGTTCAGATGTTCAAATGTTTTGGTTTGAGTGATGTGAAATGTCTAATTGTTGTGTGTATGGAGATTTTGAGAGTGAGCTTGGCAAAAGGGCAGAGAGATGAGATGAGAGTTCTGAGATCTAGCGTGAGAATTGAGGAATTGAGACTCTGAGGATAATTTGGTAATTTCTTCGTACAGCCCAACGGCTAAGAACAACGCGCACGGGCTTTTTAGCTAAATGGACCGATGCTGAACTTTTGCAAAATCACGTTTTCTTCACAAACCCAAAACACAGCTTTTAACAAAAAGTTGCTTTCTTAAATTCACCAAACGGGCTTTTTAACTCAACTTTCTCAAAACGGGCTTTCATGGGCTGGAAACGTGCTAACAAACAGGCACATATAATTTTTTTTTTTTTAGTTTTAAAAGTTGTAAAAGAAAAATGAGGATAGAACATGGGGAAAATAAAGAAGTAAAATTTCAATTCAAGAAAACAAGTATCCAAAATATTGTTACCTTTCAAACATGAGTTTAAATTTATATAATAACTTATTATTTTTCAAATAAATGTGTAGAAGTAATAAAAATTGGAAATAATTATATAATTAACTTCATAAATTGATATTGTTTTCAATTAAAAACTGTAAGTGTGTGTTTGCTTGAAGGTAGAATAGCGAGGATAGAAAAGAAATGAAAAAAAAAAAAAGGAGAGAAAATAGGATTTAATACTGTTTAGTAAGGAGAGAAATGATGAAAAGTTTTTTGTGGGACCTAGGTTTTTTTCTCTCCAAGCCCACCAAAAATTGACCTCTCCAAAATGGAGAGAAAATAAGGGTGAAAAAACTGGTCCAATTGGTTTTACAAAACTACCCCGTTTTCTGTTACAAGCTTATTTTTGTTCTCATCTGTTTGTATCTTTTTCTTCATTTGTTTGTCTTTAGCTTATATACCTGTGCAGTAGTAAAGTAACATGCTTTTTTTTTTTCATCTGCTAAATGGTCGTGTGCATTAGTATATGCTATCATGGATTTTTTTTTTTTTAATTAGGCATTGTTGGGTTTTTATTTATTTTTTAATTGGGCATAAATTTTGTTTTAATAAACTTGGTTGGATCTTTTTTTGTTTGTTTGATTGATTTTTTATTTTTTAATTGAGAATTTTAATAAGGTAATATATATCAATTTATACCAATTTCATTTTCCATCTTATCATTTTCTTTTCAATCAAATAAATAAGTTTTTCATCTCTCCACTTTTCTATCGTTTCAACCAAAAACATATGAGAGAAAACTAAATCTCTTCTATTCTCCCACTTTTCTACCATTCCAACCAAATGAATCCTAAAGTTTTAGAATTACTATGCAATGGATATGCTATCTTTTGTGGATTTTCTAACATTAACACAATTTATGAGTGGTATTTTATTCTACAAATTAGCCTTTTAAAATATGCACGTATTGTGCACATCTATAATGTGTATAAATATATGTAGGTTTATGGTCTTGTGGGGGTATGAAGACAAAAGTATGTTAGTTATAAATATTGCCCACTAATGTCAAATCATGACTTTACAACTATTTTTACAATTATTTGGATCACGGATAATTATTGTCATTAAAGTTTTTCAACTTTTACTGCACCTCCACCATAAAATTTCATTGAAAATTCCATGTATGTATAGAATACATTTTTTTAACCATCATTTTCTTGTATCTAATCATGCATCTCATTTGGTGTGCAAGCCCTGCAGCTTCCATTTCAAGTTACTATTTTCCCTAAAAAACCCTACTCCTTTCTTTCTTTTCTTTCTTTTTTTTTTTTTTTTCCTAATTCACTTGCATTTGACTTTACAACTATTTTTACAATTATTCGTATCACGGATAATTATTGTCATTAAAGTTTTTCAACTTTTACTGTACCTCTACTATAAAATTTCATTGAAAATTCCATGTATGTATAGAATACATTTTTTTAACCATCATTTTCCTGTATCTAATCATGCATCTCATTTGGTATGCAAGCCTTGCAGCTTCCATTTCAAATTATTATTTTCCCTCAAATACCCTACTCCTTCCCCCCCCCCCCCCTCCCCCCCCCCCCCCTAATTCACTTGCATTTGCAATTTATTTTGTGATATTTTTTATCTTTTTTTTTGTTGGTTTAAAGGATATATATATATATATATATATATATATATCATGAAAAGTGGTTTTCATAATTTTTTAATTTAAATTTTAAGTAAATAAAATTATTTATTGTTAAATACAAATAAATAATTAAAATTAAATAAATCTTTATAATCTTTGCTTCGGTGGAGGGATAGACATACATGAAAGATTAAATGGATAAATTCATTTAAGGCTTTGATTAGTTAGAAGGCTAAAGAGTGACATATAGTGATAGTTAGAAGATTATGATGTGGAAAGATAATAGACAAAATTCTCTTAACATGCGGCACATGACAGCACCTTGTGATTTCACATATGAGAGTTTATGTTGTAATATATATATATATATATATATATGTGGTGACACGGTGGTAGCCACGTTAGAAATTATCGCATACGCGGGTAAACGTACACTCATGTGTGCTCCAGAGGCTTATAAACATGAGTGGGAGCGCCTAACTACCCGATGTGGGACTGCGAGTTCAAGGCCAGCCCTTGCTCCTTCCTTCCTTCGCGGTACACGGGATAATCCTTGCGGGCCTGGCTCCCCAAAGAGGATAAATTCTAACGTGGCTACCACCGTGTCACCACAATATATATATATATATATATATGTGTGTGTGTGTGTGTGTGTGTGTGTATATATATATATAATACTACTATTTTGATTATCTATCTATACTATTAATAAGATGATTCTCCTCTTTCATCTTCAATTTTTGGCGTACCAAAATATCCTCATAAAATTCTAAAATAACATACCTTTTAGTTTAATTTTTTTCCTACAAAAAACAAAAAATGCTAAAACAGTAATACTATCTCACGTACAAAAGGAAAAAAAAAAAAAATTGTTATTCTCACCACCTATTTGTATTTAAATGTCCAATTCCTATCTGTTTTTGTTATCAATTTGAATTCAAGTACTTCAATTATCTTTATAAAAAAAAAATTCAAAATTACTTCTTCCAAAAAAAAAAAAAAAAAACTACCTCATGTAAAAAGTAAAAACTACTCATTCTTATTCTAAAATTTCTATGTTTTTTTTCTTTTTTAATTCTTTATAACATTCCAAAATTTTTGTTATCTAAATTCCATACAGTTATCACAAATTCCCATCCATCCATCCATCTACACTAATGTATATTATCTTTCTTTTGTTTAAATCTCAAATTTTTTTACTTATCACAACTCTTATCCCAATCAATAAATTTAAATGTCCCATCGAGTGTCAACTTCTTACAATTCACTGTCTCATTTGTAAACATTATTCCATGTTACTTACCTCCTTTAAAAAAAAAAAACACGGTTATTTATATATCACTTTTAAGCATTAATTATAACACTAAACCAAAAAAATAAATAATAAAAAAACATTATTGCATGTGCAAAGCGTGTGTAAAGAGTCTAGTAGTGTATGTTTTAATTTGATCCTTTTGACAAATGAACCTAATTCAAGAATACAAACTTGATTAATGATTATTACCAAATATTGAAATGTTTTGGTTTTCCTTCATCCCGGTATGTAAACCGACTGTTGAAATTTAAATACAATCTCTGCCTGCTCTCTTTGGAGTTCGAAAATCCTTCTTCCTTCTTCAAAGCTACTCCCAAAGGCTGTTCGAGAAATCATATCACTTGAAAAATTTTGGAGATATGGCCATACATCAAAGTCAATTGACCCATCTTTAGACACTAAATTTTCCCATTTGCATATCATGTCATCACTACATCTCTGATGAAATGCAGTTGACATATTCTATAGCAGAAAACAAGAAAGAACGATCAGGAAATATAAATGTTAGTATTATATCAAGAATAGTATAAAATTAGCACATATAAGAACATTAGAAGTAAATTAAAGTTTGAAAGTGTAGACTGATTTTGATACTTAGTAGGCGCGTGTGCCAACCATATACACATATCTTTGATGTTAAATATAATCGTTTTTCTTTGTTCATTTAGATCCCTTAAACCAGATTGTTTAACCTAATTAGTTAACCAAGTTGATTATTAGGTTTATTATTCATATTTAGGTTAAACAAGCATATATCATATCATGCATAAAAGTGGAAAAGTTAATAACATCATGATATGATGACCTAGGAAAATCAATGAGACGAACCGTTTTAAGGTAAAAACCTAGGGAGGACTTGACCTAGCTATCCTCAAAGTAAAGTAAATCCACTATAAGATAATTAAAGTTTTTACTATCAGATTTAACTCCAAATCTATTGCTATCTCATGTAGTAACTTACTGACATGACCATGTGCAAGCTTCGAATCTACGGACTCATCCTCTCCTTGAATTTACTGCAACATAAGCATACACACTTGTGACTTTGAGATCCCACTCAAAAGTTTTAGATCATCAGCAGATCTTGATCGTGTATTTAGCAACTTCTACAACACCGGATTTTGAGATTCTTTAAGGAATATTGCCAGTAAAAAACTTTAGAGAACTTTGGATACAAGAACCCTAGATCTATAGTTGGAGGTACAAGATGCACTCTTTTCTATCTAAAAAACCCCATCTAGGGTTAGTTAGCTTACAATGTCCTTTAAATACTGGAAAAAACGGATCGCGATTTGGGCTTCAAATGGACAAGTTATGGGCTTTTTACGTTTACTGATTTTTTGCTGATATGTGACTTCTGATCAATTGAGAGGAGTCGAACAACAATCGAGAGGAATCGAATAGAAATCGAGAGAACCAGATTGCAACTCACTTTTTTCATCCTGAACTTGAGTTTTTTGTCTTAGACTTGAAAGCACACCATTCTAACTCAATAATACTTACTTTTTGTCATGGTTTGCCAACACTACAAACTCAAAATCTAATATTTTTTTTAATGAAAAAAGAAAAGAAAAAATATAGTCATTTTTTTGATAATTCAATAGTTACAGTGGAAAAAGAAAGATTTGAAACGCTAAAAAAATACCAACTAGTTGAGTTACAAGTAGATATAATTAATTATATCATATAAATGCTCTATTTGCACATATTTATAATTTATGTTTATTCGGTTGGAATCCATATCCTGCAAAGAGCTGACTGCAAGCAACTATTATTAGGGAAAAATCATTATTTGGAGAGAGAGAGAGAGAGAGTTGCAACATATCAATGGAATTAAAATCGGGATTTTTATAATAAATTTTCAAAAAAGAAAAACATTCATGCATGATTTAGCCTACAAAGTTTTGACCAACACTTTAGGTTGTAATTTCACTTTTGATGGGGATGTTTTCAACATGCAAAGCAGATGGGTTTTTTATTTGGTTGTCAACTTTAAGGTGACGGGGGACCTTTGATAGGTCGATGACACCTACCAGGTGGACGACGACGAGGCTCGGCATTGACGGGAAGCAAAGCAACGACAGATTGCAAGACCGACAAGCTAAGAAAACCGACGGTCCCAGCGTGGCCTGGCTTGGTCCCCACGAATGTCTATACATGGAAATATCTTGTATTTTATGCCCAACCCTAATTAGAGGGATCTCTACAAGGAAAGGATCTCATAAAACACGAGTATTAATGGCAATCTTCTCTACAAGGAAATACCTTCTCCACCAAGAAACGAAGGCCAGCTCTACACTACTATAAAAACCCCAAAACCCTCACGAATCAAGGTACATGTAATTTTTCCCAGCTCTGGCATGACGTGGCCATGTGCCTGCAATTGGACTTGGTGGACAAGGTTAGAGCAATAGGCGAACAAAGATTAACACGATACTAGGACCTCATGGCCAAGCTCAACAATTCCACAGTCAGACACAGGGACTTTCAGGTTAGAGATCTTGTCTTGAGGAAGGTGACGAACGCCACAAGAGATCCTCCCAGGGAAAGCTAGGACCCAACTGGAAAGGACCCTATAGAATCACCTCGTGGTAAAGGAAAGACACCTACCTCCTGGAAACACTCGACGGTCAAAAGTTGCATCATCCACGGAACACCAAGCACCTAAAGAAATATTACCAGTAGATGATGGTGTACAGGCCACCACTCCTCATTTCCAGTTTATTTCATTCTAGTTATTTTTATTGTCTATAGTACTTTTAAGCCCAAAGGGTAGCTTTTTATTTTTTCATAACATTTTTTTGGCTTATGCACCTGTTTACCATAATAAGAGGAGTTATTCAGATATATCATGCGCATGTATACATTTCTACAACAAAACGCATCTATGACTAAGTCCTTGAGTGGACGGATACCAGGACATCCCAAGGGATACCTTTAAATAGTCCGTACGTGGATGGACACATCCCAAGGGATACATTGAAACTTATACAAGTCCTTAAGTGGACGGGTACAAGTCCTTAAGGGGGTAGATACATCTCAAGGGATACCTTTAAACGCATGCAAATCCTTGAGTGGATGAATACAAGAAAATCCTAAGAGATTACCTAAATTTCTTATAAGTAGGTCACGTAATTCCTTAGGTGGACGGCCCATGCATACCCCAAAACATTCTAAGTCTTACCTATGAGGTAGACAGACAACCATGGATACCGACGGGTACTTGGTCAATATATTTCTAAGTCCTTCCTACGGGATAGATGGATGACCGCAAATATTGACGGGTACTCAATCTTCAGAAAATAGCCTAAGTATTACTTATGGGATAGATAGACGATCGTGGATACCAACGAAGTACCTGGTCTTTAAAAGCTACACCAGCTCTTAGCCTACTAGGTGGGCAGATGACCAAGGACACCGATAGGAGCTTGGTCTCAAGACTTCTATTAGGTCCAACCCCCAGGGTGGATGGGCAACCACACGTACCAATGGGTATCAAGCCCCCAGAAATTAAATAAGGTCCATCGGGACGGACGGATAGATTAAAAACTGACATATGGCAGAAGCATATTTAAACAGAAAGACTAAATGCAAGCGACAGATATAAGAAAGTGATAATAAATAAAAGCTCACAAAAGGCAAAGTGTTTACAATAAAGCCCAAAAAACAAAATGGCACACGTTATTGTTTGAAAATAAGATAGAATGCATAAATACAAGTTGAGAACTAAAAAAGACTAAGATGGAGGGGCGTCCATGGTAGTCGGTTCCACAACATTTTGGGTAGACGGGTTTTCGGCAGACGAGGCCAGAGGAGCGATGGGACCTACGGGAACAGGCTGGCCTATGATCACGCTGTTGTTATTCGAATCCTGCTCCTTCATATGAGCGGAATCATCAGACTTTTTGTTGACGGTATCAACACCCTTAGGAGTCGTCGGTACAGCGTCGTCAAGGGTGATCTTAGACAGGTCAAGGTCGGGGTAGACAAACCCAACTTGCTTTAAGAAGTTGTCGAATCTGTCACCATAGTACACGGCACAAGCATCGATAAAGGGTTAGGAAGCCGTGAATAACTCCACGGCATCGGCCTTGGCCTTATCCATCTGTTCGCGGAGGGTCGTCAATTTCGTCGTCAAACTAGCCTTCGCCTTTTCTGCTCCTCGGAGACGAGACTCCTCCTTTAGTTTAGCAGTTGTAGTCATCATCTTCTCGTTAAGGATACGGAAGGAACACCCCCTCACTGGTGATGCACCTGTCTTGAAGCGCCCTTATACACACCAACGCCTAAATCATGACATTCGTGAGAAAAAGAATGGACAAGTAACGCATAAGAACATAGCTTGAGAGAAACATACACTGGACAAGTCGAAGAGGCCTGATGCCCTTAAGTCCTCAGTAGTTTAATCAGCACAAGGGTCTAAATTCGTCTCCTTGACGATTGAATCAACTATCTCGATGGCGTGTTCCTTGTGCGTAAGTAACTGGTGGACGACGCCTTAACCTATAGGACCTTCCCCATCATTAGCCCTTTGCCAACCCCATGGCTAGGTTTGGGAGGCGAAGGCTGTTTCAGCTGCTTGTCACCAACGGGGGTGCCCACCCCCTTCTTATGCGGACGGTCATCCTTGCCTTCGTTCTTTCGTTTCAATGTTGCCTTAGCGACAACCTTGGAGGTCGACGTCAAGGACCCTTCTTTTTGTTGATGCTTGCGTGTTGCAGCAAATTGCCTCACCTGTGCCCTCTGCCTCCTTGCTTCCATCTCGGCTAAGGATAAGAACAGAAGTCAGAAAGACAAACGTTAGAGAAAGTAAAAGACAGATGACAGGAAGTGGGCAAGGAAATCAAAACTTACGCCGACGGGAAAAGGTGTTTAATCTATAGGCTACAGGGGACGGTTCGGGACCACTGTAATAGGCATGGAGGGTGTCTAGAGTGACGAGGTCTTTCTACATCCTTTGGCTCAAAGGGATCTCTAGTACACGACGAATGAAAGCCTCCTGATCGTCGGTTATCTGCGGACGGACCCAAGTTGAAAGAAGAGAAAAACAGATGATGTTAAATACATGGCAAATGAATAAAGCAAGGATAAAAAAGACGCAGACGGTGTCACACCTAAATCCCTTATAATACCCATGTGTTGTCAAACCCATGGGGCATGCTGTCCCACTATTCCTGTCTGCACACCCAGTCCGTCCCTTAGACAAAGAAATATCTATTCTTCCAATTTCTATTTGAATTAAACATATCCGACACTAGCCTGAGTGACGTCTTCCTCGCTAGGAAGTGATAGATTCCTTGGGATGAGGAGATGTGCTGGGGTCTGTAGCAATAGAAGAACTTGTGGAGGGTAAGTTGACGGTTCCCACCGCTGAGCTGGCCCTAAATTACTTCAACTCCAATAAATATTCTCAAAGCATTAGGAGCTATTTGGCTGAAGGATAAGCCCAAGTAGTTGGCCAATTGACAATGTAATTCCGTCAGTGGTAGTCTCAATCCCATAACGAACATGGCATTATACATGCCAACGTCCGTGGTCTTCCCAAAATAGCACCTTTTGAACTTTCTGGGCAAACAGATTGGGACATTCTTAAGGATTTGGTAACAGTCATGAAGGGTACTGAACACCTTGCTGGACATCCTCGGGTAAAAGTCATTGACTGTCCATATCAAAGGAAGAATGAAGGGGTGGGCACCACCATCCTCCTGACCCTTTGAATCTCCTCCTTCAAATTGGGTCCCCTTGTCGTCCTCATCATCCTCCTCTTCCTCCCTGTCCTCTTCATCCCTTTCTCCTTTGTTATAATCATTCCCCTTGACGTCTCCCTCATCTTCTTCCTCATTTTCATCACTCAAGGACTGGGTAGACGGCTCCCATTCTGGGGACCAAGGGAAATCTTCCCTAGGCTCGCGCCTGGATGGAAAGATCTCATCGTAGCCCGCACCCTCATGGACTAATGATGATAGTTCACTTGTCGCTTCCCTATCTGACATTTATCCACCTACAAGCGACATAGGTATTTTTCTAAGAACCTATCTTGACGGGTCTCAAAACATAAAAAGCGACGGGTTGCATAAGTATAAATAAAAGTGAAGAAAAGAGAACTTATGAGAAAAAAGGACAGATTAAAAGCGACGATCCCTCCAAAGGTTGATGGGCAGCAAGTGACGGATGGCTTGGATGACGATACGACAGCTTTGCTTCTCTTAAGCCTCTCAAGGATGAAATAAGGAAAAATGGGAGGAGGTAAAGGACTATTTATAAGATGAAGAAGCGCGACAAACGAAGCGACGCTTTTGATTAGAAATGAGGCCAACCGGCTAATGCCATGTGTCTCCTAGCATTTAATAAAGGCTACTCAAGAACAATTAATGACACCCCTTTCAAAAAGATAAATAACAATATAAAAAGTTTGTAGTTAATGATTATACTCCATGATCTGTCAGTTGGAATCAACGGAGCCATGGAGTAGGGGGCAATTGATGTGGACTTTTTCAACATGCAAGGTAGATGGGTTTTTCATTTGGTCTTCAGCTTCAAGGTGACGGGCGACCTTTGATAGGCAGATGACATCTACCAGGTGGACGACGACGAGGCTCATCTGCCTTATGTTGACGGGAAGCAAAGCAACGACGGACCGTAAGACCAACGAGCCAAGTAAACCGACGGTCCCAGCATGGCCTGACTTGGTCCCCACGAATGTCTATACGTGGAAATATCTTGTATTCTACGCCCAACCCTAATCAGAGGAATCTCTACAAGGAAAGAATCCCGTAAAATACGAGTATTAATGACAATCATCTCTACAAGGAAATACCTTCTCCACCAAGAAATGAAAGTCAGCTCTACACTACTATAAAGACCCCAAAGCCCTCACAAATCAAGGTATGCGTAATTTCTCCCAGCTCTGGCACTCTAGAGTTATAGAAATTCTCTCTAGCTTAATATTCGGAGGGTATTTGGCCGGTACCACACTGGTACTCTCTGTAAGGTCTTCTCTATTTCTGTTTCGTAGGTTCTATCAAGAGCACGTGAGCACCGCACGACTCACTGATGATTTTTTGCATCATCAACTTCAAACACCATTGTTGAAATCTAAAGTGATTGAAATGAACAACAAGCAATTAATGGCAAGGAAAAGTAACCTTCAACTTCTCAAGATGGAAAGCTGGATTGATAATCTTTCTATATGTAGTCCATTTCTCACCCTCATACGTTGCAACTCCGGTTGCTAGCAACTTGCCGATCGGATTTCCACCTAACTTTCGAAAGTCATTGCTCTTGGAGAGGATTTCTTTTATTTGATCAGGGTTCATAATGTTAACCCTGGGTGTGGGGCCCATCCATATAAAAGAATTCTTACCTGCATATTTGTTTTTGTTAGTGTAGAACAAGTTGAGAAGAAGGTCTAATGTTCAACTATGGTTGTCGACATGAGGATCAGATATATAAAGTCAGAAACCTTTTTCCAGTATTTCCAAGTTTCTTTATTTGGTTTCAAGATTAGGGATATGGGAACGAGAAAACAGATTGGTTTTTGAATTCGCAGCTGTAGTAGATTCAGAAAAGGTGTTGGAACATGAATCGTGTGGAACTTAGTAGCATTTGAAAGAATTGAGAAGGATGTGCCCATCTCTAAGCCGTAATTCTCTTACGCAACTTTGTAGATACAAATCCATTTGTCATTTAGTGAATTTTTAAATATTTTGTATTAAATTATATATATATTTTTTAAAATTGTTTTTTTTTTTTTTTTTTTGCTTTTTGAGGTACAAAATTGCTAATATATAGTTTTTGTATTTAGGTTTAATTTTTTTAGTACATGTATTTAGGTTTTATTAATATCTCTTTTGTAATTTTATTGTTCAAAAAATTTATATATCTAAAAGTTTAAGCACAACATTTATCGTTGCTAAACTCTAGTTGAGTCACATCATTACCATTTCACAACTTTTTTCTCTCTCTCAATCATCTTTTCTCTCTCTCTCTCTCTCTCTCTCTCGACTCATCATCTTCCCATCATTAATTTTCATCTTATTTTAACACGTTCTCCAACATTCTTTCTTTATTTCTTTATCTTCCTATTATTTTTTATTTTTTTTATTTCGATTCTCATACCATAAATTTACAATTCACTCCCTCATTCTATGCAGTGTTTTCCTGCATACAAAAGGTTATTTCTCTCTCCCTCTCTCTCATTTTTTGTTTCATTTTTTGGTAGATTTTATTATATTTCTTGCCTCTTTACTGTAGGTTGATGAATTTTTGTGTTCTTTATAACTTCACTTTAGTTTGATGTGATTTAGTTTTGTATTTTAAAGTTGTTATCTATTTTACTTTCTTTAATTTCGTAGATGTTATCTTATTGAATTATAAAGATAGTATATAAGAAATATAGTGTTATTCTATCACATATCATGACTTGGATAATTAGGTGTTTATTGCTATATCTTTTTTTTTTTTTTCTCTTTTTCTTTTCATCTTATTTTCTATAAATTTTTTATTCTTTCTCATATTCTCTCTTGAAAAAGTGATTATTCTCTCTCTCTCTCTCTCTCTCTCTCTCTCTCTCTCTCTCGATTTTATATTCTTCCTTGCAACTCTACTTTAGGTTGACAAATCATTGTGTTTTCTAAAACTCTATTTTGGGTTAATACGTATTAGTGTTGTATTTTTGAGTACCTCATCACAAGTAGTCTCTCTCCCTCTTATAGTTTTAGTTTGACTTTTGTTTGAGTTAATACTTAGTTATTTTGGAAGTGATAATTGAATTTGAATAAGAAATTTGAAATTTGAAACTTAAAATTTTAGTTGTAAAGAAAAAAGAAAAAAGAAAAAAAAGGAAATATATCAAATCGTTCCTGTTCGGTCCATTCCGGTCCAATTTGGTCCATTTGGCCCACATTGGTCCACTTTAGTCTATTCTATCCAATTCGGTGTACGTACTTAAGAATGGAAAAAAAAAAAAAGAGAGTTTTAGTTGAGAGTACTATCTATTATTTGAGTAATATTAATTGTAATTATAGAATAAGTTTTAGTTATTATAGTAATCTCCTTAAGAGAATGAGAATTTGAATAATAACTTTAAAACTTAAAAATTTTAGTTGTGCCAAAAAGAAATTAGGAAAATATAATGCGTAATAACAAAAGTTAGAAGAATGTGGGTCATTTCAAAAAAGAATAATAATATCAATAAAAGAATATTAAAAAATTAAAAAAATTTATATTATAAAAATAGAGTGATGGAAGTTACTTTTTGAAATTGTTTAATATTTAGGAAGAATAAATTATGTACAATAAAATTTAGAGAATAAATTATACAATTTCAGTATAAGTTTCTTATGAGTTTTGATTATCATGATAATCTCCTTTAAAAAAAATGAATAATATGAATAATTCATTTGAAAAAAGTTTAGTTGTAGAGAAAAAAACATAGCATATTATAACATAATTTCGAAGAATACGGACTATCTTATACAAGAATAATATCAATCAAACACACCCAAAATAATAGAATGATATATTAACAGAAATAGAAAGATGAAAATAATTTTAGAAATGGTTTAAATTTTAGGGAGTGCAAAATTATCTTCAATAAATTTTAGGTGAAGCTGAGAGAAACTCAAATTAGAATTCCAAATTAGGGTTCCAATTTTGTGCCATGTGTTCTAAATTATTTATTCTGAAAGAGTTTTATTTCTTAATTTTAGAATTAAATGTGGGATTACATCATAAATATTCATCTAAAAGAATTATTAAATACAAAACCAAAGAGTCTAGAATAAATGAATTGTAAAAAAAAAAAAAAATGCTTCACAATAATAAAATATAAAACATGGATAATTTACATTTTATACCAAATAATATTCTTACAAAATTTTTTAAAGAGTTAACAAAATATAAAAATGACTATCAATAGTATTTCAATTATATATATATATATAAGAATTATATTATGCATCTTATTGTATATTTTTAAGTGTATCCATGCATATGCATGAGGTTACAAGCTAGTGTGTGTGTGTATATATATATAGAGGTTAAACTTAGAGAAAATTCAATTAGAATTTGAAATTAGAATCTAATTTTGCGCCATATGTCTAAATTTATGTGGGGGCTACACCAAAATTATCCACTTAAGTTTGTACCATGTGTTCACATAAGTTTTTTAATCTTTGAGCCAAGTGAGTTAATGAGTGCAAAATACTAAAAATATAATATTAATGAACTATGAAATTTTAAATTAAAAAAAAAAAACCAATTACATATACTCAATAAAAATCACCATACGTTTTATCTTATTAAAAATTAGAAGAAAAAAAATTAGCATAAGTGGTATTATATTTACGTAAGAATTTTAATATGTGACTAATTACATGTACTTTAAAAAAAATGACTAATTATTTATATTTTTATGATATGTTTAATTTTAAATGTATTCATATGTATGTATGTGTTAATGTTATTTTTTAATGATTTGACTAATTATTTATATTTTTTTAATAAAAATTATATTTAATTTTAAATATATCCATGCGTTTGTATAAGTTACATGCTAGTTCGTAATAAAACTCATAACATACAATTTGTATTTTTGTGAAACAATTGAAGGTTTCAATCATGTTAGAATATTTTTATTGATTCAATATTTTGGGGCCTTCTTTGAAGATAAGGAATGAATGCACAACCCACATATATATTTTTTCTTTCAAACAAATCAGTTATCATTTTACAATTTCATTTTTTTCTTTCAATTTTGGGATCATCAGGGACTTAAGGCGTAGGCCTTGAGCCAGCACCAGCCCTTGTGCGGTTGCAACATCACTGATTGAGATGGAGAAAGATTCTTGAAGAAACTACAAGATGGCCATGTCAGACATTTGGATTTTCTAAGGCACACAATTAAGCTGATCAAACATGGTGAGATAGACTACTATAAGCCTAACTTTACTAGTTGGTGTAGGTTTCCTAGGACAAAATGGGCAAATGCCCTTTTCACACAAACTAAGCAGCTTTTTACTGTCTTTCCCAAACTAATTAGGAAAATACCCCTCTTTTAAAACTCGATTTTCTCAAAATCGAGTTTAAAAAAAAAAAAAATTTGGAGTCCTATAGTGGCGTTTTAAGGAGTCTATAGTGACGTTTTCAGGACCTATAGTGGCGTTTTATAACTCGACTTCCATGAAATTGAGTTATATGCAATTTTTTTCATTTTTTTTTGCCTATAACTTGACTTTGTAAAGATTGAGTTATAAAACGCTGCTATAGATCCTGAAAACGTCGCTATAAGCTCCTTAAAAACGCCGCTATAGGGCCTAACTCGATTTTTAAAAAATCGATTTTCAAAAAAGGGGCATTTCCCTAATTAGTTTGGAAAAAGGGGCAAAATGCTGCTTAGTTTGTGTGAAAAGGGTATAGGCCAATTTTGTCCAGGTTTCCTATGTATATTAAGTTTATTTTTGTACGGGAAAGCCCACCTGGGTGGCTAGTCTAAGTTTTCCTTTCAACATGGTGAGATGGTGATAAAATTGAGACATGGGTGAACACAAAAAAGGAAAAAAAAAAAAAAAAAAAAAAGGAAAAAAGAAGACATGGCCATGGTTTAAAATGATCCAAAGTTGCTCTCATATGCTTCCTTAGCAAATTGGGAATGGAAGAATGTTTGCCTACCTTGAATAAACAACTCTCTATTGTTATTACATGCCCATGTTATATTCTTATTATTATTTTTATCTACTATTATGCAAAAATAAAACCTATACTCCTAAAAATATATGTAGTAGTGTGAGTAAGGATCGTTCCCACGGAGAGTATCTAGCCTAGTTTTATGCCACGTGAACAAGGAGGGGGGGGGTTTGAGTATAATGAAAACAATTTTAAGAAAAACAACCAGGGAATAATTCAAATTAAAATATCGAAATCAATCAAAAGAACAAACCTTGGTCTAAGTCAACATCCACCACAAGAATTTTACAACTGATCATCGATGCATATATATCAATTCACACTTTGAATATTCACCGTAGGATTTATTTTCCTATCTCTCCTTAGTCGCAGTTAATTAGAAAACAAGCAATCTAATTAACCCTAACTACTAAACAACCCAAGACAAGCGCTAAAGGTTTAATCTAGTAGCAGCCTTAAGAATTAGAGGGATCGATGAAGCTAAACAACACAAGCACAAGCGGTTGTATTTAATTTAGTCGGGTGTTTTTCCTAAGATCTAATAATTTCTGACGCAGCAAATCATTAAATCTTGGTTGCTTCACAAATTAGAGAAATCAAACAATTACGGATTTGATATCTAACCTAGCAGTAGATTGCAACGAATAATTAACTAGTAGGCCTCCTAGTAATTAAACAAGACAATCATGAAAATAGGCATAGAAGAACATCCAATATTCAAAGCATAGATTGAACAATAAAAACAAATTAGATCTCACAGTTTTATTGATTCCGGGGCTTCAGTTTCCTTCAACCAAGTATAAAAGTTTAGCCACGCAGGGCCATGACAGAAAACTCGAAAGAGGAAATTAGAGAAGAGGGGAGAGAGAGAGGTGTGTGTGTAATTCTGATTTCTCCTCCCTCTTTTTCACGTTAATTCCCCCTTTCCCAAGCCTACAAAATCTCCTAAAAATATTCTAAATAATAATATTCAAATCTGACTAAGTAAGGAAAAATATTAAAAATAAAACAAAGCCCTAATATAACTAGGAAAGTGGTGTTTTTCAGTTGGAATTTTCGTGCATCAGATCTGGAAGCTTCCATAAATAAATCGCATCAGATTACAAATTAGAATTGTAGGCAAAGGAACATTCCAGAACGTCAACAGTGCAGGTGCAGCAACTTCAAGCCCAATTTCGACCTTGATGCGGCCCGTATCTCTCAAAACTTAAAACATGAAAGTTGTATATCATTGTCTTAGCGTTCCATAGCATCTTGAATCATCTAAATCGGAGCTCAGATGAGAGAGTTATGCCGAGATTACGAAGAGATGTCAAAGCTGTCCAGAATCGCCCAATCAGCTACGTTTTGCACTTAATGCCTCCATTTGCACCCTAAATCAAAATATAAGAATAATGAGTATATTTAGGCACCAAGTAAGTGTAAAAGACTAAGCATTAAGAGAGAAATATATGCCAATTTGCATTCTCATCAACTATTATGCAATCTCCAAATTAATCTTCGTTTTTTTTTTATAAAGTTTTTCTTTGTATATAATATATAGAAAAAAAAACTTCACAGTTCATACTATTATGATCGTACAATAATAATAATTTTTTTAAAAAAAGACTTCATAGTTCATGCTGTGATCGTACAATAATAAATAAATATAAAAAAGGACGCAAAGTTCATGCCGTGATCATTTAGAAATTCTAAAATCGCATAAAATACTACAAATTTTGCTCATGAATAGTAAAAAAACAAGAAAATGAACATCTACCTAGTATTTGCTACTGGTGCAATTGGATTAAACACGACACAAAATTAATACTGGCGTGATCCGTGATGTAAGCAACGTTGAAATATGACCATCTACCTAATTTTTGCTACTGGTGCAGTTGGATTAAACACGACATGAAATTAGGGTTAGAGATTATGATGAGTGTGATTAAGGAAACCTGAAGAAGGAGAAGCAACAGAACCGGGCTTGGTTAATGATTTTTTCGTAAAAACATCGATCGATGGTAGTGAAGAGTCAAAACTCAAAAGATCAACTGTAGGATAAAGGCCAAAATGGCCAAATGCCACTAATTTTCGAAATTTATAGCAAAAAAACAATGTTTCGGAACTAATTAGCAATGTACCACTTTTTATGGTACTCGAGCTCCAGAATATCGAGTTTTACATGGTATTCGACCACCCCGAACTCGAGTACACTCTTCCCCTGCCACAGTGGCACAGCTGACATGGCATTTTGCAATTTAAAATAACCAGATGGTACTCGAGCTTCCTAGGCTCGAGTACTGTAAAATGTACCCGAGCATAGGAAGCTCGAGTATGGCTCGGGCACGAATCTGGTATTTGGCAGGCTATACTCGAGCTTTAGAGACTCGGGTACTGTTTACACAGTACCCGAGTCTCTTAAACTCGAGTATTCCGCCTTTAAAACTCAGAATCTCCCCTCAGAATTTCCCTCTCTCCTGCTCACACTTAAGCTCGAATCAGAATCCTCACTTTCTGAATCTCCCTCTCACTCTCGCTAGTCTCTCACGCTCTCAATCTCCCTCACTGAGCTCTCGCTCCTCATTCTCCTCGTTGCTGGGGTCTCCGTGTCCCTTGCGCTCTCACTCTTCGTCTCGCTCTCCCTCTCCCTCGCTGTTGCGCTCTCACTCGCCGTCTCGCTCACGCTCTGTACATTCTCGGGGTGCATCTTCAGTTTGGAATCACATGGTATGCTCCTGATCCGAATATTTGTTTGAGCATTTGAGCATTTGGAGGTTAGGGTTATTTGTGGGTATGTGGGCATTTTGTGGGTATTTTGTTGGTAATTTGTGGGGTGAAACAACAACAAACAAAAAGGAAAGTAATGATTAACACCTAAACTGTCTGCCATTCTGGATGATATGTAGTTTGGTTTCAGCTTGTTTCAGCTTGCATTGTTTCAGCTAAACTGTCTGCCATTTTGCGAACATGTATTGCTTGTCAAATTTCTTATATGTTGGTGTGTGAAATTTCTTCTTTATAATGGGGTTACAACCCTGCACCAAATCAGAACCGTATAGGTTGGTGGGTTCTTTCCAATAGAGATAGTTTTTGTGTCAAAATTCTAAGAGACAAGCATAGAGTTCACAATAATTGGCTAAATTCTGGTCCAACAAAAAAAGCTTCTTGGTCTTAGAGAGGCCTGGAATCTATTAAACCCGTTATGGCAAAAGGGGCAAGCAGACGAATAGGAAATAGTGATAGAATTTGGGTTTGGGATGGGCCATGGATCCTAGATGTTACAGATTTCATTCCTATGCCTTGAAGAGGCCATGAGGAGACTTAATGCCTAGTGGTTTCTCAGGTAATGAATCAAGATAAAATAGGTTGGGATGTGGTAAACCTGAAATTTTATTTTGATGAAGCCTCTGTTAAAGCCATATTGAACACACCTAGATGGAATAGTGCCCAGGTGGATGGATGGACCTGGATAAGAAGTAGTTAAGGAGATTGACTGTCAAATCAGTTTATAGAGAATTAACAATGGATGGTAACGTAGCCCCCTGGCCACCCAGTCTTAAAGAAAATTTGGAAGTCGAAGCTCCATAACAATTGTCTTAAAAATCCACAGCAAATGGTCTCATCCTCCAAAAGGACATGTAAAATTTAATTGCAACGCTGCAGTGGGCAAAGAGTTCTCAATTGTTGCGGTGGTCGCTAGAGTTTGGAGAGGGACAATGGTTTTGGCTGCATCTAAAGAAGCCGATACCATTATCCCTCTCTAAGTAGGGGTCGAAGCAATACTGTGGGCAGTGCAGCTAGCCAAAGCACAGAAGTTGGAGAGAATAATCATCGAAAGTGATTCCAAAGCTTGCATAGAGGCGTTTCAGGGGCTGGGTTAGAGTTATCCTTGGAGGATTATAAGCTGGAGAGGCTTCATCAATTGGGTTAGTATGGAAGCTAATAAATCTCCTTATGTTTTGGCTAGGTGGTCTTTGAAGAAGAGGCTTTTGGTTTCTTTGATTTAAGTTTAGGCCCCCAAGCTTTTGTTGAGAGTCGAACTGGAGCATTGCTTTGGTTCTAATATGGGCTCCTCCTAAGCTGTACAATTTTCTGGTTCAATAAAAGTTTTACATAATAGGAAAAAAAAGAAAGAAGTAATAATAATAAATGGATAGTACGCTCTAAGACAAAGATAGGACAATTTAATAGCGAAATTAGCACAACACATCACACGAACTCTTCAAATCTACCAACTGTTGTATCAATTGACCACTTCTACTTGTTTATCATCAAGGATTTTAGCTTTATTTTTAATTTGGTCCTCAACATTTTATAGCTTTCATTTTAGTCTTTATAGTTTTTAAATTGTTGTCATTTTAGCCTCTTCTGTCATTTTACTTATAATCAACTAGCCACGAAGACAAAAACAAGAGGGGGGGGGGGGGGAATTTGAAGACCAAAATTAAAGATATTTTTGGGGCATAGAGGATTATTGTTTTTGTCAAAATATTCAAACATGTTATGTAAAAGAGTGACTGCTGACATAAAATTTTTGGGTTTATCCTAACAGCTTAAGATTTTAATGTTTGTGTTTCACCTTTCAACAAGCTATTACAACGGCCAAAATGGCCAAATACCACTCATTTTCGAACTTTATAGCAAAAAAAACACTGTTTCGGAACTAATTAGGAATCTACCAAAGCTTTAAGGATTTAGAAAGGACTTTAGCGGAACTGAAATTGTTTATCTTTAGAACTTTATTGGATTGGATGTTAGCTGTAGGAAGTCACTCTTAATTTTTGGTTTGTGATTGTATAGATATTTGTTATTTGAGTGTTTGATTGTTTTCGGTGCCAAGTTGTATACACCCTGGAGACTTGGGTGATCATTTTTTATATAAGTTCTTTTAATGAACTTATAACTGGTGAATTAGATTTGAAATTAGTGGCACTACCAGTGTGGGCTGTTAAGTCTCATGATTGTTTGTTTGGTGAGGAGAACTTAGGTCTAATCTTTTATTCATTTTTAGATTTTTGTGCACCAATGTATCTTTTGGTGATTTATTCTTGATTAAGCTTGAAACTTATCTATTTAAGGCATCAGATAGGCCATTAATCACCTTTAATTTATGCCAGATATGGACCCATATCAACAGGGACCCTCTATACGGGATGTCTTGACCCGACAGGATGTGCATCGTTCAAGTTTGCTTTGGGATGCTCCTTTGGCGGATGAGGTATGCACTTGTCCAAAATTGTAGTCAATATATGTAGTAGACAGATTTTTGGCATTTAAATTTGAAGCGTAATTATTACATGCTTAGTGACTGCTATTATTAATACTAAGCTACTTTGTTTACAGAGAGTGCCAGGTGTACTGACTTGTCGTCGCCGAGAGAAAAGTCTGTTTGAAGCTGGGTTAGATCCACGGATTGCCGCTTATATCAAGGATGCAGGGTTAGATGGGCTACTTCGGGTCCCAAATATAGACGTTGACCATGCACTGATCACGGCATTGGTGGAGAGATGGCGGCCGGAGACGCACTCATTCCACTTGCCCCACGGTGAGATGACCATCACGTTGCAAGACATGGAGGTTATAATGGGGGTACCTGTAGTTGGCCTGCCGGTGGTGGGATTTACGCATATGGACAAGTGGGCCGACCTCTGCGCCGAATTGCTAGGGCATAGGCCGCCGGACAGAGAAGTCGGTGGTAGGAAGAACACCGCAGTAATGGAAGGGCCGAGGGTAAAAGCCAAATGGCTTGAGGAGCGGTTTCGCAATCCTCTCCCGGCTGACGCCACTGAGATGCTTATGCAGCAGTATGCTCGGTTTTACATACTGGAGATGTTGGCTGGTATACTGTTTATGGATAAGTCTGGTGAACGGCACAACATTATGTATCTGCAATTTTTCAATCCAATTAGCAACGGAAAGAATTATAGTTGGGGTAGTGCCGCATTAAGTTGGCTATATAGACACCTTTGTAAGGCATCAGAGAAGACAGCCAAGCAGTATATATTTTTTGTTTTCGTTGCTGTCTCTTCTTTGAATATGCTCCTTTATTTCTTAACACTAAATTTCTTTATCCATCTTTTTTGGGCTTTGGTCTAACGTATGCTATTTTCTACATTCTTTCTTTTTTACTTTGATAATATTGAATTTTGATCTAGTCTTGATATTTCAGAAAGTAATTTAGTTTATTTTTCTCATGGGTTTTGTTTCTGTGAGTGTTCATCTTCTAGAATTTTCAAAGAGAGTCTTACTAGGAGAAGAAATGGATTTTTTTTTGGGTATGCTTTTGCTTTTGTTGTTATTTGGGCTTTGATCAAACAACTTAATAAGAGAGAACATAATCCTCTCTTAAAAAAAATATATGTCTTAAGCATTTTTATGTCAACAATTTGATGGAAAATTATTTGAATGGTTTAAAAAATTACTTCCAGTAATAAACACCTTTGACAATTTTCTTTTGGTTTGCTTTAGAGGAACCAAACAGAGTAAAAAGATAACAAAAAGAAAAGCAAAAGGGTAAAAGGACTTTAATTTGGCTAATGAATACTCCTGTAGATGCTTTTTTTTTTCTTTTTTTTTCGAGCTAAGGTACTAATGAAGGTAGTATCTCTATGAACCAGAATTTAAATATGTATATATATATATATATATATATATATAAAATTTTTTTTAACAACATGTGCATGTTGTTATTATTATGATTATTGATGAAACTTTGGCATTTATATGTTCATATTTTTTTGGCCATTAGTCCTTCATTATACTTTTCCCCTGTTTTTTAATCCTTGAACTGAGGAGGTTGTTTTGGAAGTTGGGATACTGGTGTTTGTAATTGATTATTTGTGGCTAGAAATTAATGGCAGACTTGGTACTTTTAAAATAAGGTTTGCTGTTATAATGAAAAGCATGAATCTATCTGCATAGACAGAACAGTGGTGAAGAAGCACACAACTAAAAAAATATATAAAGTAGGAAAATATGAAAGTACCTTTCTATTTGGTGGGATTTTTTTTTTTTTTCATTTCATTTTATGAACTGCCAGCATGTCAGAAGAAACGAATCTTTATGGTGTATATTAGCCCAAAAAAACATAAATTTGCATGTACTACAACTCAAAAGAAATATTTTTTTGTGCATTTCCTAGTCACATTCTTTTGTCCATATCAGGCTGGCCAAATAATTCAGGTCATTGCTGAGGTCTGAGATCTGGATCATTTTTTCTCTTTTGGGTACCATCCCATCTGGATCGTTGACTACCTAAAAGAATCAAGAGAAATTCACATCTAATAAATGGTTTTGGTTGATGATCAAATGTTTTAGTATTTGTTTTGTAAGATACTTCTATAAGAATCTTTTAACTTCTAAGCTCTGAATATTTTATTGATATGCATATAATATTAATTATTTCTTTAAAATCCGGGTTTGGAAGAAGATATTTTCTGGTCAAGATGCTTTTAAGCATGATTTTTTGGCACTGTACCTTTGCCTATTTAGCTTTTCTTAATTCCAAAGGTTTTGATCAGTGTATGCTTCTCTTGTGAAATGAGATAAACGTCTTCTTTCCAACCTTTTCAACTTTTGGTGGCCTAGTTGACTGTCACCTTGCTGTGTGCTTGAATTTATTATTAATTCTCCTTTTGTTATACTGTCTGTAGGCCTCAGTAAAAATGGTAGATGTTGAATTGAGGGGAAGTGCCCACCGGATTAAGAAGTGTGTCTGTGATTTACTGTCAATTGGCGGCGATCTTGTGGATGATAAGGAACTCGGGTATTGTGTAAACAGTACCCGAGTCTCTTAAGCTCGAGTATGGCCTGCCAAATACCAGATTCGTGCCCGAGCCATACTCGAGCTTCCTGTGCTCGGGTACATTTTACACAGTACTCGAGCCCAGGAAGCTCGAGTACCATCTGGTTATTTTAAATTGCAAAATGCCATGTCAGCTGTGCCACTGTGGCAGGGGAAGAGTGTACTCGAGTTCGGGGTGGTCGAGTACCATGTAAAACTCGATATTCTGGAGCTCGAGTACCATAAAAAGTGGTAGATTGCTAGTTAGTTCCGAAACGGTGTTTTTTTGCTATAAATTTCAAAAATTTGTGGCATTTGGCCATTTTAGCCGTAGGATAAAGGTAACTCTATTCTATGAGAAATGCAAAATATCAAGAAACTGAAAAGGTCACGGGGGAAAATGTTTTTAAAAAAATCCTACCTTCTATTCTATAAGACTCAAGTGCCAAATTTATTTATTTCAGGTTTTTGTTTAATTCTGTTAAAAATTTGCCATTAAAAAAATTATTTTCACATGAAAATAATCTATAAAATTAATAATGAAAATTTATAGATTTTTTATGTGATAATTATTTAAAAAAAAAAAAAAGCTTTTTCGTTAGTTAATTGTATACTTAATGGCAGTTTCTTAAACGGAATTGAAAAATGATTAAATTGAATAAATTTGAAATTTAAAAGATTTAATTGAATAAAAATAAAATTAGAAAATTAAAACAAATTTTAGTCAAATTTAAAAGGTATAATTTGCATTTTAGCCTAAAAATAAGTGTAAAAACGTGTGTAACAAAGTATGCATGTGAAATCATGCTTTCAATTCATAATTTCAATTTTAACAAAGGATTCAGTTTTAAAACATGATAAAGTTTGTTAAAACGTATATAGAATTTGAAATCTTTTCTTCAATTCACAATTTCAATTCAAAAAAAAAAAAGAAAAAAAAAAAAGAACTTATGTGTAACAGAAACTATCTAAAATTTAATAGGGAAAGTGGGTAAAAGAGTTATTGTGGACATACCATAATTGGTCACAACTTGATGGACGATGGGAGAGACATGCGGCGCAATATCATGGGTGAGATTGATGGGTACTTTAGACTTGACCTCACTTATCCTCGTCAAGCTTTCCTTCAAGTCTCCAAACAAAATCCGGTAGGAGTTGCCGCTAAGACCTTGCTCCCTCAGGGGCCTCTTTAGCTTCTTTGGCCTTAGCCACACCGAATTCAGAACTCTCCATGCCCATGTTATTAGTACCACGATTGAGACTATGGAAACTGGAATTCCGAGCAATGATATTTCCATATTGGAATGAGTGTGTATGAATAATTAAGACAATGGGGTGGGGGAGACAAAATGAATTACAACAAAAGGTTTTTTTGTTTTGTTTTTTGAGGTTAAAGAAGCACCTTGAGCCAAGCTACGCGTTTAAGGTATCATCTTACGCAGATTTGGATTGGGTGCAATACCCAGTGCAATTCACCCCTCCCCACATAATTCATATTTCTAAAATAGTCTATTAAGAAGTTTTCGAAGGACACCCTTTAACTGCAGCCATATTTAATACTTACTCTTTTTTTTGGTTGACATTTTCATATATATTTTATTGATTTCATTATGCAACTCTATAGTTGAGATAGAGAATGTGGCTGACTTGTTGATTAATAATGGGCTCCTTATTGGGATTGTGATGGTAAAATTAGGGACGGAGCTAGCATTTGGACTTAGGGGGTGACTCTGCTACTAGCTATGTGCGGCGGCTCTAGCCTTTAGCTCCGTTGTTGCCTCTCACTTCTATCAATCTTCTGGTTATAGTTTCTTTTCTTCTTTTTTTGTTGTGTCTTTGATGCATGCGTCTACTTTTGAGTAAGGATAAAATTATCTTGTTCAAAATTTTTTAAAGGGTTTGGTTTTTTGTTTTTGGTAAAATTAGTTGGCTGGGCTTTATTTTGTTTTAAATTTTAAATCTATAAGTTTTTTTTTATGGCATTTAAAAGTACAAAAATGCTAAAGTAACAGACTTTTTTTTATAATTTTTTGTTCTTTTACATATTGCTGATGTGATGATTGGCTATTGATATGTAAAAAAACTGGTAGAAAAGTTCTTAAAAATGTTGTATAAAAGTTTGTGATTATAACATTACTCTTATTAATAATATTGTTAAGGGAGGCAGTGTAATTTTAAAATTATATAAAATTACTAAAATTAGTATATCGAAACTAAAAAAGTTCACTTTTTTTTAGATTCTTGACCGATCAGTCTTTTCATGCATCATTTGTGATAGGATTCTCATGCATTGCATTGTTTTCTTTATCTATATTGCATTTTTGCAATCATATCTCTCATAGCTTTTCACACATAACATGCATACACTTTGCTAAATTGGGTACTCAACTTGATTTAAAAATTGGTTGATTAATTTTTGAGTTTTGTACATTTAAGTATATGCTATTTTTTCTTGATGTGTAAATTGCTAAAAATTGGATATATATTTTTGAGATATGGTGGATAATAAATGTCTAAATATTTTTCTCTACTTTTGAGGTTGATTTAGGTTCAAAATATCTTGACACATGAAAACATAGTACATGCTAAATTTTTTGAGATCTATTTTGTATAGCTTTAACTGATTGTGCCTGCAAGTGTTTACATGCATCTGTTTATGAGTCACATAGTGTCAAGTTTACGTATCCTGAAAGAGAGAATATTCTTTTTCATGTGCATCCTCAACTTATGTGTGTCTTTATTTTTTTTCCCCACCTCCTAAATTTTCCCCAATAGTGTTTCCCACAAACATGTTTTGTTTTACCTATATTTTTATAGGGAGAGAAACTTAAAAAAAAAAACTTATACTGTTTATAGGGGGAGTTGTTGCTCTTCATAGGGGGAGTTGCCTCTATGTTCTACAGAGCTGATTTTTTTTGTTGGTCCTTGATTTTCTATTTTCTTTTATCCCTTCTCGTGTATGTTTAGTATCTACTCTTTGTTTGAGTTGTCTTCGACAATATGTGACAAAAAGGGAGAAATAGATGCAATCTGGAAAAGGTTTTTAATTGTTTTATTTAGGGGGAAGATGAAATTGTTTTTGAAAAGGAGGGAAAATAAAAATAATTTTTCAATGTATCTAACTAGGGGGAGATTTAGTTTGCTTGATTTTGATGATTCATTTTCTTTATCTGTCTTTTTTTCCACACATGCGTTGATATGCTCTTTTGACTGTTTCAGGAAAGACAGGTACATTTCAATCAAGATCTTTTGCCTCTTCTAGCAACTTTTAGGTTTGAAGTATTTGGTTAGAATTTGTGATGTATTTGGACATTTTATTGTAATAGTGTTGTTCTTGTACTTGAGCATTTCATTGTGTATGTAAGAGTGCTTCTTGTGCCTCCTATTGTAGATCTAGGGGTTTTGTACCCTAAGCTCTCTAAGATTTTCTACCAGTGTTATTCTTTGAAGAAACTCAAGATTCGGTGTTGTAGAAGTTGCTGCCATCTCTAGTCAACAAAGGTGCTAGAGATTTAAACCTTGGGTGGTCTTGGAGTCACAAACTGGAGAGTTTGTGTTGATGATCTAAATCTTTGAGTGGATCTCTTAGGGTCACAAATGTGGGTGTTTGTGTTCAACAAATTTAGATAGAAGAGTCCATGGATTCGGAGCTACTTGTGGTCATGCAAGTAAGCACTACAAGCGGTAGCTTTAGATTTAGGAAAAATCTATTGTAAAACTTTCATCCTATTTAATGAATTTGTTGCCTTAAGTATTGTTTAGGTTAAATTCTCGCTAAGTTTTTTACCTTGAAACTGGACGGTTTCAATGGTTTTCCTAGGTTATCATATCGCTTGCCTTATTTACTTTCCACACTTAGTGATATAATTGTTTATGTTTAACCTAGATTTGGATAATAAACCTAAGTAATAACTTATTTAATTAATTAGGTTAAATAATCCGAGTGTAAAGGGGTCTAAACAAACTAACATTAGTTATTTATAATATTTTACGTATCATTAAAACATATATAAATTTGGAAATAATTCTTTTACTTTTAAACAAACTTTCTCAAACCCAAAATTTTCTACCATACAATCAAAAACACTGAGAAAAGTATATTAAAAAATTAATAAAACTATAAAAAAAACTACAATTCAAAATAAAATAGAAAGGAAAAAATAAAACTCATATCAAACTGTTTCTCCCGAATATGTAAAACATATCAAATGTGATGTGATCAAGCCAAATATTCAATGCATAATCAATTCAAAATTTCTAATAAAGTTTTGAAGTAATGCAATAGATATATGTCATTTTTCTCAAGCAAAAGTGATGGTAGTAGCTTTATACATAATGATTTTAACGTTTTTTCCTTGATAATAATAAAAATATTTATTAAAAAAAACAATAATTCAATCCCAAAGTTAAAAAAAAAAAAAGTAGAGAAATTACTTTTGAAAAAAGAAGAAGTATTGTGTTAACATTGTCATAATCTAGTCTAACATCTAATCCAACATGTGAAAAATGAATAGATAAATAAAAAATTTTATATAAAAATTGAATTTGTTTTCTTAAAAATCTCAAAGAATACACTAATGAGATGAAGAAGATGAAGAGCAATATAAAATATTCATAAATGTTTAAAATAATTACTCAAGCATCTAAGAACATTATATAACAAAGCCATGACAATTTGCTACTAATTTGTTAAAAAACATATTTACAAATAGTGAAACGATACTACACAAAGACTATCTTTGTCAATTCAATAATTGTTTTTCATTATATTGTTCAGACTATCTTGTTGTCTTCCAAACAAACTAAAACCTGGCAACAATAGAAAAATATGACATATTATAATATGAATTTTCCCCAAATCATGTCAAAAACAAACACCATTCATTAAAAGTATTTATTGTTGTAAATAAAATAATGAAAAATATATATTTGCATCAAGGAACACATATGAATTAGTCAATAATAGGACAATGAGGCAGCTGTTACGTTGTATCGTTTTTACCATCAGTGGTTAAGTAAAACATTTGAATACCTTTTTATAGAAAATTATTTAAAAATATTTTTGTCTTCATTAATCTCATTTTTCATTTGTAAACAACCAAAAATAAAGTTCTAAAGAATAATTCATAGAGATGCATGAAAAATAAAAAATCCAACAAAAAATGAAAAAAAGAAATTGAGAGTGACAGAAAGAAATAACATTTTTTTTTTTTTTTGTATGGGAAAAATATGCATAGAATAGGAGAGAAACAAATTTATAGTATGCGGATGGGAATAAGAAGAGTCAAAATAAAGGAAGATAAAATGAAAAAATTATATGTAAAGTTAAAATCTCCCAAAATGAATATGTATAGACAATACTTTGTTTTGATTTTTTATTTATTTACTATTTAGTTATAATATAAAAATTAAAGTAGATGAATATGTAAAATTAAAATAGTCTAAGATGAATTTGTAAATCCAATATATTTATATATTTAATATTGTCAAAATAATTAAAGGTAAAAATTTAATATGACAAATAATAATGATGTAGTCAATGACGTGACAGATAAGATAGCTCAACAGGAGCATAATAACAATAAATATTACGATTTAGCTTTTCGATATATATAGATTTGTCCGCATTTTATGTTTCAATAAAGGGGGAAAAAAAACTAAGAGTAAATTGTTAAGTACAACTATAATTTGCCATTTTGCAAGCAAAGCCAAATGATTGTTGTGCATGAAAATAAATTCACATTTGGTGCACACATTACAAAAAACTTGAGTTTTGTTAACATATTTTTATCAATGATTACTAAAAAAACGTTACTAAAATCCTAAGTTTTTATGGTTGTTCTTCAACCATAAATTATAAGTCTCTTAAGTTGGAACTGTCATGGGCTTGGAAACCGACAGACAGTTTATGAGCTTGATGACATAGTTTGGGCACAAGATCCTATAATGTTGTTTTTAGCCAAAACATGGCTGGATGAAGCAAGTCTAATTGGTATTCGTGATAAATTACAGTGGGGCTCACTATCATGGGGTGTCAAAATTGGATTTTGGTGGTGGTTAGGCTATATTTTGGAAACATGGTTTGGAATTATATGTTGAATCTTCGTCCTTAAATCACATTGATGCTTTGATTAATCGTGACAGAGAGGATGCTTGGAGATTCACTGGTTTTTACGGTACTCCTGAAACTCACCTTAGAATGGATTCATGGAACTTGCTGAGAGATCTTCATTAACGCTTCCCTTTGCCATGGCTGTGTGTTGGCGGCTTTAATGAATTGTGCAAGTCTTATGAAAAATTAGAAGGGTGGGTTAGACCCTATGATCAAATGAAAATTTTTCAAGAAGCTCTTAATGAGTGTGGGTTGATGGATTTGGGCTTCGTTAGGATTAAATTTATTTGGTTTAAGAATTATCCAAATGGGTTATAGCGTGGGAGAGACTAGATACGGCTGTTGGTATATTTGAATGGTTTGCTCTATTTCTAGCAAAAAATGTCTATTCTTTAGAATGTGGTTCATCGAATCATAACCCTATTTTGGTTCTCCTTGAAGGTATTGTAGCAAAGCCCTAAAAACTATGCCGTTTTGAACAGGTATGGTTGGAAGATGAAGGATGTCATGAAATAGTGGCTGCTGCTTGGGGGACTGTCTCTTCGGGTCCCTCAATGACCAAGGTGGTCCAAAATAATTAGGCTTGCCAAAGCAAGTTAAGAGTGTAGACACCCCATTTCATTCCGACCTATATCCAAGCCCCCTTGGTCCCATTAATGAGAAATCAAATTGTTGCCAAAATGATCATAGTTGTGTGTGAAGCCCAATGACTTAATACAACCCTAAATATGACCAAAGAAACCAAGCCTAAGCCTAACATAAATTTTCAATCCCAACGTTCATTTAAAAGTTAATTTTCAAAAGGCTTCCAAAAAGTGCGTACGTGTGTGTATGGATGCGTGCGCACTTAACTTAATGCGTATGGACTCTTTGGTTAGATTTTTTGATCAATTAATCTGGCCCATTGATTGATTAAAACGTCCCACCAAAACTCTCCTTCACAAAAATCCCTATCTTCCACTAATCTGATAAATACCTCCACTTTCCCCCCACCAAAAGGATCCCCTTTTCAATAGCTGAAACCCTGCCAAAATCACTCCAAAATATAGTTTCAAATAGTGTGAGGATAGTTTTATGAGCACTCGATTGAGTTTTCTAATCCTTTCGTTATTAGAAAAACTAATCTTTTTCTCATGATTTCTAAATCAAAATAACATTTTTGTGATCCTATAGCCACATTTTCACTAGTCTTAGGTTTCTTCATCAAAACACCAAATATCAACATTTCTCCAAGTTGTTAACACACACACAAAGTTGCGATAGTCAATTTCAGCTGAGGGATGGGTCAATCAACATCCCTGTAAGGTACTAAAGGGGTGAGATATGGGTCTTTCCCGTGACCTATATTCTCCTTCTTGATTTTCTCTATTTGGTCAGTTATTGCTTTAAGTTTTTTAGATTATCTTGTTATTCTTATTGATATGATGCATGATGTGTTAGATGATTCCTTGGATAACATATTGTTTACATGTACTTTGATTTTATATTCTATGCATAACATGAATCTGAAAATTAAGTTGAAACCTTAGTTGCGTATGCCGACATAATGCTACATACGCATCCATTATGCTACATACACACTTCTAGGGTGGAATCCATTTTTTTGATCTTCATTTTACTTTTATTTATTTATTTATTTTAATAATGTTATATATTTTATTCATTTTTCATGTAATTTAATATGCTATTTGTATGTATATATATATTGTTGGTTGTTTTCTCTTCTCTTCTTTTCTTTTTTTAATTAATATATCCAAAATGCCAAAAATATTTAAAATTGTGTAGTTAATTTGCTTTCCTATTTTAATCCTTATTAATTTCTAGGGTTAGTCAAGGGTCATAAAATTTGAAAGATAATCATGGAAGGTAATCAAGCATTAATTGGAAGATATTTCTTAAAAGATAATGGTCTTATATGCATAGAAGACTAAAAGATTTCCCATAAAAGATGTCAATTAGATTTAAATGTTAATATTTAAATCGAATTCTTTTTACAAGGAAAGTCTTAATAGTCTATTCCAAGATTAAAATATTTCCAAGAATGAGGAAATCAAGCTCTTTTTTTTTTTTTTTTTTTTTTTGATGCAAGATAGAATTCTACTCTAGCCTAATCTAAGTGTAAATGTGTGTGTAGCTCCCTCTTGAAGACTTGAATCCTGGCCCTTGCCTCCCACACCCCACAACCATTTAAACTTGTGGAGTGATCATCGCACCAAGGTTGTACGGTAGTGGAAATCAAGCTTTAATGTCAAAGAAATTTGAATTAAAACCTAAAAATCAATTAAGGAAAAGACAAGTGATTAATGAGGTATTAATTACAAATCTTTCCTAAAAGACTTAAGGGTTTTAATTCCCAAATAGGTGACAATCAAGAGATCATATTGCCTAATATATTAGACATAGTTGAATTTGAATTTAAGAGTTAATTAGGAAAGGACAAAGCAATTGATGACTTATTTAATTTGATGATCCTTCCAAAAAGACTTGACTATTTTTATCCAAACTAATTTGATATGCAAGGCAATAGAAGTTAATTGATTGAAGAACATGATAGGCCAAGAATGTATTGACCCCTTGTGATATATTAATTGATTAATTAGCCAAGTTTATTAATTAATCAAATTAACATGCAATGTACGTGACAGCACAAACAAATCACCAACTAAAATAAAGTGTAGTGGAAAAAAAAGTTGACACGGTGATTTGTTTGCGAATAGGGAAAACCTACACGGCAAAAACCACACCAGGTAATTTTAAGGTCACCACTGCTGAAAATCCACTATTATCAAAACAAGCGGTTACAAGTAAAGGAATCCGAGTGCCTTATACCAACCTATAGTTGAACCATTACCCCAATACCCAATTGGACTTGTTTAGTAGTGACAATCTCTCCTTTTAATGCATGGCTCCCAGTACGTGACTAACCAATTGCGCAGATCCTAGTACGCGACTTGATCACTAAATTGAGAAAAATGTTGGCTGCAAAGTTCTTCAGTTCATCACACGATGAAGATCAAAAAGCTCTTTGGTCACAAAACCCTATGGTGTACAAACACAGTAGCTTCTTCATAAAAAGATGAACTAGGGCAAATTCTGTCTCTGGTCACAATTTGCATGAACAAACTTTGCTCTATACTCGCACAACCTTTAACGGCCCTTAAAATAATCTTTATATATGTTTAGGGTTGTGAGAAAAGAAAGCTCAAACACATATTCACAGATTGGAATGAAATTAGAACTAAAAATCTGATTTTCATAAATATCAATAGATAGCCTATCCACTGAGCAACTATCGAGCCTCGGGCTAAAACAGCTTTTTATACCTCGATAGATACCAACTGTCGAGCTAGCTGTTGAGATTTAATGAATAGCACTTCATCACTTGTTTCTTGGACAGATTTGCATAGTTTTAATACTTAAACTTGAAACCTTGTTCCATGAAGTATTAAGCACATCTTAGATCTACCTAATTACAAGTAAAGTGCATTTTGTCGAAGGATTAGCCAATTACATAAAATGTTGACATATGTTCCTAGCATGAATCATATATGTCCTAACAATCTCCCCCTTTGGAAATCCATGACAAAACCACAACAAACAAATGAACATATGAGAGAAGTTATAAATCACTCAACTCATACTCACTTGTTGAATACAATAAAATCTATCCTAACACAAACTTTTGAAAAAATTTGCAAGAAGAGAGTTCATGGCAAGAAGACTTTGACAACCCATATTTCTAAAACACTATAAACAAAACTCTTCACGGTATCTTAGTGTGAAACAGAAATAAAAGATTGCATACATTAAATAAGAAACGTGTGTATAAAGATAAAAAAGAAACAACACATGGAGAGATAGGTGAAAGAAATGTAACAACAACCTCATCATATATATAAACATCATAAGTACAAGGTTTGTTACCAAAATGTGGTCACAAGACCTAAGGTACATGAACAAAGTATCTAAAAGATAAAGAAAAGAAAAGATACATAAGTCCTCACTATGTCCCTCCAAAAAAAAAAAAAAAAAAAAAAAAAAGACACTCCCCCTAACAAAAGTCTCCTATAGTAACCCTTCTCCTATGAGTATGACTACTCTTATATACAAAACTACTCCGCCTTTTTGTCACCAATGACAAAGGGTAAATACATCAAGTAGACATCTCATCATCACTGGGCAAGCTAGCACCATTGTCCTCATCAACATCATCACTGCGGGAGCCATCATCACTCTCATCCTCAGAGGCTGGTGGAGATGGAGAAGAAGCAACGGTGAAACCACCCATGACAGCCCGTCGTCTTGTGATACAACCAACACGGGTGTTCACCTGACACAATTCATCACTAAGTGTGTCAAGGCGAGCATCCATGCACAAAAGCTATGTCATGATGGCCTTAAGAGTCACTCTACCCGCAGAAGACGAAGGAGCAGAGGTGGATGGAGTGATAGAAGCTAGAGGAGAGGCGGTCTTGGTTTGAGTTTGCCTCGAGCGAAGTTGTGCATCACTCCGCTTAACAGTAGTGGCGTCAATGGCACCCATGATAGGAAAGTGATCAAATGCAGTAAAGGAGACCGAAAAATGGCAAAGGATCCTCGTAATAGCCAAAGGAAAAATGAACTTATCATGGATTGTCGTATCCCTATAGACATCTATAAGGTATAAGATGAAGTGAGAATGGAAGTCAATAGCGATATCCTCTAAGAGAGATAACAAAAATCGAGCACGAGGCTCTGTAATAAAGTTATAGTGAGACAATGGATGGAGAAAAAATGCCATCACCATATTCAGGAATCTCGAACCTTTAGCATAGGTTGAGCATTGGGTGTTTTCAGAATCATCCCATGAAGATGGTGTCTAACAAAATAGAGACATGAGTTCGTCTTTGGACACAATCCTCAGACGATCGTAACTAAGGTGGTTAGGATGCGCTACCTTAGGAACGTGTACCTCGGAGACAATCTCCGGAGTAACTACAATGCGCATACCTCGAACGCGAGAGAAGAAATGAGTTACAGAAGTATCAAATCCGTGCATGTTGGACTAAAACTCCTGTATGATCACGGAAGGCCACGTGATCGGGGCGCCACACAGTGACTCCCAACCCCGACTATGGATGATAGTGGGAAGGTCAGTATCGAAAAATGATTGGATGATTCATCTAGAAAAGTTCTCTGAAAAGTCCTTTTGGGCTTTATCATCATGGAACCGTACATGGGGAGTAGGATCAGAGGAAGAAGATGCCCCAGAGCGAAGAGGATTCTGGGACGGAGTGGATTTGCATTTGGGTGCCGTGAAGTAACTAACGCAAGAAAAAGAGATAGAGGGCGAGAGAGAGACAATCAGAAAAGAACCAACACAATAATATATAAAAATATAAAAACTTGAAAGTACGTATGCATGAAAATGCATGAACATGTGACATATAAACATAAATAGATCATGGGCTCAACCCAATCCAAATCTAACAGCACACAATCATTTCAACAAAGTAAACACACATCTAAAATGCATGAAACATTGTTATAATGCAAGTCAGATGCCATGCATGATCATTTAGGATCAAATATACAAAACCCATCCCAAAAATTTCACAAAAACTTCATCAATTTTGAAAAAACCCTAAATTTTTTTTCAAAAACTCAAGACCTAGATTTAAATGCATGAAGAATGAGAGATAAAAAGATCATACAAAGTGATTTGAGACAAGAAAAGGCTGAAAATCACGTGAGTTAAAGGTTTTGAGAAAGAAGAGTGAGTTTGGGAGGTGAAAAGACTTAAAGCAATCGAGAGAGATCCAGAAAAGTGAAGCTAAAATCGCATTGAACCTTTAAATAGAAACTTCATAATTCTCGACAAATCGAGAGGTGTCAAGAGGTATCGAGGATTAAAACGCGTGTTTTATTTGTCGAAGAGCTGTCCATAATCTGTCGAGGGGTGTCCACAGCTAAAGGATCTTGATGGATTAAGGTAGCTATCGAGCATCCAGAAGGTTTCTCGATGGATCGAAGTAGCTATTGAGCATCCTGAAAGTTTCTCGATGGATCGAAGTAGCTAACAGGAGCTATTGAGAATGCGGTAAAAAGCAGCTAAAGGGTCTCAATAGATAGCATAGCTGTTGAGAGGTGTTAAGGAGCTATCGAGATTGCTTAAAAACAGTTTTTCAAGAAGGGAAAAACATAGATATGATTGCAATCAAACATGTTACTCAACCAAAAATCCAACCAACATTTTAAGCTCTCAAAATCATCTCTCAACAATAAAAATGTCAAGCACATGGATCCCAAACACACATACACACACTAAACAAGTCGAACCAATTTTATATTTTAAAAACAAGTTAAGACAATTTAGTGATCATACATTGACACATGTATTCCTTGTGATGGCCAAATCACATTGCACCTACACATGTATCAAGAGTAGCAAAGAATATTGCGAGTTGTGTGTGAAAAACATCGCAAGATTGCATAAGAGTCAACATGTTTTGACGATTTGAGATATGAGACAATCACTTTAACTCACACACAATCATAACTGTTTGATGGAGACTATCACATTTGAGGTACATCCTATAACTCCTACATCTCCTAAAAAACACGCTTGCAATCATATATAAAGCATATCTATTCTTTTTGCTTTTTTTTTATGGCATATTTTTCTTTTAAGCAAACCATGCATGGACATAGAAGAGAGCGAAAAGAAATACCCAATTATGTTAAGGTTTTGACATTGCACTTTTACTATGCCGAAGCATACAAATGTCATTTCATGATTGGTGGGCAATAGTGGTAAGATGGTTATTTATGCCTTTCTTTTAGGAATTTTTAGTCATTCCCGTAAAAAAGAGTGATACAAGTGTTAAGTACAAGAGATTACTTAATCTTACTCATCACAAATATGAGCCATAAAGCTCACTTGCTTAGTTGTGCATAGATATGCTCATCTAAGCTACAAAAGATACAAAGTTTAGAAAACTTTGTTTCAATAGCCATCCAAGGTACACAAGTTCCAATGTACACAAACACACACTGTTTTTGTATTTTTCAATTTTTTTTATTTTATGAAAAAAAATAAAGCAAAACAAAAAAACAAACAAAAAAAAAAACCTGTTAAACAAAACAAAGCAATGCATAAAACTAGATGCAAATCCATGAGGAATGAGGAGAAGAGAAGGAGATCAATCCATGGAGATAACACCAATGTTTTGGCAAAGGAATCCAAACCGTTTGCTATCAAGAGGTTTGGTAAACAAGTCAGCCTTCTGATCATCAGTGTGAATGAATTCAAGAGTAAGAGTACCATCTTCGATAAGCTCTCGAATGAAGTGATGTCGAATCTCTATGTGTTTAGTTCGAGAATGTTGAACTGGATTCTTAGAGATGTTGATGGCAGTGGTATTGTCACAGTAGATGGTAAGATGCTCTTGATGAATACCATAATCCAAGAGGAGTTTTTGCATCCATAGAAGTTAGGTGCAACAGCTACTAGTAGCGATGTACTCAGCCTCTATAGTGGATAATGAGTTGAAGTTCTGCTTTTTGCTTATCCAAGAGACAATATTGTTACCCACATAAAAACAACCCCTCAATGTACTCTTTCTATCATCATCATTCTTAGCCCAGTCAGCCTTAGAATACCCAGCTAAGACATCATTTGTGTCCTTGCCGTACTACACGCCAAAGTTGGCAATGGTTTTGACATACTTTATGATTCTTTTCAAAGCAATCATATGAGACTCTTTAGGATTAGCCTGATATCTAGCACACACTCCTAATGAAAATATGATGCATGAGGTACAGTCCATAAGGGGACCAAATTCAGAATAATATAAATGATGATTTAAGAGGGACAACAATATCCAATCAGTGGAAAATACATGACTGAAAAGCAAAACCTGCAATAAAAACAGTTGCCTGAAGTCAAGATATAGCTTGATCCATTGCTCCAAGGAAAATCTCCTGGTGGTTCATCGGTAATATCAAACCTTGTAAAGCAATTGTGTTTTCACAAACCTTCAATTTGTATTAATAATTACTATAATCTGTGTTAGGTTCTAAAAGTTTAGAACAATTTGCAAATCGTGAACACAAACTTGTTTAGATATAGATCCTAGAGTCTATAGGTATTATTAGACAATGCTCAAGGTGATTCAAGTTAAGATTCAAAAACAAGCAAGCTATAGAAAGAAGAGTTCAAAAACTGCCTGGTTCGATCAATTGAAAGACAAGCTCGACTGATCGAGATTCGTATCTGCAGAAATTTAATTAAGCCCAAACAGCAGTTCAATCCCAAAAAGGATTTGGCTTTCAGATCTAATTTAATTAAACCCTAAGCACATTTTTATAAGGAATTTTATAGAGAGAAGAGTATGACTCTTTTGTATCTAGGGTTTTGTACCCAAAAAGCCCTCCCATGTCTTCTATCGGTGTTATTCCTTGAAGAATCTCAAGATCTGGTGTTGTAGAAGTTGCTTCCTTCTCTAATCATCAAAGGTGCTGATGATCTAAACCTTCAAGGGTAGTCTTGGAGTCACAAACAAGAGAGTTTATGTTTTTTATCACAAGTATTGGTGCTTGTGTTGCAAAGGACTAATAGAGAAGGAATTTGTGGATTCAGAGTTTTCGTGTGGTCGTGTTAGTAAGTTCTATATGTGGTAGCAATAGGATATTAGTGGTCAAAGTCTTATTGTAAACTTCAATTCTTTATAGTGGATTTGCTTTTTACCATGAGAATAGCTAAGTTAAATCCTCCCCAAGTTTTTTACTGGTTTGGTTTCCTAGGTCATCGTATCATTTTGTTATTTATTTTTTTGCTACTTTGCATGATATGATTTTTTTGTTTTAACATAGATCTGTAAAATAAATCTAAGTATTCACTTGGTTAATTAATTAGGTTAAACAATCTAGTTTACAAGAGTCTAAAAACATACAATCTAATAACACGTGAATGCCATACAGAATTATGAAATAAATCTTATTTACATTTTTGGATCTACTTGATGTTATATAAAATCACATAATAACATAAAAATTCTTACAATTAGAACCATTTTAATAATACTATAATAATAACGACGGGCATGAAACTAACCATCATATTAATATATCAAATTACTTTTCACAGATACCATGTTCTTTAAACTGCCACTAAATATATATATATATATATATATATGTATATATATATATATATATATGTATATATATATATATGTATATATATATATATGTATATATATATATATGTATATATATATATATATATATATATATATACAACTGGCTGAAAGTCACTACACAGAACTGTCATACACTTCTCCAAATATGCTATAGCAACTACAAAAGTTCATCTCCCCCTTGGGTACAATGGCCAATGGCAATCATCAAGAGTCAGATGGTGGAGAAGGTGGAAGAAGATATCTATAGTCAGCTAAGTCCACTCGTAGAGCTGCAACCTCGGCAAGAAGTCCATCTAGCACGAAGAGAGGGAGGAGGAGAGCCTGTATGTGCTGCAGCAGCAGTGTCAACATCTACCTTATCATCACCATCCTCGGCAATAGTAGCTGTGGGATCCCCATGCATGTCCTCATCTGGAACATCTCCAGTAGTAGACTGTACTCATGGTCTCTTGGATGAACCAACACTGGGGTCGACAAACTTCTTTTGGGCACTTCGCTGTTACAGAAATTTGGCTCCTATGGGGGCAAGGATGTGGACTAACTCTTGGGAAAGAAAGTTCTCTAATCCTAAGTATTTGAGGACCCTATGGATGAAAACTGGAAAGAACCTCCATAATTATACTTGCTCTTACGCACCTCCATAATTTTTTCAATGAAAAGGGAAGGAAAACAAATGGAACTATCAGTGACGAAGGCGTAAAGAAAGAAACACCTGTCTATAGGGATTGTATGGACATGGGAGATAGGAAAGATGTTGTGACAAGCTATTATAAAGAAGATATAATTAAGCTCAGTTAACTCACTTGAGCTAATACTTAGGTTAGAACCCTGAGTAACTGATCTTCCACAAAGAATATCCATAACATCATCACTACGATGAGACTTAGAGTATGGATAAGTTGGTGTATGAATTATAGGTACATCAAAAGCATTCGATACTACATCCCTAGTTATTTTAAATGGTACACCACGTATCCACGATGTCACTCTATGACCATAGCAAACATCCTCATGCATCGAAAGATTCGAATAGAATTCTCTAATCAAGTCAGCTGGAGGGGGTTATATGTTTGTTCACAGAGATAGCCAATGCCTAGACTGTAGATTCTCACAGACAGAATGATGCAAATCATCTAGATTGATTTGCCCTTCTCCCCAAATAGACCTATCCTTAATCAAGGTTTCAAAGGTTTGCTCATTTGCGTGTGTATGGAACCTTAATCGATCAAACACCACTTCAGGTTCAGATGCAGCTTTGGATTTTCCCCTCTTAGCCCTTCTCAGAGCCATAACTAACTAATGGTCAACAGTGGAAACACGATTAGCTCACAAAAAAACAGAACCAAAAACCGCATTACAAAGAGATAAACACAACGCCCACGTTCTAATCCTCCTACTGCACAAGATGCATAGACACGCATAATAAAAATAAAAAAAATTTAATTAATTTTTTAAAAAATCCATATCAGCATATGAATAAATAAAAAATCCTCATGAAAAATTCCTTAATTTTAAAGTAAAAGAAAAAAATTAAACTAAAAAATAAAAACTAAATTTGTAATTTTGTTTTTTCTTTGGGTTTCTTGGCCACCAAAACACACATATCAATTGTGTAGATTCGATATAATATACACAAATCAATGTTAGTTACCCCACCGAGGAATTCACCTAGGGTCCTAGACCAAGCAAACAGTTAACCTATATTGGGTTTAAGAAGCCTCTGTTATTTCTTGAGTGTTTGACTCCAGAGGGTAACTTTTTTAGTTGTGGACAATGCTCAATGTTCAATTTTTCAAGAAGCCACAATGCTTCTTTGTCTATAATCAATGAATTTGATCCATAGAAATGTATAATTTGCAATTGCACTCCATTTTATGCTTTCATTCCCAATATGAGCTCCAATAGATTCGGAGCTCATTTTGGAAGGCTTTGAGTGGGTCATCACTATATCCAGTCCAGTAAATATATAATTTGACTAAGTGTGTATGACTTGAAGATATTTAGGTGGAGATGAAATATGCTGTAAATCAATGAACTCTTCGTTGGTTAATCAATTTAGTATATTCAAAGAAATTAAAAAAAAAAAAAAAAAAAAAGAGTGTCTAGTTGCACCCACAATCATACATTAGGGCCCATTAACCAGTTCTGACATTTGCACCCACAATCATGAATTCCCAAATTGCCAAGCATGCATTATTAGCCTTATATTTTTAGTTTTCAACAAAATCTAATGTACTTTTCGCAACTATAGAGTATTACATAGGCAAACAACATTCATACTATCTAACTTATTAAGCATTTTAGAGCCAAACACCCAATTTCATCACAATCTACATAGACAATGAAGTTTGAAATTGAGAACAAAAATTGGAGAATAATGCACCACCATGTGTAATTTTAAAGACAATAACGGTTAAAAGAGTCTTACTGCATAAAATTTTCGAAGAATTTGCACGGGAAATTGTCGATTCTAGCCAGATATGTCAAGAGCAATCGAAAAGAGAAAGAACTGATTGCTGTAGATTCTGCAAAAATGGTGAACTTATCACCGTGGGTTAAGGCATAACTCGAATTATAGGTGATCGAGTTTTAATATGTAACTCGATCTTGAGGTTATCGAGTTGCTTAAAGCAATTTAACTCGATAACTTAAGAACCGACTTACTCCTTGTTGCTCCCACATCCAGCCCAGAACTTTCGACTGATCCAAATACAATCTAGAAGGAATCCAAGTGTCCAGAAGGGTGTTGTGAATAAGTCGATTTCTCAATAATCGAGTTACGTGCAATATAACTTGATACCTCGTATATCAAGTTACTTCCTTGGTTCCACGTCCACTCCACGACTTTGGACTAATCCAAATGCAATATAACTCGATTTCCAAATGATCGGGATACTTGCAACATAACTCAATTACTAAAAATCGAGTTACGCCCTTTGGTTCCAGGTACAATCCAGGAGGAACCCAAGGGTCCAGAAGGGTGTTGTAAATAACTCGATTTCTCAATAATCGAGTTATGTGCAATATAACTTGATACCTAATATATCGAGTTACCACCTTGGCTCCACGTCCACTCCACAACTTTGGAAAGATCCAGATGCAGTGTAACTCGATTTCCCAATGATCAGGGTACTTACAACATAACTCGATTACTGAAAAATTGAGTTATGCCCTTTGGTTCCAGGTGCAGTACAAGACTTTGGACTGATCCAGATGCAATCCAAGAGGAATCCAAGTGTTTAGAAGGGTGTTGTAAATAACTTGATTTCTCAATAATCGGGTTATGTGCAATATAACTCGATACCTAATATATCGAGTTACGTGAAGCATGCAAACACAACCTTAAAGTAAGAACTCATGCAGAATTGTTCACACCTATACTAATTTGACCTATTTATTCATCATAAAATTGAACCTATTCACAACCACTTCCATCAACAACTCATCCATATAGTTCCAACCACTCCTATAATCAAATCATCCATACAATTCCAACCACATCCATGAACAAATCATCCCTTCATTTCCAACCACATGAATAAGAAAATCATCCATACATTCTACAAAGGAAATAAAAAGTCATTATACATTTAAAACCATTGAACCAAGTTGTTCACAATGTAAGTAAAACCATTTACATATAGATGATGACTTCTCATAGTTTATCAAAATAGATTTGAGTTCAAGTAGTGCCACAAAAACTGTCTCTCTGCCACGAATCTCATATTTGCACAAGTACAAAGAAAAATACGTCAATACTACATCTTTTACTCATGCAACTACTTGAACAACTAATCACAAGATTGCCCAAAGTTAAGCTAAATTTGATACATTGATATTACTATCATGGTTCCATAGGGGAACAGTAAATTCACCAATTAAAAATCAACTCCTTCGTCCATTATTAACCAATACATACATCATCGTAGTTTACATCCATTATTAACAAATACATACATCATCGTAGTTTAGACCTCTAGCCTCATGCATACCTAAACATGTGAATTCATAATGTCTGCACAATGCTAGTGACAAGACTAATTGACAACACTAAATAAGAATAACTTATGATATATCCCCCTTTGTTACTATGACTAGTAATTTTTACCTGCTATGTAGCACTACAGCTTGTTGATTCCACATTTCGAGTTGGACATCTATGATGGTTATGACCCTCTTGGCGACACAACCCACACTTTGACTTCGGCTCATTCTCAATCCACAAAGAGGTTGGCAACTCCCTCTCCTCATCATCCATCTCATTGCGGATTCTCGTGGACTTAGGCCGACCTTTCGCTCGGATCAACTGTTGGTTTGGCATCACTATTCTCCTTTCTTCCAGATCCGGCCATTCTAACCTATCTTTCAATGGTTCGAATATCGGCTCATAGCTGTGGTACCGTTCAGACATGCAGTAGAAACGATCCATAAACTCCGTCGCATCACGGTTATACTTAACACAAACCATTATATATAATTGTTCTTTAGAATTAGATGCCAAAAACAGTACTGTTGTTTGCAATGATCAAATAGTCATATTAAAAGTAGGGAAAATTAGTGAAAAAGATCTATACTAAAACAACCTTTTAAGTGTTGAATGGTTGAAAGTAGGAAAAAGGTCAAAGTATAGAGGAATGCATGACAATTGTGCAAGCTGATTAACAGTAAAAAAACAAAAAACAAAAAAACAAAAAAACAAAAAAACAAAACAAAGGAGCTAATGTATTTCTTAAAAGTCCAGGGGATGCTTTAAAAATTATCAACCAATATCAAGGGCTAGGTAGAGTAATAGCATAGAACAATGTTTACCTATAATCCAGTTTGGAAGAATTCCTCCAATTTAGATAGTGACACATTATAAACTGACATGTATCTAGGATAAACCAAACTAACCAAACCCACTTAACCAAACTCTGGACACTTAACTTGAGTAAAACAAAATCCTAACCACTCTCTCTTCATCGATTTCTCTCTCCTTCACACCATTAGTTCGTCCTAACCCAACCTAAAATTCTAGAGTTGGAGACTCTATCTAAGTATATGTATATTTCACATCCATAAATTTCGGTATCTAAGCATTGATAAGTTTCTTTTGTTTGTTAGTTTGGCATATTTTAATTATATTAAAGAGAAAAATATAATATAATATGCTATTACACATAAATAATTAATCCTAACAGACACTTAGTTTGAATAATGAGAACTCAATGAACGTAACTAATGGCAAGGGGCCCTGAGTGCATTGGTGGTTAAGGTGGCCTCGCAATTGGGCATATTCGTGGGAACCTTGAATAGGCCCATAGCTGCACCAACAATAGTGCTTCTCCAATCTACATCGCATTCTTCTTCGATGCACTACAAAGGTGCCTGTAGAGCCAGGTCAATGCTGCATTACCCTAGCTATACTATCTCGCATTACTAATTGGGTTGAGGAATTGCAGAGGCAGGAGTGAGATCCTGTCTGCCGACTTGTCCATGGACAACAGGGCCCCCATCCAAACAAGTAGGTGGTAGCGGGCATGTTGCTACACTACTTCATCACTGGCGTTCGCAGTTGGGGGAGCAGCATCAAGCCACTTTTATCTTATCCTCGCCTCATCAAGGATAAACCTGTTTGATTGGTATCACGGGCGGAGGTTAATGGCCCAACAAATCTTAGCATAGATCGCTCCATGTCATGTCTGTCTTTCCAGTAACAAGCAACCCATCCACCGGAATCCCCAGCATCACCTTTATATCTTGCAAGGTGGTACCTATTTCTCCATGGCGTAAATGGAATGTGTGCGTCTCCGGATGCTATTGCTCTACCAAGGTTGTGATCAAGGCATGGTCGACCTCCATATCAGGAACCTTGAATAACCCGGTGAAACCTGCTACATCTATGTATTGCATGATGTGTGGGTCTAGCCTACCCCGTGGCAATACACATTTATGACGTCGAACCTTTACGACGCCAGGCAATGCCTGCACACAGATGAGCATTGTGTTAGGTAGTACACACGAGGTAATTATAAAGCGGAGATGTATTAATAGTACAACTACATACCTCGTCAGCGGTGTGCCTCCAAAGCGGAGTTGATCGATGATCTGCCTACTGGCTCAACTGGGTATCATCGTCGAGTCCAGGTTTCACTCTACCTAGTGCCTGCATATCTGACATGACAGCAAATAGATTGTTAGCAACTGTTGAGGATTTACTCTATGACAAGATGTAAATACAATAGCAAATCATGTCATCTAAGCATGTGATCCAATGTAATGTGAAATGTGATAAACATCTTCACAATTAATTATTTTATGTTTTAAAAGATATGGAAACTATACCCGTGACTGATCCGCATTAACACAAACTTGATTAATATGATTACTGGCTGAGAGAGATTAATGATTGCTATTAATTATAGAAAGGAAGTATATGCTTGAGTTTTATGATTATTGGCTGAGAGAGATTATTATTAGCCAAACATTCCAATTTTCTCGACATATAAAAGGTCAAGTTTGCAACTTGATCTTTTATGATTAGTAATTTACTACTTTTAAGTAAGTTTCAACAAAATAATCAAAATCCCACATAAAACACAATCTAATATTATCCAAAATCAGAAAAGATATCACCAAAACAACACAGACCCATTTATTAAAAGAAGCAACATGTTTATGTGTTTTATTTATTTATTTTTTTCTTTTGAGCAGCTCATTGTCCAATGAAAATGTGATTTTTTATTAAAAGAAACGAAATTATTCAATGAAATTCTTTTATTATAGAACAAAATTCTTTAATGAGTATGGAAATTCTCTTGGTCTTTAGGTAACATTAGTTGGGATGTAGAGTCCAGATGTAGCTTGAATAATAACTAGAGCATAAAATCGGGTAACGATGGACTCCTTCCAAAGATATTAATCAAATAATTGGGAAGCACATCCATCAAATCTTATCTCTTCATCTTTCTTTCCTAGACATGTAACAGTCCCTATCATAATGGCTGTGATAGAGACATGACTATGTTTGGATGACTAATTATGCAGTAAGAATCAATATAGATAGTGCACACAAAGGAGAAAAAGAAACAAATACTCTTAATGAGATGGTCAATAATAAGCAGTTTTGATTCCAGGATTGGAAAGTATTACTCACTTACCTAAGGCTTAAGGACATAGCCTTTACAGTAGCAGTTTAACATTGCATGTATATGCAAAGGAAAATGCAAATACCTTTCTAACCATATTTGAAATTAAAGATATGTCTTAACCATATAATTCTAACAAAACCACATGCTTATAAAACCAAAACACAATGTCCACAGAACCCAATAAAATGTCTTCTTAATTAGTAAATTTACTAATTTTAACTAAGATTCAACAAAATCATCAAAATCTTGCACAAAACACAGCCCCATATTAACCAAAATCTAATAAGACACATTTTACACAAACCCAGAGATATCACCACAACACCACTAATCGATTTTCCAAAACCACCCATCAAAACCCCAATTCCAACAATATCACAAGCACATTTAAACTCATTAATGAGAAAATAACACAAACATAGCCATATAGCAAGAAATACTTTAGATCATCATCATTGCAGCATATAAAAGACAACAAAATTCTCTAGGTACGGTGAAGGTTCAACAATATAAAAGATCATCATCATCACTGATTAGTAAATTTACTACTTTTAGGTAAGTTTCAACATAATAATCAAAATTCCACATAAAAAACAATCTAATATTACCCAAAATCAGAAAAGATATCAAAGGAGAGCAACATACCTGTAATCAACGACGGTGGGTATGGTGAGGGTTCGACGGAACGACGACGATTGATCGAAGAGGGTGAGGGAGACTAGAAAGGGAGAGTGAGACTGATGGAGAGTAAGGGAGAGTAGGGAAGAGTGATCGCAGAGCAAAGAGCGAGGAAGAGTGTAGAGGGAGAGAGTGAACAGGTGTTAGGAGACGTTAGGGATTTAAATTGTTAAGGCAAACTCGATTTCTACTTACCGAGTTATGCATGTTGACACAAGCATTTTTTTATTGGAAAAAGCCAAGTCTACTTTGCCACCTTGGCACAACACTCAGACTAATTCGATCATATGAAAATTGAGTTTTTCAGTAACTTGCTTATAAAATAATTGAGTTTTATATGAAAAATCAGCCCTCACATTATCGAGTTTCAAAACAGGGACAAACCCCTAAATAGTTTCAAAAAGGGGGCAAAATACTGGAAAGTTTGTGAGAAAGGGGCAAATGCCCATTTTGGCCGTCAACTCATTATTCAACTACCTGTTGTGAGTTGATCCGTCACCCCAGATTGTCATGGATCATGTTTATTCCTTGATTGTGCCCCCTATGTTTGATAGCAACAACTCTGCATACGAGAAAGTTAGAATGAGAGCTTTCTTAAGTCTTTAGATTAAAAAGTTTGGTTGTTTGTTGAAAATGGGTGGACTAAACTAGCTACTCTTGTCGATCAAAGGTCTGATGAACAAATTGTTTTAGCTAATTACAATAGCAAAGCCGTGAGTGCAATATTTAATGCTGTTTCTTCTGAGCAATTTAAGAAAATCTCAAATATTGAGGTTGCTAAAACTGCATGGACTATTCTAGAAACCACCCATGAGGGAACAAAAGTAGTTAAAATTAATAAACTTAAACAACTAACAACAAAATTTGAAAACAAAAAAATGTCAAAAGATGAATCTTTTGATGATTTTTATGCCAAACTTAATGACATTATAAACTCTGCCTTTAATTTAGGAGAAGTTTATGATAGTCCTAAGATTGTTAGAAAAATTTTGAGATCCTAGACTAATGATTTCAAACCTAAGGTCACAGCCATTACTAAAAGTAATGACATTGATGCTATTCATGTGGAAGAGTTGGTTGGATCCCTTCAGACTTATGAATTAGATATAATAAACAAAAGTCTATTGCTTTGAAATCTGTTGATGAAGTCGACTCTTCTGTTGATGAATTAGGCTCTACTAATGCTATTTATCTTGCTAAGCAATTTAAGAGATTTATGAGAAACTCTAGGAATAGATGATTTCAAAAGAACTCTAAAAACCTGAGCCACCCAAAAAGGAACAAACAGAAAATTTGAAATCTTCTAAAGATAAATCAAATCAATATGTTAACAACTCCTTGGGTCAACAAGGGTTTGGACATACAAGACTAAATGTCCCGCTTACTTGAGAAGTAAAGGAAAAGCTCTTGCAGCTACACTTGGTGATGAAGAGTCTGCTAACTCTGACAGTGATCAAGAGGGAAACTTTACAGCCTTTACGGCTATCTATGAGGAAAATGAGAAAAACAACTTTGAACTTAAAGTTGAATTTGATGTCATTCTTGATAATGATGTAGATCTACAAGATGCTTATAATAAGCTTTGTATAATTGTAGCTCATTCTGAAAAGAATACAAAAGTTGCTTAGTCTAAATTAAATGAATTGAAAATGGAAAATGTTGATCATGTTGAGAAATTAAATGAAAAGGCTACTTTGATTTCTGTGCTGAAAATGGAAAATGTGTATTTGTTTGAAAAAAATAAAGGATCTTGAAACTCATTTGTTGTTGACTAGCGCTAAACCAGATAGAATTTATGAATCATAACTTGATGATATTTTAAATTCTCAAAAATCTATCTCTGACAAAACTAGTTTAGGATTTGATAAGTGTAATAACGCTTCTTATGCTTTGACCACTAGTTCTCGTTTTGTTCCTCAATCTGTGAAAATTGTTGATCTTGAGATAAAAGAATTAAAAGTTGAGAAATAGGACAAGGTGGTGCCTAAGTCAAAACCTGTTGTGACTTCTACACCTAAGAAGAGAGAAAGTCCTAGGAACCCTCACTTTTGTCATTACTGTGGTGCTTTTGGACATACTTGTCCAATTTGCTTTAAGCTGCATGCTAAGAAGAAGGTTTCTTTGAAAGAAAAAGACACCAAAGGTAATTCTCAAAATCCCTTGCCTCATCTTAGTGAACTTGTTAAGGCATTGAACTAGATTGTAAAAAGTCGAGGTCTTAAAACTGCCTCTTATAGGTCTAAACCTAAATCTAAGAAAACTAGACCTATATATGCTCCAACCAAAATTTGAGTGGAGAAAACTTCTGATACTTGAAGTTTTGATTTCTTTTGGTTTTGTGCCTCTTTGCATGTTATGTTGACTTTCTTGTTTGTTTTATTTACTTAGGTTGCATTGGTTGATGACATTTTTTTTTTTTTTTGCTTAGGTTGTTTTTAATTCCTTAAAAAAAAGGGGAAAATCAAAATATACAAAAATATTTTTTGAGTCGTGCACTTAAAAGTACATGTACTCATGAGTTAATTAAGAAATTGATTCTTCTTACTTGTGTACCCACTATAGTTTGGTTGAGCACTCTTAATGCACATACTATGTCAGTTAACAAGTGTTAGATTTTGTGTGATACTTGACTAAAAATCTATGATTAAATTAGTTAAGTCTATTATCACTCTCTTTGATGAAAAGGACTAAAAAATCTAGAGAGAAAGACATAAATGACCATCTCACCACTTGTGTCTGTCAATCAAAATAACCTAGTGCTAAAATGAAAACTCGTGCAAATAAGGGATGAACTACACTTTGGAGAAAGTAAAGGGTAAAAATAAAATAAAAATTGTATAGGCTTGATAATTTTTTTTTATTATAAAGATGTATGCCCTTGACTATGCTAGAAGCATAAAGCTCAAATTTTTTTTTTTTTTTTTTTTTTTTTTGCACGTCTTTGATTGCAAGCAAACATTTAGGAGATGTAGGAGTCATATGATGTAACTTGAAGGTGATGGTCCCCATTAAGCAGATGTGATATTGTTCAGTGATTAAATTGTATGTTTGCAGTCCTTTAATTTAATGACAGCTCTTGTACACTGACTAGGGTTTTGCACACTTAAGCATATTCCTTGCTAAATTGGGTACTCAGTTTGATTAATCTTTTGATTACTTACTTCTTGAGTTCATTAGTTTTGAGTTTACAAGATTTGAAATTTTTTTTTTTTTTTTTTGAGTTGTGAGATAAGTTGATCAAACTAGCTGTTAGCACATAGTGACATATCATGTTCATATTTTTGCATCTATATGCATTTTTTTCATGTTTTTTGTGTGTTTTTGCACATATTTCATGAAAATTAGCTATTTTAACCTTTTTCTGGTTTCTATGCACTCGACACTTGGCTTGACACCTACCTCAATCGATTGAGAATCTCGACACCTAGAGCTCAACTGCTTCGACTAATTGAGATTTGCGCAAAAAAAAAAAAAAAAAAAAAAAACACTTGAGGGTTCTGCCTGCTTGACTCCTTCTCAACACCAACTCAACCAATCGAGCTTTAGGGCTATAAAATTCTGCAAGTAAGTCCGTGGGTTATTTTTTTCACACTCTCCTCTCACTTCTCTTCGACACCTTTCTTTCTCTCTTAACTTCAATCTTCACATATGACAAAAAATCCTTTTCAAGTCAAATTTCTTCAAGGTTTTTTCATCTAGTGCTTGGTAAGTCATTCTAAACTCTCCTTTTTTTTTTTCTTTTTTTTTTTCAATTTTTTCATGCATTTCATGTAGAAATTAGGGATTTGAGGTTTGAATGTTCTTTAGAAAAATTTGGGGTTTTTGTTTGGGTGTTGTAAATTGATGAAATTAAACATATACCCATGCTTGTTGAAGTATTTTTGATGGATTTGAGTAAGATTATATAGTGTTATCTTATTGACACATGTTCATAATCTAGGGTTTCAAATTGGGAATTTTTGAATTTTCATGTATGAACACTTGGATTTTGTGTTTTTCACTCTAAACACTATATTTTTGTACTTAAAATGATCCATACATTATCAACTTTACATAAATAGGTAGCTTCATGCATACATGCATGTTGTTTTCGTAAAATGTCATTACTCATTGTGCTTCTTATGTTTTTGGTGTTGTTCATGTGTTCTCATTGCTTTATTCTGTCTAGCCTTATGGCTCATAGGAGAAAAACCACGAGAGATCACACCCATAGTTCTGTTGCACTAGGAAACACATATGATTCTCTTAGGTTCAAATCTATAGATCATCAGTTGAAATATGTGAACATCCAGTCTAAGAAGAAAATCTTTGGTGATTAGCCTTGGTTATGTTTAATCTAACAAATTTGGTATCAGGCTAAGTATACTTCACATATGCTATTATTCAAACTTTTTGTAGTTTCTTTATGGCATTGTGATAAGTTTTATCTATCTATATCTCTATGCACTCATGCATTTATGTGTTTGTTTAGTGTTTCATGAAAGACATGTACTCTCTATATTCAAGACATACATTCTTCTTCTTCCAGCTTTCTAGAAGTATGTTAAGTTTGTAGAGTTGTTAGTTTATGGCTAATTGTTTTGCGTCTTAATTGTATGCCAAATTAGGAGATTGTAAAGTATGTATTTTTAGGTTGGCAACCATGAACAAATTGGAACCTTTGGAACTTACTTTTTGTCTAGGTTTAGTCTAGAAATATTCAAAAACAAGTCGAATGAAGTTTTGTACAATTGAAGACTCAAAAAAGTAAGAGAAGATAAATGCAAAAATAGTCCCACTTATCTCAACTGATCGAGATTCATGCAAAACTGAAATCTCACTTTCTTTTATAGCTATTGGATCTAAGGTTTTGATGGATCTTAAGGATATTTAAATGAAAACCCTAGAGCAAGGTTTTCAACAATTTAGGAGAGAGTGTTTTGTACATAGATCTGGAGTTTTCCAAACCCTTTTGAAGTTACAGCTAAAGAGCTTGTGCAAACAACAAATTTGGCTCTATAGGAAAGCCATTGAAATCATATCAACCATAGTTGATCTAAACCTTTGAGTTGAGTCTCAAAGTCACAAACAAGAAAGTTTGTGTGCAACAGTTTTACAGTAGAATAGTCTGTGGATTTGTAGCTACATGTGGTCACGCCAGTAAGTACTACATAAGGTTGCAATAGATTTAGGGTTAAGTCTATTGTATAAATTTCAATTCTATTAGTGAAATGTTGCCTTCAGGATTGTTTAGATTAAATCCTCCTTAGGTTTTTTACTTTGAAACCACAGTTTCAAAAGTTTTCCTAAGTCATCATTCTTGGTGTCATGTGGTTTGTGATTGTGTGATGTTTGTTTAATTCAAATTTAATTTCTTAATTAATAACTTTAATTAATTGGTTAGAAATCTGATTGTATTTGACTCAATAGGGGTCTAAAACCCTAACTATAGCACTTTAAAAAAAGTAAAGGGTAAAAATAAAATAAAAATTTTTTGGGCTTGATAAAAATTTTCTATAAAAATGTATGCCCTTGACTATGCTAGAAGCATAAAGCTATTTTTTTTTTTTGGCACCTATCTTTGATTGCAAGTAATCAATTAGGAGATATGAGAGTTAAATGATGTATCTTGAAGGTGGTGGTCCCCATCAAGTAGAAGTGATATAGTTCAGTGATTAAATTGTATGTTTACGGTCCTTTATCTTATAATTGATAGCTCTTGTACAGTACTAGGGATTCGCTCACTCAAGCATATTCATTGCTAAATTTGATTACTCTTTTGAATACTTACTTCTTGAGTTCATTATTTTTGAGTTTATGACATTTGAACATTGTTTTTGTTGAGATGTGTGAAAATTTGACCAAACTTGCTGTAAGCACATAGTGACATATCATGTTCATTTTGTTGCATTTGTATGCATGTTTTTCATGCCGTCTATTTATTTTTGCACATATTTCATAAAAATTAGCTCTTTTAACCTTTTTCTAGTTTCTATGCACTCGACACCTACCTCAACTGATCAAGAATTTTGACACCTGAAGCTCGACTGCTTCGACTGATCGAGATTTGGTTTAAAAAACCACTTGAAGGTTCTGCCTGCTCGATACCTTCTTGACACCAGCTCAAATGATCAAGCTTTAGGGCTATATATGTCTACACATAAGTCCATGGGTCATTTTTTCACTCTCATCTTACTTTTCTTCAACACGTCTCTTTCTCTCTTGACTCCAATCTTTACATATGGCAAAAAGTTCCCTTTCAAGTAAAAAAACCTTCAAGGTTTTGTCTTCTAGTGCTTGGTAAGTCATTCTAAACTCTCCTTTTTCAAAAAAAAAAAAAGAAAAATTTTCATGCATTTCATGTAAAAATTAGGGATTTGAGGTTTGAATGTTCTTGAGAAAAAATTGGGTTTTTTTTTTTTTTTTTTAGTGTTGTAAGTTGATGAAATTAATCATATACCCATGCTTGTTTAAGTATTTTTAAGGGATTTAAGTAAGATTATATAGTGTTGTTGACATATGTTCACTATCGAGGGTTCTAAATTGGGAATTTTTGAATTTTCATGTATGAACACTTGGATTTTGTGTTTTTCACTCTAAACACTATATATTTGTACTTAAAATGATTCAGGCATCATCAAATTTACATAAATGAGTAGTTTCATGCATACATGCATATTTAAAAAAAAAAAAAAAAAAACTATCATTGCTCATTGTGCTCCTTGTGTTTTTGGTGTTGTTCTTGTGTTCTCATTGTTTTACTCTCTCTAGCCTTATGGCTAATAGGAGAAAAACCACTAGAGGTCACACCAATATTTTTGTTGTACTAGGAAACACATATGATCCTCTTAGGCTCAGATCCATTAATCATCAATTGAAATATATGAACACTTGGATTTTGTGTTTTTCACTCTAAACACTATATATTTGTACTTAAAATGATTCAGGCATCATCAAATTTACATAAATGAGTAGTTTCATGCATACATGCATATTTAAAAAAAAAAAAAAAAAAAAAACTATCATTGCTCATTGTGCTCCTTGTGTTTTTGGTGTTGTTCTTGTGTTCTCATTGTTTTACTCTCTCTAGCCTTATGGCTAATAGGAGAAAAACCACTAGAGGTCACACCAATATTTTTGTTGTATAAGGAAACACATATGATCCTCTTAGGCTCAGATCCATTAATCATCAATTGAAATATGTGAACATCCAGTCTAAGAGGAAAATCTTTGGTGATAGAGAAATAAAACTTGATGAATTGAGGTATCTTTGTATTCCACACGTCTTTGAAAAACAACATCGGTTGAACTTGTGTTCTAGCTTTCCTATGGTTCCTGCTGAGATTATTCCCGAGTTCTATGAAAATCATGTTTGATTGTAGCTCCTTAGAGTATCGTTTCTGCGTTTACATATGTGAAAACACATTCACTATTGATGTAGTTATCATTGATGCTGCTTTAGAGATTTCCTATGTTACTGAACTAGGTTATCCATTTAGGAATGATCCTGATATATAGAGATGTTGTTCTTAGTCAGTTTTGTGGCAATAGGCACCATTGGGGAAAGGGTGCTTATGCTAAAACAATGGGCTTTATTGATGAAGTTTGTATTCTGAACAAAATCATGGGATCTAATCTCAATCCCCTTTCTAATGGTAACACTATTACCTTTGAAAAAGCAAATCTACTTTATGCTCTTCTCACTGATGTCCCCATTGATCTTCCATCCATTTTGTTTCAGTCTTTGCTGTCTACGTACTAGTCTCATGACTACCTTTATGATCTATATCTTCTTGTCTCTATCACTTGTATCCTTATTTATTTAGGCTTTTATCTACCTACACATTTCATAGAACTCAAGCATAGGTTGGTTTTTGGTTTTGGCACTCTAAAGAAAATGCAAACACAATCAACCAAAAATAAGGGCAATAAGAGACAAAAAAGTACTTCAGAAGTTGATGATCATGAAGATTCAGACGATGAACCACAACAACAACAACCAGCAAATGTTCCTCCACCTGCTACTTCTACACCACCTATGCCACAGGGTGCCTCTCTTGAAGCTATCATGGCACAATTGTAGTTGCTTAATCAACATATGAATGTGATCATGGACACACAATTGGCACATGGACTGGTTATATCCTCAATGGTTGATAATTTGACGATTTGAGGAGGTTAATGAGACCTTTTGGTGGTGCTTCTTCATTCGGTCAAGGTAATCATACTTTCGATTTTGATGATGAAGATGAGTGACCCTTTTGAGCATCATGACAAAAAGGGGGAGATGACATTGTCTTGAGGGGGAGGTATGCTTGCTTTGAGGGGGAGCTTGTTTATTGTTTTGCTTATTTAATTTAAGTTACGAACAATTTGCTTGGTTCATACCTATTTTGTTTTAGCTATATGATTACTCTAACAAATTTGGTATCAGGCTAAGTATACTTCACATATGCTCTTATTCAAACTTTTTGTAGTTTCTCTATAGCATTGTGATAAGTTTTATCTGTCTATATCTTTGTACACACATGCATTTATTTGTTTGTATAGTGTTTCAAGAAAGACAAGTACAATGTATATTCAAGACATACGTTCCTCTTGTTGCAGCTTTCTAGAATTATGATAAGTTTCTAGAGTTGTTAGTTTATTGCTAATTGTTTTGAGTCTTAATTGTATGTTGGTTTTGTCATGGATTGCCAAAGGGGGAGATTGTAAAGTCTATATTTTTAAGTTGGCAACCATGAACAAATTGTAACCTTTAGAACTTAGCTTTTGTCTAGTGTTTAGTCTAGACATATTTAGAAACAAGACAAATGAAGTTTTGCATAATCGAAGACTCAAGGAAGTAAGAAAAGATAAGTGCAAAAACAGTCTCACTTCTCTCGACCAATCGAGATGCACATCTAGACCAATCAAGATTTGTGTAGAACTAAAATCTCACTTTCTTTCTTAGCCATTGGATCTAGGGAATAGATCTTACAAATATTTAAATGAAAACCATAGAGCACGTTTTCAAGAGTTCAAGAGAGAGTGTTTTGAACACGAATCTGGAGATTTCCAAACCATTTTGAAACTACAACTAGGAGACCTTGTGCATACAACAAATCTAGCTTTAGGAAAGTTGCTGAAATCAAGTCAACCAAAGTTGATCTAAACCTTTGAGTGAAGTCTCAAAGTCATAAATAGGAGTGTTTGTGTGCAATAGTTTCATAGTAGAAGAGTCCGTGGATTCGAAGGTATGTGTAGTCACGCCAGTAAGTACTACTTGAGGTAACAGTAAATTTAGGGTTAAGTCTATTGTATAAATTTCAATTTTATTAGTGAAATGTTGCCTTGAGAATTATTTAGGTTAAATCCTCCCTAGGTTTTTTACTTTGAAACCATAGTTTCAAAACATTTCCTAGGTCATCATTCTTGGTGTTCATGTGTTTTGTGATTGTGTGATATTTGTTTAATTCATATTTAATTGCTCAATTAATCACTTTAATTAATTGGTTAGAAATCTGATTGTATCTAACTCAATTGGGGTATAAAATCCTAACAGAATCTTCATTTTTCGATTTCAAATGATAGATTCACCCTATCGCATATACAATCATCAAGCCATTCAAAATGGAAAAGAAAGCATGCAATGGCTACATCTATGAAATACAGTTTGCAGATCAGCTAAAGTAAACATTAATGCATAAACTACTATTTATCAACAAAAAGTGCAATCATTATCACCAAAGAACAACTTCCCCAATATTTTAAGCACCACAAAATTATTGTTAACTAAAGAAGAGAAAAATCAGCCTTGTCCATCATATAGCAAAAGAAGAGAAATTTAGCATCGTCCATCATGCCAGCTTCGCCCATGTGATGAACAACTACAACATATATTAAATGAGTTTTCCATAAATGACATGAGTAATAGTTAACTCGCCAAACAAGCAAAAGCATAACCAATGGACCAACAGGCAAAAGACCATTGAAGTCTATAACGCCTCCACATTCATTACTAATGAGTGTTAATCAAGATCATCTATCTCTCAATGGACGAATTAAATGCAAGGCGTAACGTACGAACATCAATGATGGACGAAGCCAAAAAAAACATTCAATGCCCAAGACAGCTAAGGAATATCGTACAGGCACCAACAAACGACTGGTCATTGGCAGACCATAAAACCCAGCCATTAGTACCAACGGCTCCATATCCTATAAATGCAAATATTTTTTCAGACTATGAATACAAGGGCTATAAAACCCACACAAACCAAAGGAAGGAGGTAGACAATTCTCACCCCAAAAACTATTTCCAAGTTGAATTCTTTTGCGATATGCTCCAATTGAATTTTATTCGAACTTTATCATTGGAGGCCCTTTGGCATACACCACACCTGTGTATTTTTTTTTTTTTTTTTTCTATTTCATATCTTATTGCAAGTTCGTCTTTAGACGAATCCAACGCCTTCGTCCATTTGTATTGACAAGGAGTTCAACTAACAATTTTCTGCATCATTAATTATAAAGCCAGATAAGAACAGCACCAAAAGCTATAAAGCCAAAGAAGAATAACACCAAATGGTTCGTCTCTGGACAAAATGTCTTCGTCCATCTAAATTGATGAGGAGTTCAACTAACAAGTTTTTGCATCATCATTGACTAATCCATGAAGTAAAAAAGACGTTCTTTCCCTACAAAAGAAAAATCATCCCTTTCGACTGAGCACTGTCAATTCAGAATGAGATGATTTCATATTCTAATAAACCAAAAAACCGCATAAATGCAACTTACATAAACAACCATATCATTACTATAAGAGAAATACTAGGTCCACAACATTTCTCACAACATTTTCACAACAAATCCTAGTTGGCAGGTTGTTACAGGTTTTAAATTTAAATCCAACACTGAAATTACTTTCTTACCCACTAGTAACAGCAAATAACAACCTGCCAACTAGGATTTGTTGTGAAAATATTGTAAAAAATGTTGTGGACGTAGCAGTTCTCTTACTATAAACACACACACGCACCTGTCATAGTGTTTTAATGCGAGATCCCCGCACACCCACAGATTATTAGTTTAACTATAATTGTGTTTTTAATACTTTCAAAAGAACATGAACCATTTTGAAACATAGGATAGAGGTTAATTTTAAGCATATAACTAGAATTACTTTCTCTTTTAACAACTTCAGTACTATCATTCAAAAGCCGATTACTAAAGGAAGTTAGTGGCTGTGGAAGGAAGATACAACACTTTTTCAAAAGCTTCAATATAAATATGAGATGTTACATTTGTTATGAATCCAAATCTTGTTTGACAACTGATAATTTGCATTCTAGAGCTTATGTAGAATAATGTGAGCACCATATTCTGGTTGAAGAATCATAGTTGGGAGCGGAGAATGAGCATAAGATGGGGACAGCTCAAAGGAGAAGCGATGTAGAATCATTGATAGAGTCATTTCGCTTCTATCATAGAAAAATGTTGTCCAATGCATATCCGAGGGCCCCATCCAAATGGGATAAATGAAAGTTGACCCCTTGTTGCTTTCAAAACTCCTGCAAACCTATCAGGATTGAAGTCATTTGCATCATCACCCCAAAGTTCATGGTCATGATGGACAAGGATTGCCGGTGTGCAGACTTCAATCCCAGCTGGTAAAAACAAATTTCCGAGTTTTGTTTCCACATGAACAGTACGAGAAAGATTAATTATTGGCGGATATAGTCTTAGAACCTCATACAAATCGCGGTCACCTGTGGCATGGCACATTGTGATATAAATATATATATATATATATATATATATATATGTACGTATATAGAGTAAAAATGCATTAGAAAGTGATATGCATACCATACTCAACTAATAAATCTTTGACAGAAGTAAATGCCCCTGAAAAAATGCTAACTTCAAAGAAGTTTAAAAAATAAAAATTTCAACCTTGTCAACGATAGAATGTATTTGAATAACTTATTTCCGTAAGGTGTATAATAACTAGTAAGTTACTCGTGTGATACAAGAATAATATTATAATATTTCATATAAGATGGTTTTGGAGAATGTTGTATATGTATTACAGCATAATTATTATAGAACTTTATTAGTAATGAGTTCATCATAAAAAACAACAATTATAAATTACGCACACATATCTATTATAATTATTCAATTGAAGTAATGGGAAATATAAAAGAAAAAAGAAAAAAACAAACAAACTATGGAGGAATATTATAGAATAAGAGTTGATAGAGAGTGTATTTTTCTCTTTCTCCTTAATTCTAAAAACAAATATACATCCCAAACACCCACAGTCAATCACATCATTTGTAAAATCCACAACATCTGACCTTAACATCAAAATTGTAATTGTCATTGTCACTCAATATAAAATGCAAACCCCCCTTCCTTGGTTGTATCCAACTCATACGAGTTAGGATTAGATGAGACACAATGTTAGAGCTAGGTAGGTTTCATCGAAAGGTTAAAGGTAAATGACATCAATTTTGATCTGTGTGTATTTGATATGAGATGATATGAAAGGCTATTGGTAAATATATATATAGAGGGATAGAAGTGCAAGAGATGAAAATGATGAATTAAAATCCAAAGAGTTTTGTGTGTATGTAGGAGGGATGAGAAGTCTTGAAACATTGAACCAAATGAAACTAAAAGTCAATATTTAATTTGGTTTTATTTTTGATGTGGCACTTGAGAATATTTCAATTATCTTTGCATAGAATGCATCACTTAACAAAACCTTATGCTTTTTCACATGAAATCTCTACTTTATTTATATATATATATATATATATATATATTTATATTGATGATTGATATTTTACCCTACCTTTGTTTCCCTATACAAAACATGGAAAATACACAAAAAATACACAGGGATGACTATGATGTACTTAGATAGCATTAATACCAATCTTACATAGCCAATCAAAGCAGGCCAAAATTGATTCGAAACCACAATTGTGGTGGTGCAATTTCCTCAATTAACTAAATAGGTTCAAATATAATAATCAAGATATATTCCTGTAAGAAAGAAATGATGTGGGGACCTGCATGGTGTAAATCCTTTGGGAAATAATCTATTTCTTCTAGAAAGAAATTCAAAGTAAATAAATCAAAAGTACTCACAACTTTTAGGTGATTTAACCCATCAAATTCTGGTTTGTTTTTTCCAAAGACTTGTAGGACCTCTTCTCTTGCACGCGCTTGCCAACTTGGATACCTACCCAGAATTATCATCGTCCAAACAAGCAAAGCTGCAGTTGTCTCTTGTCCCGCAAAATAAAATGTCTTACATTCCTCAATTACATCTTGGAGATTCATTCCAACGTTTTTGTTGTTCCCATGTTCTTGTATTTCTTTAAGGTTGGACTCAAGAAGTATACCTAGCAAGTCTTCAGCTCTAGCTTCACTCGCTTTTATTGCCTTCTCTCTTTTGTTGATAATGCCTTTAAGTGAAGCTTGTATTTCTTTGTCAATTTTTTCATCCTCTTGTTTATTTTAGTTGGCAGAAACCTACATGTGAAGCATTAATGTGACAAGAATAAAGTGAATTACACCCCTCACTAAAAAGAAGGGGGTTGGGGGGGAGTGAATTACATCAATAAGAATTGAATCTTCTCCTCAGGCTGTGGAGAAAAGCGTGAATATATAATGATTTAACATATTTATTTCGGGTAGAAGAACCTTATTATATATATTATTAAATTATAGTAGCTTTTTTACTTGATTCTTTTGATAAATGAACACAAATCTATAAGAAAAATTTGATTATTTATTGTTAGCAGACATTGAAATGTTTTGGTTTACCTCCAACCCGGAATGTAAATAGACCGTACTGTTATCATTGCAAGCTCAGCTTGTTCTTTTTGGAGTTCAAAAATACTTCTCCCTTCTTCATAGCTACTCCCAAAGGCTGTTCGAGAAATCATATCACTTGCCAAAGTTTGGAGATAAGGCCATACATCTAACTCAATTGATCCCCTCTTTAGACACCAAACTTTCCCATTTGCAAATCATGTCATTGCAACACTGATAAGATGCAGTTGACACATTCTACAGCAAACAACATGAAAAAATTACAAGGATTGTACTTAGTAGGCACATCTAATTACAAAAACTACATGAAAAAAAATACAGCAAGCATATAAAATACCCAGATATAAGAGCTATAGCCAAATGTCAGTGTGAACTGTGGTTTGTACTTAGTAGGCAAATGTTCACACGTGCACACAGGGATGGACCTAGGTGAGGGCCAAAGGGGGCCCGGCCCCCCCTAGGCCCAAAAAAGAAAATTTCAGCACCTAAAATTTTCAAAAAAAAAAAAAAGGGGCTTGGCCCCCTTGGTTTTTAGCTCGGGCCCTCCCCTAGCTCATCATTCGGCCAGCCCAAGAGCCCATGACCATGACCCATGTAAAACGAAAAAAAAAAAAAAAAAATCAGCTCTCAGCCAGTCCAAAACCAAACGGAGAGAAAGCAAAAAACAAAGGAAAACAAAGAAAAAAAAAAGAAAGAAAGGAAAGCGAGAGCATTGAGTCTGAGAGGCGAGACCAAAGAGATAGAGAGGCGAGATAGAGAGTGCTTATGAGAGACCCACTCATTGACCCACCCCATGATGCCGCCACCGCCGCCGCCCACGCCGTGTCGCTACGCTACTACCCATCTTTGATTTTGCTACGGTGCTACCCAATACCCACGCCGGTTGCTCGAGACCCACTTGCCACTGCCACTCACAGGTATTTACTCTTATCTTTTCCTTCAAAACCTAATAAATATAAAATGTTTGTGATCTGATCTAAGAATCTGAGATTCACAGAAACTGTGCTTAGCCTTGTGGACTTGTGGTTGTGGTGTTTCATGTTTATGTTTTTACTGATGAGTGATGAACTGAAAACTGATTGTGAATTGAATCTGTGCTGCCTGTGGTATTTTTTTTTTTTTTTTTCATTGGCTTTGTGACTCTGTCACTTTGTGTTTGTGACTCTCTCACAGATAAGAGAGAGAGAGAGAGAGAGAGAGAGAGAGAGAGAGAGAGTAGAGTTTGTAGTTGTAGAGATTAGTTTTTTCTTTGTTGACTCAAAGTTGGGCAACGAACAAGTGTCAGAAAAAAAAAAAAAAAAAAAGTAAAATTAAAAGAAAAGTTTTTAGTGTCGGTAGTGGAATTCATTGGGTTAGTGGGTTAGTCTTAGAAAGATGGAGACAACACAATACATTCTCCAATAGATTTTCAACTACAGGAACTAAATTATGGTTTAATGAAGATGCAATGAACTAAATATTTGACGGACTCATTGATGTTATACATTAAAAAGGATATAGCCTACGACATTTAGTTTGGATTCAATTATAGATGATTTTGAAGATTTGAAAAAGCGTCGAGTTCTTTTTTCATAGATGATTGAATTAAAGAAACAATAGTGTTTTGTGTCTTTTATTTTGGTTAGTAAATGATTGTATCTTAATATATTAAGAAATAATGATTTTTGGGTATTTGTCTCTTTTGGGTATTTGTCTTGGTTGATAGTTTATTAATACTATATGGATATATATTTGAAATTTTTTTTTTCTGCTTATCTCTGGCCCCCCCCCCCCCCCCCCTCCCAACTTAAAATCCTGGATCCGTCCCTGCTCGGACACACACATAATCTTTGTGTTATATGTAACTAATTGAAGCATATAAATGCTATATTTGCACATATTTCTACTTTACGTTTGTTGGATCCACACCTGGAAAAAGATTTAATTAAATTCGAGAAAATGTTTTAATAAATTTTGAGAAAAGATAAATATTTATGACCTACAATATATTCACCACCATTTTAATCATTAGTTTCTCTTCAAACACCATTGTGATTAAACGAACAGCAAACAAATGTTAAGAATAAAGTAACCTTCAACTTCTCATGATGGAATGCTTGATTAATAATCTTTCTGCGTGTTATCCATTTCTCACCCTCGTGCCATGAAAGTCCGTTTCCTGGCAATTTGATATATGGATTTGCAATTGGCTTTCGGAAGTCACATATCTTGGAGAAGATTTCTTTTAACTGTTCAGGGTTCATAATGTTCACTAGGGGTTTGGGGCCCATCCATGTAAAAGAATTTTTACCTGCATATATATATATATATATATATATTTATTTATTTATTTATTTATTGTTACTATAGGACAAGTTGCGAGAACATATGAACTATGGTTGTTGACATAAGCAAATAGATAGACTCATGAAGATATCAATTAACACAAACACATCACTGGAATTACATCAGTTCTTTGGGATTTCATAATTTGTAAGTGTAATTACACTAGTTTAAAATATTTAAGACTTTTAAGTATACTGATTGTCTCTAAGGTTAAGCAGCAATTTTTAGTTTTTGAAATTTAAAGTGATTGTTTTTAGTCCGATAGATAATATGACCAAACTAAAATATTGACACGTCATCACTTCAATACATATATTAAGGACTAAGAGAAATTAATTTAAGTTTGGGAGAACTAAAATCATTTGCTTTTGGTTTGTTAGGGACTAAAAACAACGATCATATCAAACTTTAGTGACTAAATTGTTCATAGCCTAAAGTTTAGAAACAAAAACATTGTATTTTCCCATAAATATATAAATATTAATACAAGGATAGTTAGAAAAGTTATCACTTCAACAGTAGCAATAGTAAGGGGGAATGTGATTGACCATCATTTGAAGAAAGAATGGTTTCTATCTAGAAAAAGTCAAGTTGCACTTGATATTCTCTGATTACCCCTAGGGAAGTAAAGTAGGTTTTACAATATTTTTGTAGAGAGAATTAGATATTCACGGGAAAAAGAGAAAATATTAGAAAAGAATACCAGGAAAAAAAAATTCCATTATTTCGTAGTGGTGTTGCCGTGATAGGGGTAGGATGGCATCAAGCTACTTGAATTATTCGAATTTATCCATCAAACGCATAATTCTTGACAAACCTCATCTAATGATGGGTTCATAAAGGCCCGCCAAATATACGCTAGTCAATAGGATTAAAAACCATTATTTAGTTTCTAAAAAAAAAAAATTATTTACTTGTAGAAAAAAAAAAAAAAAAAAAAAAAAAAAAAAAAAAAACAAGACAAAACAAAATTTAAGTACTATAGTATATAAGGTTTTCCAAGTAGATTTAAAGAAATAGCTGGATTGCATTAACTCTTGTTGGGAAAGATATACTAATGCTGTACTGGCTAATGAAGACAAATATTTAAATTTAATTAGTGAATCTTATATTGGACTTAAACTGTATCTAAGTTTTTTCTTTCAGAAAATAAAAATGAGATTAAATTGGGTCAAGAGCTGGAGTAAAAGGTGTGTTTTACGCCAGCCAACCCTGACTCGACACATCAACATTATAATAAAAAAAAAAAAAAAACATTTTCTCTCTTCCTCTCTCCTCTTCCCATCTCCCTCACTTTTCCAGAAACGTTGAAGGCTTGAAACAACGTTGAAGGAGCCACAATTTCTCTTTTTGTCATATCTCTCTCTCTTCTGCAAAATCCTCTGAAATACTTGCAAACTTTATAAAAAAATCCTAGCAAAGGGGTTGTTCACGCGCCCAAACCAACCATCAACGGAACTCACAAAAAAATACAATAAGAAACTCATGCCCCAAACTCAGATCCACCCAAAAAAAAAAAAAAAATCAACCCAGCAGTTTCAACTAGCAATTTTACTTCAATCTTGCAATACCCAAGCCACAAAGAACAACATAGACAACAATATTACTAAAAAAAAACTCGAAACCACAATATAAAGCAATTTCACTTCACAGGCCTTGCAACAGAAAACCTTCAAATCCATATTTGAATAAAGAAAAAAAATTAATTAAAAAAAAGACCAAAGAAAAAGTGACCTGTGAATCTTGAATTAAAGAAGAAAAAAAAGGAACCTAAGGAAAGAGACGAAAAGGAAAGAGGTGCTGTGATGAGAGGCGTGAGAAATGAACTAAGGGGTAAAGAGAGAAAAGGAAAGAGAGAGATGAGCTTGTCTGAAAGAGAGAGAAAAGTGACTTTTTTGGCTGATGTGTCGGGTCAGGATTTGTTGGCGTAAAACACAACTTTTACGCTAGCTCCTGACCCAATTTAATCTCAATAAAAATTCATGGGTCGCGTTTATATGAAAAAATAATAATAATAATAATAATAATAATAATAAAATTTCATCAGGCAGATCCATGTAAACATACCATAATTGGTCACAACTTGATGGATCAAGGGGAAGACACGTGGTGCAATGTCATGGGTGAAGTTGACGGGTTTAGACTTGGCTTTACTGCTCAGCTTAGACCACTCCTTCAAGTCTCCAAACAAAAGCCGGTAGGAGTTGCCGCTCAGACCTTGCTCCCTCAAGCACCTCTCCAGCTTCTTTGGCCTTAGCCACACCCAATTCACCACTCTCCATGCCCATGTTATTAGTACCACGATTGAAACTAAGGAAACTACAATTCTAAGCAATGATATTTCCATGTTTTGAGATAATAGAGTGAGTGTGACTAAAATGAATTAGAGGGGGTGCCTTTTATAGTTCTTGTTTTTGAGAAAATCTCTCTCTACCTCTAAATTTTCAATTTGATTGATCTACTACAAAATTCCAAGTTTATTGTATATATATTAATAGACTTTATTTGATAATTATGATAATTATTAATACAAATTTATTTTAATTATATTTGTATATGAAATATTAAACATGAAATTTGATAATTCATAGTTTTTACTTAGTATTTATTATAATTGCGTTTTTTTAGATATTTATTTTAACAATTACTATTAATGGATATTTACCATAATTCATCATAATTAATAGGAATTTATTATAATACTTATTAATATAAGATTATGGCATTTATTACTACTAGCCTCATCACAAGGCTTTTTTTTTTTTTTTTTAGTATTATAGTTTGGGAAATGCTAACGAGTGTCCTTAGAGCATTAGTTAATAATCCATTTAAAGAATGTTTTTATGGGAAAAAAAAAACAATTAATATTTTTGACAGATTTTTACATTTCCCATAAAAGTGGTGTCAAAACTTTTCTAAAATGAATTATCAACCAATGCCGTAAGGGCACTTGTTAGCATGGCTCATATAGTTTTTCTTTCATTCATCTCTTTTAGTGTCATAAATTTCATTCTCTTATCTCTAAATTTTCACTTTGATTGATCTACTACAAAATTCCAAGTTCATTGTATATTGATTAAAAGACATTATTTGATAATTATGATAGTTATTAAGACAATTTATTTTGATTGTATTTGTATGGGTCATGCTAACGAGTGCCTTTAGGGCATTGGTTAAGGATCCATTTTAGAAAAGTTTTAACAACACTTTTATGGGAAATGAAAAAAGTTGTCAAAACATTAATTGCTTTTCTTTTTTTCCCCATAAAAACTTTCTTTAAATGGATTATTAAACAATGCCATAAGGGCATTTGTTAGCATTTCTCTATTCTTTTTTTCCCCATAAAAACTTTCTTTAAATTGATTATTAAACAATGCCCTAAGGGCATTCGTTAGCATTTCTCTATTCTTTTTTTCCCCATAAAAACTTTCTTTAAATTGATTATTAAACAATGCCCTAAGGGCATTCGTTAGCATTTCCCTATTTGTATAGGATCATGCTAACGAGTGCCCTTAGGGCATTAATTAAAGATTCATTTTAGGAAAGTTTTAACAACACTTTTATGATAAATGAAAAAAGCTGTCAAAATATTAATTGTTTTTCTTTTTTTCCCCATAAAAACTTTCTGTAAATGGATTATTAAATATAACATTTGATAATTTATAATTATTTAATGATTATTCGTTATAATTGTGTTTTTATAGATATTTATTTTAATAATTGCTATTAATTGATACTTATTGTAATTCATAATAATTAATAGGTATTTATTATAATATTTATTAATATAAGATTATGGCAACTATTAATACAAGCTATTTTGCTTTTCCAATTTACTTCGATGTTCTTCTCAAAAAAAAAAAAAAAAAAAAAAAAACCAATTTTACCTCGATGTTTTAAAGGATTAAATAAGCTTGAACAATTAAAAAAAATAACGGTAAATAGAAAATTGAACCCCTAAAGTTTGAAGGTGATTGGATTTTATACCCTAAGCTTTTAAAATTTGAATTTTACCCCCTAACGTTTGTGAGTGTCTGCATTTTACACCCCAAAATTATAAAAGTTTAGGGTGTAAAATCCAAACACCCCTAAAATACAGGAGCTAAATCCAAATACTTCCAAACATTAGGGGGTAAAATCTAAATTTTGAAACTTTAGGGTGTAAAATCCAATCACCTCCAAACTTTAGAGGTGTAATTTGCAATTTACCCAAAAAAAAAAAAAAAAAAAAAAAAAAAAAAACGACCATACCATAGAACACATGAAATTTGCGTTAAAAACACTTCAGCTTAGAGTGAAAATATTACTAGACAAATCTGACCAACCTAAGTTTATATCCAAAAGTCTAAAACATAGGCAGAATAGCAGAGCAAGTACGAGTATACAAGTATTAGTAGAATAGCAAAAATGCGTTCTTCGTCATTAATACATTTGCTCACAGTAATTGTGGCCTTTTGGGAGAAGTTCACAATTAATGGTAAAAATACAAGAATACCTCTCAAGCACCAGTCTCCTTCCTTCTTCAATTCCAATCTTCATAAAATACACAAATCACTTTCCAAGAATCACCTAAAGAGGACTCAAATGGAAATGGCACTGTTGAACCATATGCATGGGACATTTAAATTTTTTTTTCTATTTTTATAATTAAAAACATTTTGGTCCATTTGAATTGAGAAGAGTAGAATAGAGTAAAGTAGATTTGGCTTAAAATTAGTATATTTTCAGCCAACTCTAGCTGCTCTACTCCCCCACCCTCTCTTCTCAATCCAAATGGACTCTTAAGACGTAGAGATAGAGTGGAAGGCTCGTCTCGTGTTCTGTCACATAATTAGCTTACATTCTTCTTCTTCTTTTGAGAAACCCCACTGGGTTATCAATTTGTCATTTGTATATGTTAACGGACAAACATTATAATTATTATTAATTTTTTTTAGAAGAAACATTATAATTAATTTGATTTCAACCATTCTCCCATGCCTTTCGAAATGAGTCCCACACTTCATTTCTGCCATTGCTTCTTTCTAGTATTTCTTATCTGACACACTTTACTATTTTTTTTTTTATATAAGATAGAATTTTACTCTAGCCTAATCTAAGTGTATATGTGTATAAAGCTCCCTCCTGGAAACTTAAACCCCGGCCCATGCCCCCCCGCACTCCACAAACACTTATACTTGTGGAGTGACCATCGCACCAAGGGTTACTATCGAAATAAATAGAAACAAAAAGTAACATATTATTTAATAAACAATTAATATATATTTAATTATGAAAATGACTTGCATTATATTAAAAATAACCTATCATCGTGTACTCTTTGCGCAATAGTCACTTTATGAGTATTGAGTGTTTGTGGGTGTGGGGGGCAAAGGCCGAGGTTCAAGTCTCTAAGAGGGAGTTTCACACTCATATACACTTATATAAGACTAGAGTAAAATTTCTATCTTGTAAAATATATATATATATATATATATATATATCAATAGTAATACACCATGAAAACATACGAAATGAACAAAATTTCCATGAAACTTCTAAAATGAACAAAAATATCCCTAAAATCACCATAATGATCAATCTACCTCCACAAACACGAATTGACTAAAACACTTCAAAATCTCAAAAATAAGCACTAACCTAAAAAAATAATTAAGATTCCACTAAAAGTACCAAATAGCCAAAATTACTTGGGATGTCAAATGACCAAAGCACCCTTTAACCCTTCAAAACATCCAAAATGACCAACATAGTCATAGAAGATAGAACCTCCAAAATTACTGTGCTCAAAGGTCAAAGCCCCGGTCCTTTTCACGAGACAGTTTATTAAATTTTTTTTTTTTAAGGAAAACTTGTGACGTTCTCAAATCGCACCAATTGACATTTATTGGCAAGGTTTTTAATAGTTCAGTTAATGTAATTTATTATATTTTAATTTTTTATATTGCAATTAAAGAAAAAATAACAAAACTTAGATACGGTACCTAGGTGCTGTTATTTAGGTTCCCCTTTTAAGATTTAGCCATGTGACTACTTAATTAAAAAATACACTTTCTTCCTATGAGAAAAAATCAACATGCCAGAATCTTAAAAGAGAAACCTAAGGAACATCACCTAAGTACTATACCTAAGTCTTGCTCAGATAAAAAATTACAAACTTGGTAGCATGTCACCTTTTCATCATCTTTTCCCAGTTGCTTAATTTTTTTAAAGACATACATATAAAAAAAAAAAATGTCTATTACATGGCTAGATATATTTAAAATTAACCATGCTTATAACATGGCACCTCCTTTGAAATATATATAATGTGTTATCTCACCCTTTCTTTCCTTTCTTCTCCTTCTTTTTTTTTTTTTTTTTTTTTTTGGAGAGTTATCACACATAAAATGTGTTGTATTTATAAGTATATACATGGATAGGTTATAATAATGATGTTTGAGATTAGAGAATATTGTTCCATAAAGTGAAATTTCAAGTTCTGGAATTTTCTAAGTGAAAATTCGAAATATAGCATTTTCGATTGGTTGAAGCTTTGGCTCGATCGATCGAAATGGTAAAGAAAAAAATCCTGGACTCTCTGGATGTTTCGATCACCACTTGATTCCTATTCGATTGATCGAAAAGAGCACTCGATCAATCGAAAGTAACTTTCGACCAATCAAAAATCGTGAATCGGGATTTTTTGCAAAATTTTTAGATGACTATTCAGAGAGTTTGAAGAGGTTTCAAGCTTAGTGAACGGTTTTATGAAACATTTTAACACTCTATATGTGCTTTTTGATGAAACATATCCCTATGGGTATAAATAGAAGCTTATGTTCTCCAGAATAGTAAGTTAGAGAGAAACACAAAAAATCTTGTGGTCATTTTTCAGAATTGCTATCTATAGAACTCAACATCTTGGTTGCATCTAAGGGACAAATTTGCGATAACCATTTAGCAACAACAGTGTAGGGACAAATATTGTTTAAGGAAAACCATATTATGCTTCCAAGTTATCTATTTTCTATTTGTTTTTTTGTGTTAACCTTGTTCTTCCATTATCACTTTGTATAATATCCCTAACAAAATGCCAAATCATTATCTTTAACATCTTTAACTATAGCGTAGGGGGATAATAATAATAATAATGATGATGATTGTGCTATAGGGAAAGACAAAAACCCAAGATTCTGCCACATCAATATCTTTCCCTTTTTATTTCCTTAGTACAAGAAAAGAAAAGAGTTTTATTGGAACGAAATTTTTTGTTGCAATAAACTTCAATTTATTGTAATAAACCTCTATTGCAACGAAAAAATTTTGTTATCCACTATTGTGATAAAGTCTGTGGCAATAGACTATTGCAACAAAATTTATTACAATAAAATATTTTTATTATTATTTAAAAATACTTTATTGTAACAAAAAATATTGTTGCTATAATTTGATGCAACAAAAGTTTTGTTGCAATAGGTTACCACATCTATAATTTTTGTTGCAATAAAGTATTCTGGAAACTTATTGCAACAAATCTTTTTGTTGTGATAGGTCAATAAAGTACCTGTGAAACTTATTGCAATAAAATGTTTTGTTGCAATAAGTTACCGCAACAATAATTTTTGTTGCAATAAATTATATATATATTTATTTAAATCTATTTTTTTTCCACTAAACACATCATATTTAACCTGTTAATAATATAAACATATCTTCATAAAATCAAAAAATTCTACAAAAGAGGCAAACCATCAATACTTTATCCATAATATATAAATTCAACTCGTTGAATTTATATTCAACCACTTAAATTCATTATCACAAGCTATCAAACATACAACCAGTTGAATTAAGTTAATTTCATTCTCCATTTATGCTTTAAACGTACTTCTTTTACCTCTAAAAAGAACTATCCGTACCTTTTACAAATCACTTGTTCATCCTCCAAAAGAGTGCTATCATGCCTAAATTACAAATCACTTGTTTTGCCTCCAAAAAAGTGTTATCCATGCCTTAATCACAAATCACTTGAATGAGTGCCACCCTAAAAATAATAAAAATTTGTAATAAACTCATGATATAATCATCTCACAAGTTTTTCCATATATCATATGAAAGGTAAAGTAAATTAACAACCGTAATAAAATTAAGAAATAACATTGCAAGGCGGAACCCTATAGCTATAGTGTTAGGTTCTAAAAGTTTAGGATAATTGGCAAACCGTGAACATAAACTTGTCTAGATATAGATTCCTAAGCCTATCAGTATGTTTAGGCAATGCTCAAGGTGCTGCAAGTCAAAATACAAGAAAAAGGAAGTAGCAGGTTCAGGAACTTCAAAACATGCCTAGTTCAACCAATCGATATGGATCTACAGAATTTAATTTCAACCCAACAGCTCGTTAAATTCATTAAGTGATTAGGGCTTTAGATCTAATTCTCCTAATATTTAAAGGAAACCCTAAGACACGTTTTGTTATGACTTTGGAGGTGCTCTTGTGAGATTTAAAAGGTACTGTGCCTTCTCCTTTCAAAGTCACTACCATAATTCCATCTATACATTATTAAAACCAGTAGATCTGAAATTGCTACAAACAAGATCATATATAGCTGATATTTTAAACCTTTGAGTGGGATCTCAGAGTTACAACCGAGAACTATTGTAAATCTTCCATTCTATCATAGTGAATTTATTGCCTTGAGGATAGATTAGTTTAAATTCTTCCAAGTTTTTTACCTTGAAACTGTTGGTTTCATTGGTTATCTTGGGTCTTCATATTGCTTGCCTTCTTTACTTTTTCACACTAAGTAATATTATTGTTTGTGTTTAACCTAGATCAGAAAAATCAACCTAAGTATCATCTTAGTTAATTAATTAGGTTAAACAATCTGAGTGTATAGGGTCTAAACAAACAAACAAGTGGTATCAGAATAGGTTCACTCTGATTGGATTAATGTCCTAAGTGAGATCCTTGATCCTTGCTATCATAGATAATTTTAAGTGTCTTACTACTTTTAGCTGTGATGTTTTGAATAAAAAGAGCACTAATGTTTCTGTTGATTTTATTGATGCCTGTGAAACTCTTTGTAAGGAACTGTATAAATTTATGAAAATTGCTAAGAAATTCAAGTAAGAGTTCAAATTGGCTAATCTTGAAAAAGATGAATTGATTATGAGATTAGATGAATCTAATAAAAAGAATGAATTTTTGAGAAATCAATTTTCCTCTCAAGAGAAAAAGATGAAAAGTTTGGAACAAAAGATAGCTAAGTCCGAAGCTAAATTTGACAATTTTTCTAATACCAAACTTGCTGTTGATAACAGATCTATTTCTGTTTTCGTTCCTCTTAAGCCTAAAGATGACAAAGTTTATATTCCTCCTTGCAAGAGGAATCATAAGAAAAATGCTTATTTTGCTAGGTTAGACACAGATAAAAGTTTTGATGTCGATGCTGAAATTTCTAAATCTATGCTTAAACCTACTGCTAGACTGCAAAAGAAATTTGTTTTTGTGCCTTCCTATCACCTTTGTAGTGTTGTTGGTCACATTAGACCAAACTGTTCTTTGTTGAAGCAAAAACCAAAATATAAGACTAGATTTGTCGTTATGAATACTGCTGTTTCTAAATTTGTTCCTGTCTATCACTTTTGTGGTGTTATTGGTTACATTCGTTCTAACTATCATAGATTGAAATTTAAGCATTTTGTGTTTCAGTCTAAGATATGTAATGATATATCTCCTGTTACAAATCCTGATAAATTATTTCATATGCTTTTAAAAAATGTTGGCCTGTGAAAGAAATTTGCAGGATTTTAGTCTCTCTCAAAAGAAGTGTGTAATCCCTCAAATACACTCTTTTTCTCATGGTTTTTCACCTATGAAGCCAAAGATGCGCTATAAGGGTCGAAAAGATTTTCTGAGGTGAGTGTTGTTTACTTGTCCTTGATTTAATTCTTTCAATTATTTGTGGACATGTTTACTTTTTTTTTTTTTTTTTTGGTTGTTTTATTTTCTTAGGTTGTTTTGATTATTTTCAAAAAATCCAAAAACAATGAAAATTTTCAAAAAGACAAAAATATTTTATTTTTTGCCTTGTATTTTTTTTTTTAGGATTACATGAATTATAATATCTCTCTCTTGACTTAGAACATACTTGATATTTCTGATTTTGTGTAAGTATATACTAGAATGTACATATACACATGGATTAATTAAGAAATTGATATTTCTTATTTGTGTACCCTTTATAGCTTAGTTGAGCATTGTCATGCATTGCTATTGCAATTTTATTGATTTAGCACAATGTGTGCTTTGTTTTTGGTCATGGTATAAATATTTTGAAAATCCAAAAAAAAAAAAAATTATTGTTTTGTATTGCACACCACCAAGTGTGTAATTAAGGTTGGCCAATGAAATTTACATTTCATGTCTGTGTACCTTACTTAACTTTGATGAGCTTTGTTTGTTTGTTTGTTTTTTTATTTTATTTTATTTTTTTTTTTTTTTTTTTTTGCAGTTGGCTAGTTTTTGCTATGTAGTGCTTAATTTTATGAGTTGTTTATAGTCTTTAAATAGACGATCTTGATTTTGATGTCACATATTTTGATTGTAAGGATTAGAGAATCCTAAGAGAAAGGCATAAATAACCATCTTACCACTGTTACTTCCCAATTATGAACACCTATGTGTAAATCATAAAAGCTGGGCTTGGTAAGGTGTAGCACTTGCACAACAAGATAAAATGAGATGTTATTTTATAATTTTAAAAAAAATATATATGTAACAAGGGTATTTCTTTTCTATCTCCTATATGCCTATGCATGATATTTTTAATTGTGCTCAAAAGAAAAAAAAATCCAAGAGAAAAAGAAAAAGCAAAAGGAATCAAAATGCTTATACGTGATTGCGAGCGTGTTTTCTAGAAGATGTAAGAGTGATATGATATAACTCTTCAAGTGATAGTCACTTTCAAACCTATGTGAATGATGATGTAGAAAATTTGTTTGATTACTATCTACATATCACATTTTCTGTACTTTGTATACTTACTAGTTGCACACACTACACGCAAATCAATGCTAAATTTTGTACATAAGATTGTGCGTGTTGTCTAGTCTGACCATCTTTAATTGCATATGAACTAATGTGTACATACAATTTTTTTATTGGGAATTTGAAGAAAAATTTGTTTAGAAGTTTAAATCTTGTGGTTTTAACTTCTTGATTGATTTTGATATTTACATTTAAGAGAAATCATGTTTTAAAAACTTTTTTGGATCAAGTTCATATACATCGAGTCTTAAAAACATTTTTTTAAGTTTTTCTTTTTGGCAAAAAATTTCCAAATTTTTAAGTTTAAAAATTTTTCACTACATCGACTAATTGAACTTGTGAGTTTTTGTGTTCAAAACTCTCTGCCTCTCTTGATTGATGCCCGAGCGATGCTCGACCAATCGAAAATTCCCAAAAAAAAAATTTCGATTGATGCTTGATTCCTTTTAATCGATTGAAATTTGAAAATTTTAGTTTTTAACCAATCAGTCTTTTCATGCATCATTTGTGATTGGATCCACATCCATTGCATTGTTTTCTTTATCCATCTTGCATTTTTATAGTCATATCTCTCATTGTTTTTCACAAACAACACACATACATTTTGCTAAATTGGGTACTCAACTTGATTTCAAAATTGATTGATTAATTTTTGAGTTTTGTACATTTTAGTATATGCTATTTTTCTTGATATGTGAACTGCTAAAAATTGGGAATTTTTTTTAAAGAGTTATGATGGATAATAAATGTGTAAGTATTTTCTGTACTCTTAAGTTTGATTTGAGTTCAAAATACCTTAAAACATGAAAACATATTGCATGCTGATTTTTATATCATTTAGATCTATATTGTATAGTCTTAAATGATTGTGCCTAGACTATTCACATGCATCTATTTATGGGTCATATAATGTCAAGTTTGCATATATTAAAAGAAGAGAGAATATTTGTATTCATTTGTATCCTCAACTTATTATTGTTTAAGTTTGATTTGTGTCTTTTAGTTTTCCCTACCTCCTAAATTTTCCCCAAACCTGCTTTCCCAAAACTTTTTTTTTCTTTTCCTATTTTTATAAAAGGCGAAAGTTGTTTTTATAACCTGTGCTATTTATAGGGGGAGTTGCCTCTATTTTTTAAAGAGCTTATGTTTTATGGTTCTTTGATTCTCCATTTTCTCTTATCCTTTGTTGCGTATGTTTACTATCTTCTCTTTGTTTGAGTTGTTGCTGATATTCATTTTCGAAAGCCTAGCAGCCAAAAGAAGCCCCGCAACGTGTGCAAGAAGAGAGTTGGTGGATTGGTAAGGAAAAAGAGCCATTAAGCCCGAACAGTTGGAATAATGAATCATGGACCTGTGAGATAAATAAATAGGTCATGAGGAAAGCAAAATGGGCTAGAGGGGGCCCGGAGAAGGAAGTAGTAAACCTATGGGCATTATGTGAGGTAGAAAAGCAAGAATGGGCCACAACAAGCTCGAGGTAATAAAATAAGAAAATAAGGAGTCATGGCAAGCCCACAAACCCCAGGGATGAAGAATAAAGTAGTTAGGCTGAGGAAGCCCAAAAGAGTTAGCAAGGTGCCCATGGGTATGTAGACTGAGAAACGGGCGGAGGATGCCCAACGGGAACAAATGGGCCAAGGATGCCTAAATATAAAGGAATGTGACAAAAGAACCCTTAAACAATGTAACGGGCTGAGAAAGCTCAAAGTAGCATAAGTGACTGTGCAGAGTCATTGAAAAAGAAGGGCTGGGCAGCGGGCCCAAAGACGCCCAACCGGTGCAAGTTAAGTAACATCGAGGCAGGAGCAGCCAAGCAGTACGGCAGAAAATGGCAGCAGGGCTGCGGAAAGGAGAATGAATGGCCTCAAGAAAGGAAGGCCCGTAATCAAGCAAAGCCCAAGCCTTGAAAGAGGCGAGCTGTAAGGAATAAGAAATCAGAGGGTAGTTCACGCCATAAGAGTTCAAGGAAAAGTGACAGAATGCATAGACAAGCCTCCAGACTATGGCAAATGCATGAACAGCAGACAAGCTTTGGACGTACACAGGAGTGGAGCACGCATAAAGCCCAGGTTCTACAAACCTGTACCCAGCCAATATAAGAGTGGTGGGTCATAGGTCATGGGTCAGAGGTAAGAGAAGGTATGGTTTGGCAATAGGGAGAAGGGGGAGCCTCTTTTGGGTTTCCCGCTCAAGCTCTTTTGGGGAAAATGTCCTGCTAGGATGATATACCACCTAAAAGAGGGAGGATGAGCTGGAACCACTAAGTGCATGCCATGAGGAATAGAGAGAAAGAGAACACCCATACCATAGCAGACTAGCATGCCACGATAAGCAAGCAAACACAATAACCTTCTTCATCAGGCAACAAAGAGCGGCACAGTCAACACAGGTAAGTAGTGGTGGCTGGGCAGCTGACAAACTTGTGGTGGTCGGCAAGGACACCCAGACCAAACAAAGGTTGTTAAAGGCTAAAATGGTAAAAAAGCAACCACGACAGGCAGTATAAAAATGGCCTCAGCTATGCACAAGGGGGACTGAATAACAGTAGGAATCACCCCAAGAGTAATCACTATCATATCACACTAGGGAGAAGTAAGGAAAAGAAACAAAGATTTAAACAAAATATAAGGAAGAGGATAGATTGGAATGGCAAGCATGCACGAATAGGCTCTTTCCCCCTTCTTTCCCACTTAAAGCCTGCTCTCCGTTAAGGATAGAGAATTCGTCTAGGTGCAAGCCATTCAGGTCTGTTCTCTCAAAATGAGTAATTTTCGTGGCAGGATCCTCCTGTAAGGTTACCCACATTGAGGAAATGGTTCCCTCATTGGCCTCAGCCAGGTGATAAAATCGAACGTGGCAGATTAGCCGTTTTTTCATTGATTTTATGAATTAATATTGTCATTCCTTATCTTGTGTTCACTGTTCCCATTTGTAATGTGTTCTTTGTTAGGATATGTGCCCTTAAATCCTATTGTATGATGCTATGTATGATATTATGTATGACATTATGTGAGAAATGATGTATGACTTAATATTGTGTTTAATAAAGTTGTTTTATTCTTATCTTAAATAATGGTAACATGAATATTCGGACATTATCAAATAGTCTATGAGATGCATAGTATGTGATTTATATGATTTAGTCACAGAAGATATAGATCACAAGTTCTTTGTAAACTCATAATTTTGGTTCGTAGTCGGTGATGAAATTGGGCATTTCATCTGCGAAGACTATAACATATTAACTACGATGATTTGTCTTGATCATGGAAGTGGTGACTTCTAGTTAATATGTTGATATGTTTTAAGAGTTAAGACATATTGAACTGAACCGCTGTGAGATTTATTATTCTCCTAATGACTGTCAATTGAATAATAAATTTCACGACTTGTATTCACATGAACTCTTAATCCTGAGAGAATAATGGACCTGATCATGAAATGTAGGTTGCTTTGATATATCAGGAGTGAGATCTAAAGTAACGGTCAAAACCTCAGTATGTTGGGCAGCCACATTTAGTGTTGATGGAACATATATTCTCAAGATGGAATTCATAGTCTCTTAACAGAGATATAAAATATTCCCTTGAGATAAGTTTAATAGGTATAGTTATTCAGAGAGTTAGGCCTAACCACTTTAGTAAGACTAAAGTATATATTTATGAAATTGGATTATATAAATATATGGTGAATAACTCAAAAGGATTAAACCGGGTACTCAAGGATTAAGATGTAGTAATTTACAAAGTGGCAGTCTATATTCATGACTTTGTATTACTACGAATATTTTATGAAGGGGTTGCATGTATAATAAAGTCTTGGGATATAATTTATTAATGAGGCCTAGAATGCAATTATATTTATATAGTGGTATTAAATATAATTAATGGTAACTTTGGACTTGTCAAGAGTTGACAGAAAAGCCCAAGGCCCATTAGAGCTAGTGTCTTATTTGTTCCCTTTTAGTCCCACTCCAAGCCACACACCAAAGCCCAATTGGGAAGGCCCAAAAGGCTAGCCCAATTAGATAATCAGTTATATGGAGAGAAACATACAGAATTTTATATAGAATAAAATGGTTTGTATGTTTAATAAAAAAAAGAAAAAAATTAAGAAAATATAAGGAAGAGAGACACTCTTTCATATTCTCTCTAGAAAACATAGAACTGATTGAGAGATCACACATCTTGGGCATCAAGTGGAATTGGAGTGAAGATTGAAAGTCTTCCCGAGTACTTCTTCATTCGGTTTTTGAATTTCACCACATCAAGGTACACTCTCTTGTTCTTATATTCTGAAACCTACATAGTGCATGTTATCAATTGCGAATGAAGTAGATCCGTTTATTTTCCGCTGCGTATGTTTTGTATGCGATGCAAACATGTATATTTCCTAACATTCTTTCCTTTCGTTTCGACTTCTTATTTAATCTGTTTAACAATAACATTGTCCACCTATTATTGTTTTACCCAACTGCCATAACTTTTCATAGTAACTTTGCCTGCCATGTGCATGTGACTAAGGTTTCAGCAAATGGAGCATAGTTTGTGCGTAAGCCGGATCAAAGTGAGTTGCAGTTGGACCGGTCCCGACTCTCTTATCCAGAACACTTGGGCCTAGAACGATAGGAGGCAGCCTAGCCCAGGAATCACAAAAGGCCTACCACATTTAAATTGGTGACTTCACTAGGGAGTTGGGAAACAGATAAGGACAAAAGACAAAAGTCGTCGCAAGAAGATGCCCCAAAAATCTAGAACGACGCGAAACATGAGTGCTGTGCCCTCGTAGGCAAAGTCCAAGCCAACAACACCTCACCAACAGCAACCTAACCAGGCAGAAGGTGTTAACAGAATGGGGGATGAACTCCAACCACAGCCAAGAATCCCCGCAGACATTGCCAAAGTTTTCATTGAGGTGTTGCAGTCATTGCAGCACTTGCAGCAACAAATGATGGAAAAAATATGTCAGCTGAAGACAAATAAAACAAAGGAGTAAGGGAGCCAACATGTCTCGGAGCATGCGGCAACCAAAAAGGAGACACCGGTTGGAGGCGCTCCGCAGAATGCAGAACAACGTTTCATTACCATGGCTGAAGTAACAGCTCTCCTAGAGCAAGAGAGGGCCAGAGCGCCAAAGGAGAGATTCTATACACGAAAACCTCCTTATCCACTAAGTGTACTCAGCAAACCGTACCTAGAGAGATATGAACCACGAGTCTTTGCACAGTATGATGGCTGAAAAGGAAGTGCCATTAAGCACGTAAGCAAGTTCATTGATACTTTTAGTCCTTACGTGGCAGAAGAGGACTTGTGTCTTCGAGAATTTTCTAAATCATTATGTGACCATGCATACACCTGGTACATTGGTCTAAAGCCAGGAACAATCCCAACTTGGGATGACATGGTAAACGTATTTTGCACTAAATACTTTCATGGAGAAGAAAGAGTAACGCTTGCGACCCTGCAGGCAACCAAGCAAAGAACTGGTGAAGATTTGATGGAATACATCAAAAGGATCAGGGACATAGCACTTGATTGCAATGACCAATGTGAAGAAAAGATATCAGTAGAAATTTGTATGACAAACATGATTAGGGACTATAGAGTTGTCTTGGAAAACTTGGAAATTTCCCAGTTTGCACAATTGTTGCAAAAGGCTAGAAAGATTGCTCAGTCAGTAAGGCCGAGTTCTGACAAAAGAAATGCCCCACAAGCTATGGCAGTATCCACTGGCAAAAGAAAAAAGGAAAGCTGACAGAAGGGAGTAAGATACCCCTCTGCCACTACCTTACACTCCAAAGGAGCTAGACATGCTTCTAGACAAGTGGATAGCAGATGGAGTCTTTAAACCCAATCAAGTTTCCAAAGAGCCCACATAGGAGGAGCAGAGGGACCGATGCTTCTGCCACTTGCACAACTATGTGCAACATCCTACCGTAGAATGTTAGGCTCTCCACAAACTGGTGCACTACAGAATCAAGGAAGGGACTCTGGAACTGACCCAGCCAGAAGTTAACCCTCTCCCAAATCACAAAAGGAAGGGTGTAGCAGAAGTCGTGATCTGCGGAGACCCAGGGGAGGACGAAGAAGAGAATCCTGCCCTACCTGCTACAGTAATTACCATGTTACAAAAGAGTTCCAAGTTCAAAAACTTGTTTGACAAGTTGGGGCTGACAGTAAAGTAGCGAACGATAGCAATAGAAGCTCTAGTGAGCATTGCCTCTAGGGCCAGAATAGAATGCCTAACGAAAAAAGTCACAGGTGATAGGGCTCTCCTACAAGAATTAAGTGAGATCACTTTTAGTGATGAAGATATGGAAGTGGGATACTCAGACCACAAAAGGCCCCTTTACTTAGCAGCATCCATAAACCAAATCTCCATCAAGAGAGCCTTGGTGGATACAGTTTCCTCTGTAAATCCCATCCCATTAAGTACTTTGCAAGCGGCGGGAATTTCGGAAAGAAAGATTCTGGGGTGTCTAATGGAAGTGATGTGATTTGGAGGAAAGGGTGAGTACATCGCATGCCACATCCAGCTGTGGCTGAAGGTGGGACCAATAGCTTCCCTGGCCCGCTTCCATGTGGTAAAAACAGAAGTCTCATACCACGTACTTTTAGGTAGATCATGGTTACATAGGCATAGATTAGTCCCGTCCACCTATCACTAATGCATAAAAGGAAGGTTGAATGGCAGAATAATACGCATCATCGTTTGAACCTATCATCGTTTGAACAGGCAGAGGCTCATCTAGTGGAAACCATGTTTTACGACCAATGGGCACCATCTAGAGAGTGCTCAGTGTCAAAGCCACGAGGAACCTTCATACCTACATGGGAAGACATCCGAAGTGATCCGGACCCTGATTTGAGGGAGTTGCTGTCACAGAAAAGGAAAAGGAAGGAAGCACCCATTATGGACTCAAATGACACACCATAATGCGTCAGGGTCCGAGGCCCTAGTGGCAGGATTATATACAAATTATGAAGGTGCGCGGGGCTCACGTGTGATGCGCAAGAGTTTGGTATGCTGCGTGGTTCAAGAAAACTCGCAAGAAACCAACGAAGAGAGAGAGGAGGAAGTCCTAGCAGAAAAGGGCGTACAAGTTATGGTAGAAGAAGAATTGGAAGAAGTTAACTTGGGGGTTGGCCTGCAGGAACTAAGACCCATCTCGATTAGTTCAATACTGTCAGAAAAGGAGAAGTCAAAATTGATACCATTGCTGAGAGAATTCAAAGATGTCTTCGCATGGGATTATAGTGAAATGCCAGGATTGGACCCTGGGCTAGTAGTGCATACATTGAATATGGACCTCGATGCCAAGCTAGTGGCCCAGCTGCAAGAGTTTTCCGCATTGAGATCGAGGGGCAAATAGTGAAGGAAGTGCAGAAATTGCTGGCTACATGCTTCATTAAGCCTATCCAGCATCCGCAATGGCTATCCAATATAGTGCCAGTAAGAAAGAAGAATGGATGGATTCAGTGGATATAATCAGATTAGAATGGCGCCTAAGGATGCTTAAAAGACTGCTTTCAGAACACCCATAGATAACTTCTACTATACGGTGATGCCTTTCGGGTTAAAGAACATAAGTGCAACTTATCAACGGACTATGACAGCCATATTCCGCAACATGATGCATCAAAAATTGGAGGACTACGTGGATGACATAGTTGTAAAGTCAAGAAAACGAGAGGAACATGCCTAAGTATTAAGGAGAGTATTTGAAAGATGTAGAACTTCAAGTTAAGAATGAATCCCCTAAAGTGTGCATTTGGGGTATCCTCTGGTAAATTCCCGGATTTCTTGGTTCATAGCAGAGAAATAGATGTGGATCTAGCCAAAGCTATGACCATAGCAACAATGAAACTGCCAGCCACAGTGAAGGAGTTAAAGAGTTTCTTAGGAAGGTCTCATACATTCGTAGATTCATCCTGGGATTAGCATCAATCACTTCAGCCTTAGCCAAGTTGCTCAAGAAGGGGCAAAGTTTAAAATGGGGAGAAGTGCAGCAGACGGCCTTCAAAAGGCTACAGTAGATTATGATGGACCTCCCTACCATGCAAGCCCCAACCTGCCGAAAGCCATTACTGCTCCACTTAGCCACCAACTCGTATGCCATAGGGGCATTGATTGCCCAAGAAGATGGAGGTGGCATAGAACAACCAGTCTATTACATCTGCCATGCCCTGAAGGATGCAGAGACTCACTGCCCAAGAGCAGAAAGGGCATGCTTGGCTATAATATATGCTTCACAAAGGCTACGCCATTATTTCCTGGCCTACGAAGTGTGGCTGATGAATAAGTCTCACACAATCAAAGCTTTGTTACAGCAGCCAATTCTTTCCGGCAGAATATCCTAGTGGTTGCTACAATTATCACAGTACAACGAAAAAACGGGAATGCCCAAGTCGGTGAAGAGCCAAACAATAGTAGACCTGCAGGCACAATTCCCAAGAGAGGAAGAATTCCAGTTGGACGATGAGGTTCCGAGGGAAGTAGCTATGGCAGAAGAAGTTAGAGAGCAGTGGGTAATGAAGTTTGATGGGTCTTCCACCACCCAATCAGGAGGAGTTGGAGTGGTCTTGTACCATGAGGAAGACAAGGCTGTGGCGCTCTCATTCAAATTAGAATTCCCTTATTCAAACAATACAGCAGAATACGTGGCCTACCTAACGGGGTTAGCCACGGCCCTTGAAATAGGGATTAAGCGTTTAAAAGTAATGGGTGACTCAAACTTTGGTGGTCTGCCAGGCCAATGGAAGTTTCACCTTGAAGGAACCCAGCTTAGCCCCGTACAGAGCGATGGTCCAAAAGATGGAGGAAAAGTTCTCAACTTTTGAGATAGAGCATGCCCCAAGGAACGGGAACTGGTATGCGGACGCGTTGGTTGCGTTAGGCTCATAGATAATTTTGAAGGAGATAGTGCTAGGATAGAAGTCAAAAAAAAGGAAGGAGTCAATTATAGAAATTCTGGAGGAAAGGTTCCAAAAGGAACAATGCGAAGAAGATTGGAGGATTCCTATAAAGGAAGCTTTGTCGAAGGGAGAAGATACACCAGGATTAAAGGTGCTAAAAGACTACACCATAGTAAGAGGAGAGCTGTATCGCAGAATGCCAGGTAGGGTCTTGTCTAGATGTGTAGGGCAAGAGGAAGCCTAAAGGAAGTTTAGAAAAGTGCATGAAAAGACCTGTGGGTTTTTTCATGGAAGTAACTCTCTATCGCAGACTGCAAAAGGCGGGCTTTTATTGGCCAAGTATGAGTAAAGATGTAGATCAAGCCCAAACCCAATGCAAAGCCTGCCAACTTGCAACAGACAAAGAGGAGAGTTACATCGTATTCACTAGCGAAGACTAAAGAAGCCCATTCATGCAATACCTGACAGAAGGCATCCTGCCACTAAAGCACGGTCAAAGATACAAATTGAAAAGACTGGCAACACGATATTTTTTGTATGACAGAGTCCTTTTTAAGAAAGGATATGATGAGGACCCACTGCAATGTTTAGGCCCCGAGGAAGCAAATGAAATGATGAAGGAAGTGCACATAGAAGAGTGTGGGGAGCACTAGGGGAAGAAGAAGTTGTATAGGTGCCTACTACAAATGGGTTACTACAGGCCCACCATGAAAAGAGACACAACAGAACTTGTAAAAAAATGCCACAGTTTCCAAGTACAAGCCAACCTAATTCACACTCATCCACAAAACGTACATAGCATGGTCACCCCATAACCCTTTCACACTTGGGGCTTGATTTTGTGGGACCGGTTAATCCGCCATCACGCAGGTACATATGGATCCTGATGGCTACAAAGTATTTCATTAAATGGGCAGAAGCAGTACCGCTTCGCAACGCCAAAAAAAGAGTAGTGGCAAACTTCATCAAGGAGAACATAATTGTCAGGTTTGGAGTACCCCACAGAATTATCAGTGACAATGGCACACCCTTTGTCAACAGTGATGTAAGAAAAATGCTGGAATTCTACCAAGTCAAGCACTACCAGTCGCTGCCTTATTACCTTCAAGGGAATGGGCAAGCAGAAGCAATAAACAAGACCCTCATAAAGATCATCAGTAAAATAAGCCACGAGTACATGGGAGGATGGGTAGTACATCTGCCAGACGCTCTTTGGGCTTACAAAAATTCACCAAAGTCAACCATGGGGTTTTCACACTTTTCCTTGGTCTATGGAATAGAAGTGATGAGTCCAGCAGAAGTAATGGCTCCCTCTTAGAGAGTTATGCAAATGTGAAAGAAAGAAAAGGAGAAGGAAATCTTTATGGCAGAAAGATGTAAGGACCTAGAAGGACTTGATGAGAAGAGAGAAGAAGCCCAAGAGCGCAGCCGCAGATATAGACAAAGGATGACAGAAGCCTATGACAGGATGACTAAAGAAAGGGTGTTCGCAAAAGGGCAGCTCGTGTTAAGAACAGCGGACTACATCAGGTGAGGTATGGTAGGTGTAGGAAAAATACATGTTTGTATCATATACAAAACATACACAGCGGAAAATTAACGGATCTACTTCGTTCGCAATTTATAACATGTACTATGTAAATTTCAGAATTCAAGAACAAAGGAGTCCACCTTGGTGTGGTGAATTTCAAAAAAAAAAAAATTAGAAGTACTTGGGAACACTTTTAATCTTCACTCCAATTCCACTGACGCCCAAGAAATATGGTCTCTCAATCAGTTTTATGTGTTTGTTCAAGGGAGAATGAGAGAGTGTCCAACACTCACATACATACCATTTCATGTTAATATAAAATTCGATATGTTTCTCTCCTTATAACTGATTATCTAATTGGGCTTTAGTATGTGTCTTGGAATGGGACCAAAAAGGAACAAATAAGACACTAGATCTAATAGGTCTTGGGCTTTTCTGTCAACTCTTGACAAGTCCAAAGTTACCATTAATCATATTTAATACCACTATATAAATATAATTCCACTCTAGGCCTTATTAATGAATTATATGTTGGGATTAGTGCCCTTAAATCCTATTGTATGATGCTATACATAATATTATGTATGACATTATGTGAGAAATAATATATGACTTAATATTGTGTTTAATAAAGTTGCTTTATTCTTATCTAAAATAATGGTAACATGAATATTCGGACATTATCATATAGTCCATGAGATGCATAGTATGTGATTTATGTGAAAAGTCATAGAAGATATAAATCACAAGTTCTTTGTAAACTCAGAATTATAGTTCGTACTCGGTGATGAAATTGGGCATTTCATCTGCGAAGACTATAACATATTAACTACGATGATTTGTCTTGATCATAGAAGTGGTGACTTCTAGTTGATATGTTAATATGTTTTAAGAGTTAAGACATATTTAACTGGACCGCTGTGAGATTTATTATTCTCCTAACGACTGTCAATTGAATAATAAATCTCACGACTTGTATTCACATGAACTCTTAATCCTGAGAGAGTAATGGACCTGATCATGAAATGTACGTTGTTTTGATATATCAGGAGTGAGATCTAAAGTAACGGTTAAAACCTCAGTATGTTGGGCAGCCACATTTAGTGTTGATGGAACATATATTCTCAAGATGGAATTCATAGTCTCTTAACGGAGATATAAAATATTCCCTTGAGATAAATTTAATGGGTTCAATTATTGAGAGAGTTAGGCCTAACCACTTTAGTAAGACTAAAGTATATATTTATGAAATTAGATTTCATAAATATATGATGAATAACTTAAAATGATTAAACCGGGTACTTAAGGATTAAGATGTAGTAATTTACAAAGGGGCAGTCTATATTTATGACTTTGTATTACTACGAATATTTTATGAAGGGGTTGCATGTATAATAGAGTCTTGGAATATAATTTATTAATAAGGCCTAGAGTACAATTATATTTATATATTGGTATTAAATATAATTAATGGTAACTTTAGACTTGTCAAGAGTTGACAGAAAAGTCCAAGGCCTATTAGAGCTAGTGTCTTATTTGTTCCCTTTTAGTCCCACTCCAAGCCACACACTAAAGCCCAATTGGAAAGGCCCAAAAGTCTAGCTCAATTAGATAATCAGTTATGTGGAGAGAAACATATAGAATTTTATATTAGAATAAAATGGTTTGTATGTTCATATGCATGTGAAAGAGACATATTCTCTCTAGAACAAACACATAGAACTGATTGAGAGACCACACATCTTGGGTATCAAGTGGAATTGGAGTGAAGATTGAAAGTGTTCTCAAGAACTTCTTCTCTTTGGTTTTGAATTTCACCGCACTAAGGTACACTCTCTTGTTCTTATATTCTGAAATTTACATAGTGCATGTTATCAATTGCAAATAAAGTAGATCCGTTAATTTTTCGCTGCGTATGTTTTGTATGCGATACAAACATGTAATTTTCCATCATTATATCCCAAGACTTTGTTATTCATGCAACCCCTTCATAAAATATTTGTAATAATAAAAAGTCATTAATGTAGATTGCCACTTTGTAGATTACTATATCTTAATTCTTAAATACCCGATTTAATTATTTTAAAGTGATTCATCATATATTTATGAAATCCAATTTCATAAATATATACTTTAGTAATTCCTTACTAAAGTGGTTATGCTTAACTCTCTGAATAACCAAATCTATTAAACTTATCTCAAGTGAATATTTTGTACCTTCATTAAGAGACTATGAATTCCATCTTGAGAATATATGTTCCATCAACACTAAATGTGGTTGCCCAACATACTGAGGTTTTGATTGTTACTTTAGATCTCATTCCTGATATATCAAAACAACCTACATTTCATGATCAAGTCCATTATTCTCTTAGGATTAAGAGCTCATGTAAATAGAAGTCATGAGTTTTATTATTCGTTTGACAGTCGTTAAGAGAATAATAAATCTCACAGCAGTCTAGTTCAATATGTCTTAACTCTTAAAACATATCAACATATCAACTAGAAGTCTCCACTTCCATGATCAAGACAAATCATCTTAGTTGATATGTTATAGTCTTCGCAGATGAAATGCCCAATTTTATCACTGACTACAAACTAAAATTCTAAGTTTACAAAGAACTTGTGATTTATATCTTCTGTGACTTTTCACATAAATCACATACTATGCATCTCATGGACTACATGATAATGTCTGAATATTCATGTTACCATTATTTTAGATAAGAATAAAACAACTTTATTAATTACAACATTAAGTCATACATAATGTCATACTTAATATCATACATAGCATCATACAATAGGATTTAAGGGCACTAATCCTAACAAATCTCTCACTTGCCCTAAAGACTATTATGCACTAATCTAACATTCATTCCCTCCATATGTGACTCGAAAGTCCTTTGAGGCAAGGCTTTAGTAAAGGGATCTACTAAATTATTTGCACTTTCTATCTTTGCTACTACAACATCTCCATGAGTAACAATGTCTTGAATGATGTGATACTTTCTCTCAATGTGTTTTCCTTTCTTATGATTCGCTGGATCTTTGGATTGTGCAACTACCCCACTATTGTCGTAAAACCATGTGATGGGATCTTGCTCCATTCTCACAACACCAAGATCCGAAAGCAATTTCTTAAGCCAAACAGCTTCCTGTTCCACCTCATAAGCGGCAACATATTCAGCTTCTATGGTGGAGTCCACAATACAAGATTGCTTAACACTCCTCCAACTTATAGCTCCACCTCCCAAGGTAAACACAAACTAAAGTGGACTTTTTGGAATCAAGATCTGATTGAAAATCTGAATCTATTTAACCAATAGGAATCAAATCCTCACTATGGTAAACAAGCATATAATCTCTTGTTCTCCGTAGATACTTAAGAATATGCTTTACATCTTGCCAATATTTTGGTCCTAGATTTGATTGGTATCGACTGACCATGCTAACTGAATAACAGATATCTGGTCTAGTATAAAGCATGGCATACATGAGACTTCCCACTGCAGAAGCGTAAGGAACTTGTCTCATTATGTTTTCTCCCTCCTGAGTCTTAGGCCTTTGGTCATCAGACAGAGGAACTTTATGCCTAAAAGGAAGTCCTTTCTTGGAGTTTTGTATGCTAAACCGTTCTAGAACCTTATCTATATATCCAGCTTGTGATAAGTCTAACATCTTATTCTTGTGATCTCGTCAAAGCTTTATCCCTAGAATAAAGTTAGCCTTACCCAAGTCCTTTATATCAAATTGGCATGACAACCAAACATTTACTGATGACATTACCTCTGCATCATTTCCAATGAATAGAATATCATCAACATAAAGCACTAGAAACATTAAAACTTTATCCCGATGTCTTTTGCATACACATGGTTCATCAAGATTTTGTTCAAAACCAAATGACTTGATTGCTTAATCAAATATGATGTTCCATAACCTAGATGCTTACTTAAGTCCATAAATGGACCTTTTCAACTTGCATTCCATATGCTCTTGGTTTTTTGCTATGAAACCTTCTGATTGCATCATATAGATTTCCTCTTCAAGATTGCCATTGAGAAATGCAGTCTTGACATCCATTTGCCAAATCTCATAATCATAATAAGCAACAATGGATAAGAGAATTCTGATAGATTTAAGCATTGCTATTGGTGAAAAGGTTTCTTCATAATCAATACCTTCTTTTTGTGTGTACCCTTTCGCTACTAGCCTTACTTTAAAAGTTTCAACCTTTTCATCTATCCCTCTCTTCCTCTTGTAAACCCATTTGCAACCAACAAGTTTAATGTCGTTAGGCGCCTTTACAAAATCCCAAACTTGATTGGAATACATGAAATCTAATTCAAATTTCATAACTTTGACCCAATGATGTTCATCTATATCATTCATTGCTTCTTCATAAGTGTAAGGATCAGTTTCGGCTTTTTCTGAGATAGCTTCATAAGTTTCTCCTAGACCTATAAATCTTATAGGTGGCCTAACAATCCACCCACTACGACGAGGCACTTGTGTACAAGACATCTCATGAGCAGCATCTTGTGGTATAATCATTCATTTCAGCTAACACAACTCTACTTCTAGGGGTATAATCATTCATATAGTCATTTTTCAAGAATTTGGCTTTTGTACTAACAAACACTTTGTCATCTTTATGACTATAGAATAAACCTCCAACAATTCCTTTTGGATACCCTACAAAGAAAACCACTTCTGTTTTAGACTGTAACTTGTCAGACTTTCCTTTTAATACATATGCTGGACAACCCCAAATATGGAAATGTCTCATACTAGGCTTACGCCCATTCCATAACTCTACAGATGTTTTAGGAACAGACTTCGAAGGTACTAAATTCAGAAAATACATTGCAGTATTTAAGGCATATCCCCAAAAGGAAATTGGTAGAGTCGAATAACTCAATATAGACTAAACCATATCTAAAAGAGTCATATTCCTTCTTTCTGTTACACCATTTTGTTGTGGAGTTCCAGGTACAGTCAATTGGGATACAATCCCATTTTTAGTTAAGTAATTCTTGAAATCCCCAAGAAGGTATTCACCACCACGATCAGATCGAATGGCCATTATGCGTTTACCTAATTGATTCTCAACTTCAGCCCTAAACTCTTTGGACTTATCAAAGGCTTCAGACTTTGTTTCATTAGGTACACATAACCAAATCTAGAGTAATCATCAATGAAAGTAATGACATACTCATAGCCACCTCTTGCTTGGATTGACATAGGACCACATACATCTGAATGTATTAGTTCTAGCAACTCTTGGGCTCTTCTACCTTTTGCATTAAAAGGTCATTTTGCCTTCCAAACAAGATTCACAAACTGGAAAATCATCAAATTCCAATTGCTCTAAAAGACCATCTTTGATCAATCTTTGAATTCTATTTGAATTAATATGACCCAAACATAAATGCCAAAGATATGCATCACTAGTAGAAGGAAACTTTCTCTTTAATAATTTTACATGAGAGTTATTATCTAATTAAGAATTATATAATTTATGCATATCAGGATTTAAAATATAAAGACCATCCACAATATTGCCAGAACAGATAAATACTTTACCTGTCTTTATTACAACATTGTCTTTAAGAACACAATATCCATGTTTACCTAAACAAGTTGCAGAAATTAAATTCCTACGAACATTAGGTACATATAGAAAGTCTTCCAATATTAAAACCCTAGACTCAAAACACAAATTAAAAACTCCAACAGCTACAATCGGAACCCTACTCCCATCAGCTAAAGTAAGAAACAATTCTCCTTCATTAAGCTTTCTGGTCTCTTGGAACCCAGGCAAACAATTGTAGATATGATTAGTACAACCTGAATCTACACACTAAGAATCTGTGGGATTTTGTATTAAACATATTTTAAGGAGGAATGAACTTTTCATACCCTTATTATTGGCAGCCTTGAATTTTGGACAACTCCTCTTCCAATGTCCTTTTTCACCACAATGGAAACACTTTCCTTTGATCTTCTTTCCTTTGTTATCAACCCCTAAGGCAATTTGTTTACCATCTTATTTGATGAAGTCCTTCTTCTTCTTCTTCTTACCCTTGCCTTTTGACTTAAGTTGAGAAGTAGAGGCTTCAGCCATATTAGCATCAAGGCTAGAAGTACCAAGGATGCCTTCCGCCGCTATCAACTCATTCATTAATTCAAACAATGAATAAATCGTTTTGTTCATATTATAGTTCAGTCTGAATTCCTTGAATGATTCTGGTAGTAACTGGAGTATCATATCCACTAGGGATTCTCCATCTAGTGTATTCAAATTAGAGATCATCGTAAGACAATGCACCCTCACTGAACTACCTTTAGCCATTTTAGTATTATATATTTGCCTCATTGTTTCTTGTCTTGCAAAATGGCCTTGCTCACCAAACATCCCCTTCAGACTTAGCATAATGTCCGAAGCTAGTTCTACATCTTGCATTTGATGTTATAGAACATTTGAGATAGATGCTAGGATATAACACTTGGTCATCTCATTAGATTTCTGCCAACAGTCATATCCCTGTTTTGTTGGAAAATCTTGTTTTGTATCTCATACAAAACACACAGCAGAAGCAACAAAAATAGATCTATTTCATTCATGATTGATAACATGCACTATGTAAATTTCAGAATTTAAGAATGAGATAGCGTACCTTGGTGCGGTAAGATTCAAAACAAAAAATTAGAAGTACTTGGGAACACTGTTAATCTTCACTCCAATTCCACTTTATGCTCAAGAAGTGTGGTCTCTTAATCAGTTTTCAAGGGAGAATAATTTAGTGGATTCACTCACACATACACACCACTTCACAATAATGTCTCTTTTTCTCTTATAAAAAATTCTGTATGTTTCTCCCTTTATAACTAACTGATTATCTAATTGGGCTGGCCTATTGGGCTTTAGTGTGTGGCTTGGAGTGGGACCAAAAGGGACCAATAAGACACTAGCTCCAATGGGCCTTGGGCTTTTCTGTCAACTCCTGACAAGCCCAAAGTTTCCATTAATTATATTTAATACCACTATATAAATATAATTGCACTCTAAGCCTTATTAATATATTATATTCCAAGACTTTATCATACATGCAACCCCTTCATAAAATATTTGTAGTAATACAAAGTCATGAATATAGACTGCCACTTTGAAATTTATTACATCTTACTCCTTGAGTACCCGATTTAATCCTTTAAGTTATTCATCATGTATTTATGAAATCCAATTTCATAAATATATACTTTAGTATATCCTTACTAAAGTGGCTAGGTCTAACACTCTGAATAACTAAACTCATTAAACTTATCTCAAGGGAATATTTTATATCTCCGTTAAAAGATTATGAATTCCATCTTGAGAATATATGTTCTATCAACACTAAATGTGGTTGCCCAACATACTGAGGTTTTAATCGTGACTTTAGATCTCACTCTTGATATATCAAAGCAACCTACACTTCATGATCAGGTCCATTATTCTCTCAGAATTAAGAGTTCATATAAATAGGAGTCGAGAGATTTATTATTCATTTGACAGTCGTTAGGAGAATAATAAATCTCACAATGGTCTAGTTCAATATGTCTTAACTCTTAAAACATATCAACATATCAACTAAAATTCTCCACTTCCATGGTCAATACAAATCATCTTAGTTGATATGTCATAGTCTTTGCAGATGAAATGCCCAATTTCATTACTGACCACGAACTATAATTCTGAGTTTACAAAGAACTTATGATCTATATCTTCTGTGACTAAATCACATAAATCACATATTATGCATCTCGTGGACTATATGATAATGTCCAAATATTCATGTTCCCATTATTTTAGATAATAATAATACAGCTTTATTAATCATAATATTAAGTTTACATAATGTCATACATAGCATCATACAATAGGATTTATCTCCCACTTGCCCTAAAGACTATTGTGCACTAATCTAACTCCCATTGCCTCTAAATGTGACTCAAAAGTCCTTTGTGGCAAGGTTTTGGTAAAGGGATCCGCTAGATTACTTGCACTATCAATCTTTGCTACTATTACACCTCCTCGAGCAACAAAGTCTCGAATAATATGGTACTTTCTTAAAATGTGCTTTCCTTTCTTGTAATTCCTTGGATCTTTATATTGTGGAACTGTTCCACTATTGTCGCAAAACAATATAATGGGAACTTGCTCCATTCTCACAACACCTAGATTAGAATGGAATTTCTTGAGCCAAACAGCTTCCTTTTTCGCCTCACAAGCATCAACATATTCAGCTTCCATTGTGGAGTCCGCAATACAAGATTGCTTAACACTCCTCCAACTTATGGCTCCACCTCCCAAGGTGAACACACAACCTGAAGTGGACTTTCTAAAATCAATATCTGACTGAAAATCTAAATCTGTATAACCAATAGGAATCAAATCCACACTATGGTAAACAAGCATATAATCTCTTGTTCTCCGTATATACTTGAGAATATGCTTTACAGCTTGCCAATGTTTAAGTCCTGGATTTGATTGATATCGGCAGACCATGCCAATTGAATAACAGATATCTGGTCTAATACATAGCATGGCATATATGAGACTTCCCACTGCAGAAGCATAAGGAACTTGTCTCATTATATTTTCTTCCTCAAGAGTCTTAGGCCTTTGTTCATCAGATAGAGGAACTCTATGTCTAAAAGGAAGTAATCCTTTCTTGGAGTTTTGCATACGAAATCGTTCTAGAACCTTATCTATATACCTAGTTTGTGATAAACCTAATATCTTATTCTTGCAATCTCGCCAAAGCTTAATTCCTAGAATAAAGTTAGCTTCACCCAAGTCCTTCATTTCAAATTGGCTTGACAACCAAACCTTCACCGATGACATTACCCCTACATCATTTCCAATGAGTAGAATATCATCAACATAAAGCACTAAGAACATTACTATTTTATCTCGATGTCTTTTGTACACATATGGTTCATCAAGATTTTGTTCAAAACCAAATGATTTGATTACTTAATCAAATCTGATGTTCCATGACCTAGATGCTTGCTTAAGTCCATAAATGGACCTTTTCAACTTGCATACTATATGTTCTTGGTTCTTTGCTAAGAAACTTTTAGGTTGCATCATATAGATTTATTCTTCAAGATTGCCATTAAGAAATTCAGTCTTGACATCCATTTGTCAAATCTCATAATCATTATGAGTAGCAATGGATAAGAGAATTATAATAGATTTAAGCATGGCTACTAGCAAAAAAGTTTCATCATAGTTAATACCTTCTTTTTGTGTATACCCTTTCGCCATTAATCTTACTTTAAAAGTTTCAACTTTTCCATCTTATTCTCTCTTCCTCTTGTAAACCCATTTGCAACTAACAGGTTTAATGCCGTTAGGCGCCTTTACAAGATCTCATACTTGATTGGAATACATAGAATCCAATTCAGATTTCATAGCTTGGACCCAATGATGTGCATCTATATCATTCATTGCCTCCTCATAAGTGTAGGGATCCGATTCAGCCTCTTCTGGGATAGCTTCATAAATTTCTTCCAAACCTATAAATCTAATAGGAGGCCGAACAATTCTCTCACTATGACGAGGCACCTGTGTAGTAGTCATCTCATGAGTAATGTCTTGTGGTGTATCCAATACAGCCACATCATTCCTAGTTTCATCCATTAGTTGTTCAATTATAGGTTCATCTAATTCAGCCAATACAACTTTACTTTTAGGATTAAAATTGTTCACATAATCATCTTCCAAAAATTTGGCATGGGTGCTAACAAACACTTTGTTATCCTTATAATTATAGAATAAATAACCATTGGTTTCCTTTGAATACCCTAAAAACATGCATACTTCCGTTTTAGCTTCCAACTTATCATACTTCCCTTTCAACACATGTGCTGGACATCCTTAAATGTGGAGATATTTCATACTAGGCTTGCGCTCACTCCATAATTTCTTAGGTGTGTTAGAAACAGATTTTGATAGAACTAAATTCAAAATATGCATAGCAGTTTTTAATGCATGTCCCCAAAAGAAAATTGGTAAAGTTGAATAACTCATCATGAGTCTAACCATTTCCAAAAGAGTCTTATTCCTTCTTTCTGCTACACCATTTTGTTGGGGAGTTCCAGGTGCAGTTAATTGGGAGACAATCCCATTTTGAATTAGGTAATCCTTGAAATCCCCAAGAAGGTATTCGCCACCTCGATCAGATTGAATGGCCTTTATGCATTTACCCAATTGATTTTCAACTTCAGCCCTAAACTCTTTGAACTTTTCAAAGGTTTCAGACTTCCGTCTCATTAGGTACACATAACCATATCTTGAGTAATCATCCGTAAAAGTAATGAAGTACTCATAACCTCCTTTTGCTTGGGTTGACATAGGACCACATACATCTGTATGAACTAATTCAAGCAACTCTTGGGCTCTTCCACCTTTTGCATTAAAAGGTCGTTTGGTCATTTTACCTTCCAAACAAGATTCGCAAACTGGAAATCTATCAAAGTCCATGGGCTATAAAATCCATCTTTGATTAGTCTTTGAATCCTATTTGAATTAATATGACCCAAACGCAAGTGCCATAGATATGCATCACTAATAGAAGGAAACTTTCTCTTTAATGATTTTACATGAGAGCTACTATCTAATTCAGAATTATATAATTCATGCTTGTCAGGAGTTAAAATATAAAGACCATCCACAATATTGCTAGAACAGATAAACACTTTATCCTTCTTTATTACAACATTGTCTTTTAGGATAACATAATATCCATGTTTACCTAAATAAGTCACAGAAATTAAATTCCTACGAACATTAGGTACATACAAACAGTCTTCCAATATTAAAACCCTAGACTTAAAGTATAATTAAACACTCCAACAGCTACCACTGGAATCCTGCTCCTATTAGCCAAAGTAAGAAATAATTCCCCTTCATTCAGCTTTCTGGTCTCCTAGAAACCCTGCAAAGTATTGCAGATATGATTAGTACAACCTAAATCCACACACAAGGAATCCGTGGGATTCTGTACTAAACTTGTTTCAAGAAGGAAACTTTTCATACCTTTATTCTCAGTAGCCTTAAATATTGGACAATTCCTCTTCCAATGTCTTTTTTCACCACAATGAAACACTTTCCTTTGGTTTTCTTTCCTTTGTTGGCAACTCCTAAGGCAACTTGTTTACCATCTCTCTTGGTGAAGTCCTTCTTCTTCTTTTTACCCTTGCTTTTTAACTTAGGTTGAGAAGTAGAATCTTTAGCCATATTGGCATCAACATTAGAAGTACCAAGGATGCCTTCCGCCGCTACCAATTCATTCATCAATTTAGACAAAGAATAAATCTTTTTGTTCATATTATAATTAAGTCTAAATTCCTTGAATGATTCCGGTAGTGACTGGAGTATCATATCCACTTGGAATTCTCCATCAATATCGGCACCTAAAACTTCTAATGTATTCAGATTAGAGATCATCCTAAGATAATGTTCCCTTACTAAAGTATCTTCAGCCATTTGGGTATTATAAATTTGCCTCATAGTTTCCTGCCTTGCAGAACGGCCTTACTCACCAAACATCTCCTTCAGACTTAGCATAATGTCCGAAGCTAATTCTACATCCTGCATTTGATGCTGTAGAACATTTGAAATAGATGCTAGGATATAGCACTTGGCCATCTCATTAGATTTCTGCCAACGATCATATCACTGTTTTTCCTCAAGAGGAGCATCTAATGATGGAAAGCTAGGACATGGTTGAGTAAGCACATATTTGTGCTCTTCAGCAGTAAGAACAATGTCCAAATTTCTTTTCCAATCAACATAGTTGGATCCAGTCAGTTTGTTCTGATTAAGAATAGCAACAAGTGGGCTAAATGATGCCATGATTTAAATCTGAAAGTAACAAACATGAATATAATAAGTAAACTAAATATTATCAATGTAGCATATAAGCATATAATATGGAACCTTAATAAAACCAAAAAATAATATATGCAACGACAACCCAATCCATGTCTATAATTCCTTGGTAGCAAGTTTATTATAAACACATTAATTGGTTGAGAACTATTCTCATTATCAATGCTATCATGATAACTCTTATCAAACATTAATAATATGCCGTATTACCTTTAGCCTCTAAGTAATAATGACAAGACGAGGTGTTTGTCCACACTACTTTAAATGGGTAAGTTCAATCTTGTAGTACTATGAAGTAAACACCCTCCTTTGGGATCGTGAGGCATATACACCAAGACGAGGTGTTTACCCACACTACTATGATCCGATAATGGAGGCCGTGAAATCCAACCCTTGTATCTCTCTCCCACTAGATGTTTTAAATTAAAGGTTTATAAGATCAAAAACCATAATAACGTTAGAAACCTTGAAAACATAATCCTAATCTCATTAGGAATTAATTTCATTAAACGAATACTTTAATCCTAGCGTTAATATATATATATATATATATATATAAATATATAAACCAAACCCATATATATTATATTACATATATATATAAATAATATAAATAATATAATATATACCGATTGGATGAATCCTTATGCATCCTTTATATATTCGGATTGAAAGCCTTTATAAAAGGTTAACACATGCAAGAGCATCAAGACAATAACCTTCATTTAACTTATAAAAGCCAAGCGGTGCAACCAAAATCCAAGTGGTGCAGTCAATAAACTCACGCACAGGACGGTTACTTCAATATTTATATATCCTTGGCCTAAACTTCTAGATGATCAATATAGATATATATGAGCCAAGCCTTTATAAAATTTGCATGTAAACCTATATTTTATATATATATATATATATATATATAATATACCATACGAATTGAAATATGCATTTGATGTCAAAGTCCATGCACATGACAGTTAACGGATTCAAAATGCATGCATCTAAGGCAATTAACCTTATTGCATCGCTTGGCAATTTCAACGAAGACACGACTTCATTCAATAACTATAAACTAAGATGTCCACTGAAAACAACATTTATCTAGAAGTTTATGGCCATGGATAAACTTCAAAACAAAGAATTTCATTTAATGATAGGCCACTTCGAACAAACAAAGAGAATATACATCCTTGGTGTGAACCCAATATCATCAAGAAACCATTTTTCTTTTATTCTAAAATCCAATCACAGTTTATACAATCATGATATGAAAACCTGGCTCTGATACCAATTGTTGAAAAATCTGGTTTTGTATATCATACAAAACACACAGTGGAAGCAACAAAAATGGATCTATTTCATTCATGATTGATAACATGCACGATGTAAATTTCAGAATTTAAGAACGAGATAGCGTACCTTGGTGCGGTAAAAATTCAAAAAAAAAAAAGATTAGAAGTACTTGAGAACAATTTTAATCTTCACTCCAATTCCACTTTACGCCCAAGAAGTGTGGTCTCTCAATCAGTTTTCAAGAGAGAATAATTGAGTGGATTCACTCACACATATACACCACTTCACAATGATGTCTCTTTTTCTCTTATAAAAAATTCTGTATGTTTCTCCTTTTATAACTAACTGATTATCTAATTGGACTGGCCTATTGGGCTTTTCCAATTGGGCTTTAGTGTGTGGCTTGGAGTGGGACCAAAAGGGACCAATAAGACACCAGCTCCAATGGGCCTTGGGCTTTTCTGTCAACTCTTAACAAACCCAAAGTTACCATTAATTATATTTAATACTACTATATAAATATAATTGCACTCTAGGCTTTATTAATAAATTATATTCCAAGACTTTATTATACATGCAACTCCTTCATAAAATATTCGTAGTAATACAAAGTCATGAATATAGACTGCCACTTTGAAATTTACTACATTTTACTCCTTGAGTACCTAGTTTAATCCTTTAAGTTATTCATCATGTATTTTTGAATCCAATTTCATAAATATATACTTTAGTATATCCTTACTAAAGTGGCTAAGTGTAACACTCTAAATAACCAAACTCATTAAACTTATCTCAAGGGAATATTTCATATCTCCGTTAAGAGATTATGAATTCTATCTTGAGAATATATGTTCTATCAACACTAAATGTGGGTGCCCAACAAACTGAGGTTTTGATCGTGATTTTAGATCTCACTCTTGATATATCAAAGCAACCTACACTTCATGATCAGGTCCATTATTCTCTCAAAATTAAGAGTTCATCCAAATAGGAGTTGTGAGATTTATTATTCATTTGACAATCGTTAGGAGAATAATAAATCTCACAGTGGTCTAGTTCAATATGTCTTAACTTTTAAAACATATCAACATATCAACTAGAAGTTTCCACTTTCATGATTAAGACAAATCATCTTAGTTGATATGTTATAATCTTCGTAGATGAAATGCTCAATTTCATCATCGACTACGAACTATAATTCTGAGTTTACAAAGAACTTGTGATCTATATTTTCCGTGACTAAATCACATAAATCACATACTATGCATCTCATGGACTATATGATAATGTCTAAATATTCATGTTGCCATTATTTTAGATAATAATAAAACAACTTTATTAATCATAACATTAAGTCATACATTAAGTCATACATAATGTCATACATATCATTATACAAAAGGATTTAAGGGCACATATCCTAACATGTTTTTCCTCAAGAGGAGCATCTAATGAAGGAAAGCCAGGACATAGTTGAGTAAGCACATATTTGTGCTCTTCAGCAGTAAGAACAATGTCCAAATTTCTTTTCCAGTCAACATAATTGGATCCAGTCAGTTTATTTTGATTAAGAATAGTAACAAGTGGGCTAAATGATGCCGTGATCAAATCTGAAAACAATGAACATGAATATTATATGTTAATATCTGAATATTCATGTTACCATTATTTAGATAAGAATGAAACAACTTTATTAATTACAATATTAAGTCATACATAATGTCATACATAATTTCATACTTAATATCATACATAGCATCATACAATAGGATTTAAGGGCACTAATCCTTACAGCAGGACCATCTAAGTTTTCACCAAAGTGGGAGGGACCCTTTGTGATAAGAAAGGCACATGCAAGTGGGTATTATCGTTTGGCCCAAACAGATGGCAAAAACCTGATGGATCCTATCAATGGCAAGTGGCTAAAATGTTATTATGCCTAAAAAAAAAAAGGTTATGTAGTTAACCCTTTTCTTGCTTAGTAGACTTTATGTTTCCTTCAAGTGACTATGTCACAAAACAAGATTGTAACATGCTTTTATCAATGAAAAACTACAAGTATTGTAAAAGAACATTGTAGCATAGTCATAGCAAGAGGTCATAGTTACAACAAGAGCAGTAACAAATTGTAGCATCATAATTACAACCCCAAACTATGGCAGCCATGTCAAGACTTGCCGAATAAGTACTAGGAAAATAAGAAATGTACTAAGTAGAGAAATAAAGGAAGGAAAACAAAAGGGAACTACATAATCTCAACGAAGTCCGAAAATAAAGGGCTGATCTCCAAAGTGATTGGACCCACCAATGCTAAAAAGAAGGCGCTCACGACGACCCTCCAAGTCTGCCACCTCCTTCCTCAGAATCTCCAGGCGTGCATTAATGGCATTAACAGTAGGATGAACGTTCTTCATGAAGAAGGCTCGGGCAGTCTCACGAAGATGGTCTAGGATGAACTCCACAGCAAAGCCCACACTAATAAGTTCCTTTACTGCAGCCCCCCATTGCAGGATCCTCTTAGTGGAAACAGTGTCAACAAAGTTATGCTCAATATCGTTCATCACGCTCCCTAATAGCTTCAAAAAGTGCTCCCTAGTAGAACGGCCAAGACGGAACCCCTGCATGAAGTTTCCACAACTGCTATAGACTGCCTCCAAATGAGAAAAGCAATCTTCAAGAACTCTGAAGCCATGGAAGTCAAGATAGGGAGGCCCAGAACCCCAAAATTCTATAGAATCGAGGTCATTGACCTCAGGCTGATCAAAATGAGCAAAGAAGGCTGCGACCTTACTCACAGGGTCCGGAACTGTGGCAGAACTACTTCCCACCTCAAATTGAGAAGGGATAGTAAGAGTCAGACCTGGTAAGAAACATGGAGCGTGGTATGAGAAACCATGAAGCAAGTAGAATAAGCTTACGAGAAAGGAACAAAAAAAGGGAAAAGGAAAAAAAATATATAAATATATATATATATATATGTAGTAAGGGGAGGGGAAGACTTACCAGAACCTGTAGCAGCTGTGGGAATAGCAAAAGCAGGCGCTAGATATATGGCAGAAGCTGATGCGGTAGGTATGGCAGGAACGGGCACTGCAGGTGTGGCAGGAGAAGTGGCTGTAGGCAATAGGCAATGTGATTCCTGGCTCCTTGAAAGTCTCTGCAATCAGGAGAACAGATATACGAAGTGAGGAGATTCCGTCAAAGAAGATATGTATGAAAAAAATAAAAAAAGGGAAAAGGAACTTCACAAGATAAGGGAGAATACATACCCATAAACTTGCCCTCATGATCACCTTCCTCCTCCTCATTAAACTCAGACACCTTCTTCTTCATGGCGGGTTTGTCATCAAGATCCTCAAGAACCTCCTCAGAATCTTCGGAGGATAAGTCTGCATCAGGCCCACGAGTAGCAGAGCTATGAATAGAAGAAGGGGTAACCACCAAAGAGGAAACATCCTTCACAGCCTGAAATAGAGCTGCGAAGGGATCGTTGGTGGAAATGATGAGAGGTATAGTAGGAGAAACAACCTCAGTTTGAGCAGCAGCAGGAGGAATGGCTCCCTCATCAGGAGTAAGTATCTTGGTAGGAATGGGAGTGGTCTCACTAGCCCTCTCAATATGAGTACCCTCATCTGTGAGTATCGGCTTAGTGGAGGGGATAGGAACCTCAACAGGAACTCCCTGTGTAGCAGCAGGAATGGTAGAAGCCGTAGTCTCAAACACCACATCAGCCCCATCAAAGAAGCCTTTCATAGGTGCACCCATAGAGGCAGAACACAAGGAAGAAAATAAAGAAAATAGGAGGATGAGCGCGTAATCATTGACAAAAAGAGAAGGATAGAAAAAAAGAGGAAGAAGGGGGAAATGGGTAAACAGTGACATGAGGCAAGGGAAAAATGTGCACAAAAAAAAAAAAAAAAAAAAGGAAGAGTGGAGGCATACCTTAGACTCGGGCTCATCAAGTGAAATAGGACGAGTGGCAGATGAATCCTCCTTGTGCTTAGACTGCAGAAGAGAAAAGGGTACAAGAAGGAAATGAGTCAACAATTATACGGAGTTAGCGGCAGGAAGAGCCATATGCAAAAATAATGAAGGTAAAGGAAAGCTAGAGATAACATACTCTCCACTTAGTAGGGGTAGGTGCAAGAGGAGGAAACGGTTTCATTTTGCTGCCTCAGGTCCTGCTGGAAGGAGGAGCGTCAGCAGATGGCCGCGGAACAGTAGACCTAAACTTGCCTGCAACAGGGCTCCTGCTGGAACGGGTACGAGCAGAAGGAGGAGGGGAGCTCTCTAAAACTATGTTACTCATGGGAGGAAGGTCACTTTTGAAAGGTACTATGTTCGAACAAGTCTTAGAAGAATCATCACCCTTCTTTTTCTTCTTCACAGACTTAGACTGGCAGAACCCTTCTTCACGGGCACGGAAATGTTAGTCACCGTCACCTTTTTCTCCCAACCCGCGTGATAATCACCAGCATGCCAGAACCACCGTTTCTCTTCCTCAATCCACTCAAATATGGCAGACCGACTCTGCTTTCTGGCATACGCCAATACAAACTTAGAAGGTAGGAGTAATCGAGGATTAGTAGGGATAACTGCACCAAGCTCGTCAGGGGGAAGAAGAGAAAACCCGTGGCTACCCAATAACTCCTTCTTAAAGGAGGTCATTATAGCCTGCCAATATTCGTGCATAGTACCAGTACAAACACCCTCTCTCTTTGAACCCGGAACAATAACAACAGTAAAACGCTTACTCCATAACTCAAAAGCAATGTGTAGCAGGAACGGTTGAACAGAAATAGGAAACTCCATAAGGGAAGAGAGGTCATCAGGAATATCCTAGTCCAGCCCAAATTGCCTCTTCACTCTGTTAGCAGGATAGTGCACAAACCTAATGCCCTCATCAGCCAGATAAGGCAACCACCCAGCGTTGGTGCCTGCCAAGTAGGTGATACCCCTCTCTTTGAAGCTAGTCAATGGGGTAGTAGTCCCAGCAGTATCAACAAACGGACCCATCACAAAATCATCACATGTGTAACCCGTGCCTAAGTTTCTATAAGCCCTCCATGAGAACCCAACTCCTTTATCAAAAAACTCAACAACAGGATGATCAATCGGCTTCAAACTAGCCCAATGAAAAGCTAAGGGAAAGTCAAACTCAAACCTACCGCAGAAACCGGTAATGACTCTCAGGCATGACTAATACTTCTCCTTAACGAAGCGGACGAGTCTACACTTCGCCAAGTGTCTAGCGCAGCGCTCATACAACAAATGCTGCAGGATGGTACTGTGAATGGAGGTAGTAACTATGTGTCAAGAACCTGCCTGATCCTCATCACTCCATAAAATATCTAGCTGTACATATAAATGCCCCAAAAACATGGGTGCCAGTGGCAAACTCACCCCGGCAGATATCTTAATGGCTAATCAGAAATACAAAGGCTTCATAGCATAATGGGGATGAGAGCCAAAGATAAACTTATAAAGCCAAAATGTGACGAAAGCCATATGGCAAGCGGCAACGGAAATCTTGGAGGAGGAACTAACACAATAAGACAATTTTGCATTTCCACTCATTCTCTTCCTCAACTCGGCCTCCACAACCTCTTCTTCCAAGGAAAACTCCAAAGTACCAGGGTCAGCATCTCCAAGAATAGGCAAAAGCAATTGATTCGCCATGTCTTCAAGAGTCACGATGATCTCACCGCAGGAGAGAAAGAAAGTGTGGGTGGCTGTGCACCACCGGTGGACTAAGTGACGAAGGTTGAAGAGATCCCTATAGTTGGATAAGCAGCAGGATAAAACAATAGCCTTTAATACACAGGCCTGCTGTAGCAACTCCATAAAGGCTGTGTCAGACAACTCCCTATCCACCCACTCCTTCCAACCCAAGTCAGTGCCCAATCCGACCTTGAAGAGAATGGGCACGAGTTGTGAGGTACCTTGACGAAAGATGAGGTCCGGAATCGAAGAAGCCAATGAAGCCCAAGACACGTCTGTGTTGCGGTGGCAAAGGGCGAGCCACACATGGCCCGGCGGCGGCGGCACATAATCCTTGAGAACTTTTGGGAAGTGGACATGAGCATCATACCAAGGGTCAATGAGAGGAGCGCACTCGCTATCAGGGTCGCGTCGTTCTTCCTCCTCATCGAAATGGTCCGATTCGAAATAGGCGGTCTCTTTGCCTACCTCTCGCATGGTGTGATCATCGGAGATAATTCCCTTCCCTTTACGGCGGGAAGAACCTAGGATTTTGGCCAGCGTCATGACGAGTTGGTTGATTGGAGTAGAAGGTTGATGGTATGGTGTTTGGGAAAAAAGATACGACGAAGGACGAGGAAAGGAGAGAGTATTTATGTTGGAAATATGAAGGGACTCTCTCTTAAATACCAGCGTCATCAATGCTGACACGAAGGGATGCGACGGGTCAGCCATTGGATAAGGGAAGGAATTAATGAAGCGGAGGCCGTGTTTCAAAATGACTACTAAATTGGGATATTCGAAGAGACAATACTGTTCATAGCAAGAAACAAAAAAAATATAGACATATATATATATATATATAAATAAATAGATATATGAGTTGGGGTCCACTGTTCAAAAAAGCCCGCTAAGGAAGAGAAGGAAAAGAGGTAGGGAGGACAAGAAGTCTTTTATTCACATATGAACCGTAAGAGTGTTTCATTGCTCAAGGAGCTAAATGTTGATATTCATTTTCAAAAGCCCAGCAACATGAAGAAGCCTAGCAACGTGGGCAAGAAGAGAGTTGGTGGATTGGTAAGGAAAAAGAGTCATTAAGCCCGAATGGCAGGAATAATAAATCATGGACTTGTGAGATAAATAAATGGGTCTTGAGGAAAGCAAAATAGGCCAGAGGGAGCCCAGAGAAGGAAGTAGTAAACCCATGGGTATTATGTGAGGTAGAAGCAATAATGGGCCACAATAAGCCCGAGGTAATAAAGTAAGAAAGTAAGGGGTCATGGCAAGCTCATAAACCTCATGGATGAAAAATGAAGTAGTTGGGCTAAGAAAGCCCAAAAGAGTTAGCAAGGTGCCCATGGGTATGTAGAATGAGCAATGAGCTGAGGATGCCCAACGGGAGCAAATGGGCCGAGGATGCCCAAACAAAAAGGAATGGGATGAAAGAACCTATAAGCAATGTAACGGGCTGAGAAAGCTCAAAGTACATAAGTGACCGTACATAGTCATTGAAAAAAAAGGGCTGGGTAGCAAGCCCAAAGAGGCTCAATTGGTGCGAGTTAAGTAACATCACGGCAGGAACAGCAAAGTGGTATGGCAGAAAATGGCAGCAGGGTTGTGAAAAGGAGAATGAATGGGCTCAAGAAATGAAGGCCCGCAGCCAAGCAAAGCCCAGTCCTTGAAAGAGGCGAGCTATAAAGAATAAGAAATCAGGGGGTAGTTCACGCCATAAGAGATTAAGGATGAGCAGCAGAATGCATAGATGAGTCTCCAGACTGTGGCAAACGTATGAATAGTAGACAAGCTTTAGACATACGCAAGAGTGGAGCATGCGCAAAGCCCAGGCTCTACCAAGCTGTACCCAGCCAATACAGGGGTGGTAGGTCATAGGTAAGAGGTAAGAGAGAGTATGGTCTGGCGGTGGGGAGTAGGGTGAGTCTATTATGGGTTTCCAACTCAAGCTCTTTTAGGGTAAATGTCTTGCTGGGATGGCATACCACCCAAAAAAGGGAGGATGAGCAAGAACCACTAAATGCATGCCATGAGGGATAGGGAGAAAGAGAAAACCCATACTATAGCAGACTAGCATGCCACGGTGAGTAAGCAAACAAAATAACCTTCTTTGTCTGGCGACAGGAAGCGGCACAGTCAATATAGGTAAGTGGTGGTGGCTAGGCAACTGACAAACCTGTGCTGGTAGGCAAGGGCAACCAGACCAGAAAAAAGTTGTTAAAGGCTAAAATGGTAAAAAAGCAGCCACAGCAGGCAGTATAAAAAGGGCCTCAGCCGTGCACAGAAGGGACGGGATAACAATAGGAATCACCCCAAGAGTAATCACTATTATATCACACTAGGAAAACACAAAAATAAAGAAAGAAATAGAGGAAAGAAATCGAAATAGGGAGAAGTAAGGAAAAGAAACAGAGAGTAAAACAAAATATAAGGAAGAGGATGGATTGGAATGGCAGGCATGCACGAATAGGCTCTTTTCCCCTTCTCTCCCTTTTAAAGCCTGCTCTTCGTTGAGGATAGAGAATTCGTCTGGGTGCAAGCCATTCAGGTCTGTTCCCTCAAAGTAAGTAATTTCCTTGGCAGGATGCTCCTGTAAGGTTACGCACATTGAGGAAATGGTTCCCTCCTTAGCCTCAGCCCTGTGATAAAATCGAACATGGCAGATTAGCCACTTTATCTTTGATTTTATGAACTAATATTGTCATTCCTTATCCTGTGTTCACTGTTTCCATTTATAATGTGTTCTTTCCTTTCGCTTCGACTGTTTATTTAATCTGTTTATCAATAAAGTTGTCCATCTATTATTGTTTTACCCATCTGCCATAACTTTTCGTAGTAACTTCGCCTGCCATAGGCATGTGACTAAGGTTTCGGCAAATGGGACATAGCTTGTGCACAAGCCGGACCAAAGTGAGTTGCAGTTAAACTGGTTCCAACTCTCTTATCCAGAACACTTGGGCCTAGCATAGTAGTAGGCAGCCCAGCCCAGGAATCACACAAGGCCCAGCACAGTTGTCTTAGTCAATACATGACAAAAAAGGGGAGAAATAGATGAAATTTGGAAAAGGTTTTTAACTGCTTTTATTTAGGGGGAGATGAATTTGTTTTTGAAATGGGGAGAAAATAAAAGTTTTTTATTTTTTATTTTTTTTTATGTATCTAACTTAGGGGGAGAGTTAGTTTGCTTTAGTTTGATGATTCATATTGTTTATTTGTCTTTATTTCCACACATGCGTTGATGTGATCTTTTGAGTGTTTTCAGGAAAGACAGATACATTCCGATCAAGATCTTCTGCCTTTTATTGCAACTTCTAGGATAGTAGTCTTAGATTGGGATTTGTGATGTAATTAAGCATTTTTATTTTAATTGAGCTATTCTTGTATTTGAGCATTTCATTTTGTATGTAAGTTTTGTCACAGATTACCAAAGGGAGAGATTGTTAAGTTCTAAAAGTTTACCTATCCCCTTCACTAAAACTTTAGAAGAGTCACCAAAGGTAACATTCCCAACCACCGATTCATCAATCTCCATAAACATCCTTTTATTCCCACACATATGGTTATTAGCACCAATGTCAAGATACCATGCATCATTTTCTTCTCTGTCTTCTCCTTTGTATGCCAACAACAAAGTAGGCTCCACTTGTTCATTCTTATTTTCAACATAGTTAGCTTTCTCCTCAACAGTGTCAACGACATTTTTACATTCAAAAGCATAATTCCCATATTTTTGACATTTATTACATTTAATGTTAGACTTATCATACCTTCCTCTGTATGGTCTTGAGAAACTTTCTCTTACATGATCTCTTGCGGATTGTGAACTTTGACCTTTCTCTTCATAATTAGGAGGATTTTGACTATTCCTTCCTCCAAATCCTCTCCCTCTACCATGTCCATTTCCTCGGCCTTTTTGGCTACTTTCATGCCACCTTTTCTGTAATGATCCCATGAGCTGGTCAATGGTCACTGACTCCAAGTCTTTTGATTCCTCAATTGCCACAACAATATTGTCAAACTTAGAAGTTAACGGCTATAGGATTTTTTCTACCACGCGGACATCATCTAAGTTCTCACTATTTCTCTTCAATTGATTTATAATTGCTAACACCCTTGAAAAATAATTTGAAATAGATTCAGATTCTTTCATGTTCAAACCTTCAAACTCGCCTCTCAATGTTTGAAGGTGAACTTTCCTCACTTTATTAACCCCCGTTAGAGAGATTTTAAGAATCTCCCACGTTTGCTTGGATGAAGTTGCATTTGCAACTTTCTAGAACACGGTTTCATCCAAACCTCAATAGATCAAAGTAACAGCTTGTTGATCTTTCTTCTAAACCTTTCGCAAGGCTTCCTTTTGGTTTGGAGTCAAAGATTTTTTATCTTGTGACTCTACATAACCTTTCTCCACAATCACCCACGCATCTTGAGATCTGAGCAAGCCTTCATTCGGATACTTCAATTTTCAAAATTTTGTTTGGAAAGTCAAGGAAATTGGAACGACACCATCCCATTGGCAATAGCCATTCTCACCATGAACCGTTTGATTCTGATACCACTTTGTTGGAAATAAAATAAAAATACTAATGGGTCTTTCCTCACTTACTCTCACAAACACTCACACACTAAGTGTATAAAAGAGACTTACACTCACAAATTAAACAAAGGGAGAGAGAGTGGAGAGGGAAGAGTTAGAACACTTCAATGTTTTGTATTTGTCTTCAACTCTTGCACAAAAGTTGATGGATGAATGAGTTTATATAGTACACCATCTAACCTCTAATTCCCATTACATTTATTTTTCTAACTCTTACATTCATAAATCCCACAAATAACTTCAATAAACCTTCCACTACATTAACTTATGAAACTCCCACTTATTTATGAAAGGTTAATTAAAAAAAATTTTAACTTCTAACATTCTATTCTAGAGTTTATGTAGAATAATATAAGCACCATATTGTGGTTGAAAGGTCATAATTAGGAGCGGAGCATGAGTATAGGATAAGGATAGCTCAAAGGAGAAGCGTTGTAGAATCATTGACAGCGCCATTTTCGCTTCTACCATAGAAAAATGTTGTCCAATGCATATCGAGGACCCCATCTGAATGGGAAAAATGAAACTTGACCCCTTGTAGCTTTTGAAACTCTTTCGGCAAACCTATCTGGATTGAAGTCATTTGCATCATCTAGCAACTTTTAGGTTTGAAGTCTTAGATTGGGATTTGTGATGTATTTGGGCATTTTATTGTAACTGGGTTTTTCTTGTATTTGAGCATTTCATTATGTATGTAAGTTTTATCACGGATTGCCAAAAGGGGAGATTGTTAGGTTCTAACAGTTTAGAATAATTAGAAAACTGTGAGTACAAATTTTTCTAGATATAGATTCCTAAGTCTATAGGGTATATTAGACAATACTCAAGATGCTGCAAGTCAGAATACAAGGAAAAGGAAGCTGTAGAAAGAAGAATTCAAAAACAGCCTTGCTCGACTGATCGAGAGAGCAGGTTCAGCCGATCAAGACACGGATCTGCAGAATTTAATTAAAGCCCAACAGCTCGTTAAACCCATTAAGTGATTAAGTTTTCAAATATAAGTCACCTAGAATTTAAAAGAAACCCTAAGACACGTTTTGAAGTGACTTTGGAGCTTCTTTTTTGAGATCTAAAAGGTATTGTGCCTTCTCCTTTCAAAGTCACTACCAGAATTCCATCTACACATTATTAGAACTGATAGATCTGAAGTTGCTGCTACAAGATCATACATAACTAATGATTTCAAGCTTTGAGTAAGATCTCAGGGTCGCAAACGTGGATGTTTGTGTTCGGCAAATTCACATAGAAGAGTCCGTGAATTCGGAGCTGCATGGGGTCATGTGAATAAGTACTACAAGAAATAGCTTTAGATTTAGAGAAAAATCTATTGTAAAACTTTCATTCTATCATAGTGAATTTGTTATCTTGAGGATAATTTAGGTTAAATCATTTCCAGGTTTTTTATCTTGAAACTATCAATTTCATTAGTTTTCCTAGGTCATCATATCACTTGTTTTCTTTACTTTTCCGCATAATGTGATATGATTGTTTGTGTCTAACCTAGATCTGAATAATAAACCTAAGTAACAACTTGATTAATTAATTATGTTAAACAATCTGAGTGTACAGGGGTCTAAACGAACTAACAATATTATTATAGAAAAGCCCTAACATAATTAGAAAAAAGAAAATGAAAAAACCGACCATGCAATTTTCACATAACAAGTATTCTAGTGGGACAAGCAACTGACAATAAGTAGAGTATCAGGTAGAGAAGCTAGAATATATGAATAATGTTTATTATTATAAACACTCTGTTACCCACATTTATACATACATAAAAAAGTAACTGAAACTATAACTTCAAATAACAATTTCCAAACTATAATTTTAATAATTTTTTTATGTGTGTTTAAATTTGTATAATAGCAATTTTTTTTTTCCATGTAAAATGAGTAAATAGAAAGAAAGTGATTGATCAACGTGAAAACAATAGGTAGCGGACAGCTTAGTCCCTCCTACCAAAATTGTGATCCAAAAATTATATTATTAAAATAAAAAAAATAAAGCTAAAACAGTATTTATTTTAAAGTGTGCATCTCGTTGACCGCATGAAGGTCAATGTAAAATCAAATTCACATATTTAGGTTTAAGGCTGTTGACCAGCCGATATTTAGCGCAATCCAGGTTGCATGTTGATTCTGAAAAGTAGCGTAGCAAATTCATCATGATGTCTATCATCTGCAGCGGGTGTAGTTGCTTAACTTCGAAATAGAATTTATTGTAAGTTGTAACAAATGGGTCAACGGAAGTTTTAATGACACTACTATTTCTTATTAAAAAAAAAAAAAAAGTTTAAAACTATTTTGCTTTGCCAATTCACTGGAGCTCAAAAAAGTAAGTTTGCATGTTTTTTGAGGCTTCATTGCACATAATATTTATGTACGCTTGTCTGGAATTTGGTCTTCTAGGACCTCTCAAAACTAAAACTTATTGCTCAAGCTTTCCAATGAAATGTGACTCACTCGATTCTAGGATCGTTTCACTAAGTTTCCCTTAAGACATAATTAGGTCTAGTTTTTTATAATTAGCCAACTTTTGAGTTTAATTTTGGAAAGTTTTATATATATATATATATATATATATATCTTGTTTTCTTCACATATGATTTGATTTTGGAGATGCACCATTTGTTTGTAGAGGATTGAAATATATTCAGTTTGGCGTAAGAATTGTTTTGATTGAATGGTTAGATTTTTTTATAAAAGTTGGTCAAACTTGGTCAAACTTTATATTTTGCTCAAGAATTCTTGGGTTTGCCCTAATTTTTCTAACAGGTTTGGTGAAGTGTTTGAATTTCAATAAATTTTTTTTCTTTCTTATAGTTTAAAAGTAAACAGCATTCCAAGGACCATGACCCAATTAAGAAGATCTTATTCGTTCTCTCCCACCTGTTCAATTGTGCAATCTCACGGTCAAGCCTTTCAATCTTCATTTTTAGCTTTCAAATGACCGTTTAACCCCGTCAAGCCATTCAAGAAAGAAAAAAAAGCTAGCAGTGGCTACCATCTATGAAACGCAATTTGCGATTAGCTAAAGTCATCATTAACTTATAAACTACTATTTATGAACAAAAAGTGCATTTGTTATCACCCGAAGAACAACTTTCCCTGTATATTAAGCACCACAAAATTATTGTTGACTAATCCATGAAGTAATAAAACTGCTCTATCCCGGCAGAAGCAAAATCTTCTCTTCCGACTGAGCATAGTCAATTCAGAATGAGATGATTTCATATTCAGATAATTAAACCAAAAGCCACATAAATGCAATTTTCATTAATAACCATATTATTACAATTGTTATAATATAAGTCCAATAGGCTTAGGCGCCCATAGTTGTAAGTTAGTTACTTGTATAGCAAAAGCACTTTGTGTCTTTGTCTACCCATACATAAGGTAGACTATTGTATTTTATTACATGCAGTTTGATACGTAGTTGTTAACTTGTAATAGGTTGTGGGCTTTAGGCCCACCTTATTTTACTTGTACTACACACATATTTTTGTTACACACTCTGCCTCTTATATAAAGATACTCTTGTATATTCTATTACTTGTGAAATACAATATTATTCATTGTGTATTTCTAACATAGTATCAGAACCATTGTTCTGACATTTTCTTAGCAGTCTTGACTCTCTTTGTTGTTACTCCAAATTCATAGTCGCTTCCACCGTCACAACTGCCACTGTAGCCATTCACCATCGAATCTCTGACATCTCTTAGTCGTTGTCTTTGGTTCCAGACCTACAAACGCCACTGTTGATGAGTCTTACATTGCAAAAGACCACTGCCTTGTCGTCGCTGTCGTGGATCTTGCCCTGATTACACTTCTGTAGGTACCATTGTGATTGTTCTCCGCTGATCTGCTCAACCGTGGAAACTTGACCTTCATCTAATCCTTCACGTGCCTGCACAAGCCGTCCACAAATTCTGTATCGGAATCACACGCCCTACACGCCTATACATGATCTTTGTTTACGTCATTCATGACATCAGCAATGCCATGTTAGCCTTAGCTGATGTCATCCTCCAAGTTGCTGCTCACGTCATCCTCCAAGTTGTTGCTCACGTTATCCCAACGTCATCTGATTATGTCATCACCACTCACCGCTGACGTCACCTAGTATGTCTCATTCCTCTTAGCTTATGGATTCTGCTTGTTGCAACCAGATGACACCTCACATATCCTTATTTTCTCAACTTGATCCTGCACCACACCCTCTTAATATTCGCACAACTAATGATTCCACAATGTTCGGCCATAATATAGGTTCTATCTCGACCTCCAACCTCTTTGATTCCTAGGGCCTTTAATGTTCCTAACTTTTCTTACAATTTATTTTCTATGGGACAACTAGCTGAGTTGGGTTATCGCATTACCTTTGATTATTCTGGGTGTATTGTGCAAGATCCGAGGATGAGATAGGAGCTTGAGACCGGTCCCAGAGTTGGGAGTATATTTCCCATTGACAACTTTTGTCTTCTACCTGTTGCTCATGTTTCCGTTGTTGCTGCCGCTACTGCAGTTTCTTCTATTCCTTCCCTTGTAAGTTGGCATGCATGACTTAGTCACGCATCTTCCTCTCGGGTACAACACTTGGCTTCTGGATGTTTGTTAGGTTCAGTGTCCACTGAAAATTTTGATTGTGTTTCATGTCAGTTAGGAAAACAACCAGCTTTGCCTTTTAATACTAGTGAGTCAATGTCCACTGATATCTTTGACCTAACTTATTCTGATGTTTGGGGGCCTTCTTCTATCTCTAGTATTGGTGGATCTCGATATTTTGTTGTCTTTGTTAATGATTATTCATGCTACAACTAGATTTTTCATATAAAACATCATTCTAAATTATTGCAAATATATTCCAATTTTGCAAAAATGGTTGAAACTCAATTTTCCAAACGTATCAAAATTTTCAATCTGATAATGCTCTTGAATACACTCAATATGCTTTCCAAACTGTTTTGTGTTCCTATGGCACTATTCATCAATTAACTTGTCCAGGTACCTCTCAGCAAAATGGTAGAGCCGAACGAAACTTCGTTATATTCTTGATACTATTCGTGCTCTCCTTCTCTCTACCAAAGTTTTTGCTCCTTTTTGGGGCAAAGTTGCTTTTCATGCTGTTCATACTATTAACCACATTCCCAGTCTTGTCATCCAAAATTAAACTCCATATGAGCGCCTTTTTGGGTCATCTCCAGACTATTACCACCTTCGCTCCTTTGATTCTGTCTGTTTCGTTCTTCTTCAACCACATGAGCATAACAAACTTGAGCCTCGGTCTGGACTTTATTGTTTTCTTGGCTATGACGAAACTCAAAAGGGGTATCGGTGTTATGATCTTGTCTCTCATCATCTTCGTATCTCCCACAATGTTGTCTTTTAGGAACATTGCTCCTTTGTCGAGCTCTCTCACTTCCGTGCCTCCCTACCTACCTCTTCTGTCTTAGATCTTTTTCCAGATGAGCCACACATTCCTTCTTTAGTTACTCTTGATCCTCCTATAGACTTCTCGGTCCAACCACCAAATATTTTTTATGCATTTCCCAGATCACCCTTTAATGCACAGGTGGAAGATGAACAGGTTGAAGATGAGCCACCATTTACAAACGATTAGTTGGCAGCCTAGTTTATCTCATTGTCACTCATCCAGAAATTACCTATGATGTTCACCAGGTGAGCCAGTATATGTCTGCTCCACGATTGACTCACTATATTGTTGTTTTACGCATTCTTCGATACCGAAGGGCACTCTCTTTCGTGGCCCTTTCTACTCTACTCAATCTTCTCTTGTTCTCCGTGCTTTCGCTTATGCTGATTGGGCAGGAAATCCTATTGATCGTAAGTCCACCACTGGTTATTGCTTTCTTCTTGGTTCTTCTCTGATTTCTTAGCGAAGCAAGAAACAAACCCTTGTAGCCCGCTCTAGAACTGAAGCTGAATATCATGTCATTGTTGATACCACATCGGAGCTCCTTTGGCTATGATGGCTTCTTAAGTACTTAGGTGTGTTCACATCCTTTGCTACTCCTCTTTATTGTGACAACCAAAGTGCCATTCATATTGCTTACAATGATGTCTTCCATGAACGGAGTAAACACATCAAGATCGATTGTCATTTTATTCGTTATCATCTTGTCCATGGTGCTCTTAAGTTGTTCTCAATCTCCTCTAAAGATCAAACCCTTGTGGCTCGCTCTAGAACTGAAGCTGAATATCATGTCATTGTTGATACCACATCGGAGCTCCTTTGGCTACGATGGCTTCTTAAGTACTTAGGTGTGTTCACATCCTCTGCTACTCCTCTTTATTGTGACAACCAAAGTGCCATTCATATTGCTTACAATGATGTCTTCCATGAACGGAGTAAACACATCAAGATCGATTGTCATTTTATTCGTTATCATCTTGTCCATGGTGCTCTTAAGTTGTTCTCGATCTCCTCTAAAGATCAACTTGCAGATATTTTCACCAAGTCACATCCAAAAGAACACCTTTGTGCTTTGGTTGACAACATCAAGTTGGTCTCACAACCACCTTGAGTTTGAGGGGGACTGTTAACGTGTAATAGGTTGTGAGCTTTAAGCCCATCTTATTTTACTTGTACTATACGCATACTTGTGCTACACACTCTGCCTCTTATATAAAGACACTCTTGTATATTTTATTACTTGTAAAATACAATATTATTCATTGTGTATTTCTAACAGTAGTGTTTCAAGCTTTTATACAATAAACACAGTTGTGTAAATATTACAACTTACATAAAAAACCATATCATTACAACACACACACTCAACCTGTCTATCGTAGTATTTTAATGCAAGATCACCGCACATGCACGCGCACCCGCAACCGCAAGTGCGCTCACACACATACTATAACTATAATAGTGTTTTTAATACGTTAAAAAGAACAAGAACCATTTCAAAACATAGGACAGAGGTTAAGGATTAAATGTGCAATATAAGTTTAACTATAACAAGAATAACTTTATCTTGCACAACTTCGGTACAATCATTCAAAGGCCAATTACTAAATGAAATTAGTGGCCTTGGAAGGAAGATCAACACTTTACCAAAAGCATCAATATACATACGAAATGTTACTTTTGTTATGAATTCAAATCTTCTTTTGACAACTGTTATTTTCTATTCTAGAGTTTATGTAGAATAATGTGAGCACCATATTGTGGTTGAAGGGTTATAATTGGGAGCGGAGCATGAGCATAGGACGAGGACAGCTCGAAGGAGAAGCGTTGAAGAATCATTGACAGAACCATTTTCGCTTCTATCATAGAAAAATGTTGTCCAATGCATATCCGAGGACCCCATCCGAATGGGAAAAATGAAACTTGACCCCTTGTAGCTTTTGAAACTCCTTCAGCAAACCTATCTGGATTGAAGTCCTTTGCATCATCACCCCAAAGTTCACGGTCATGATGAACAAGGATTGCCGGCAAGGAGACTTGAACTCCAGCTGGTAAAATCAAATTTCCGAGTTTCGTTTCCTCGTGAACGATTCGAGTAAGGACAATTACTGGTGGATATAGTCTTAAAACCTCATACAAAATCATGGTCACCTGTGACATGGAATATATATATATATATATATATATCGTAAGAATTAGCAAGTGACGTGCAAACCAGACTCATTTAATAAAATATTTGATAGAAGTAATGCCCATGCAAAAAAACTGACTTCAATGAAGTTTTTTTTTTTTTTTTTTTTTTGAAAAAATTCATCCAAGTCAATGGTTGAATATTTGAATTACTCATTTGGGTACTTCTTACAATAATTTTACTTACGTTTCTTTACCTTCACAAAACACGGAAAATGCACAAGAAACATTGCAAAACATGGAAAATGCACAAAAACAATACAGGGTCAAACTTGATTGAAAACCTCAAAATCTTTGGGGGCTTAATTGTAATCCAATTTTCTAATCTGTTATCACATCACTACAAAATTGTGGTGGTACAATTTCCTCAATCAGCTAAATAGGTTCATATACAATAAACAAGATTCCTGTAAGAAAGAAAAGGAACAACAAAAAAGTAGATTTGATGTTAATCTTCGTATATATGATTTCAGATTGGGACCTGCATGGTGTAATCCCTTTAGTCTAACTTCAGCCCCATCACATGAAAATCAATTCTATATCTTTATATTCTATATATATTTCAATCAATAGCTTTTGTTGTTATCCATGATGCTGGATTATTTTGAAGAATGTCTAGTCCCTTTTATTTTTTTCTGGTGTCCAAAAGCTGGATAATAAACTACTTGTTCTAGATCTCCAAGTTTATAATTACTAATTTAAAAGAAAAGTATGATCTATTATTTCTACGAAGCAAATCAATGTAAACTAATCAAAAGAACTTACAACTTTGAGGTGACTTAGCCCATCAAATTCTGGTTTGTTTTTACCAAAGACATGTAGGACTTCTTCTCTTGCACGCGCTTGCCAACTTGGATATCTACTCAGAATTACCATTGTCCAAACAAGCAAAACTGAGGTTGTCTCTTGCCCCGCAAAATAAAATATCTTACATTCCTCAATTACATCTTGGAGATTCATTCCAACGTTCTTATCATTCCCATGTTCCTCAATTTCTTTAAAGTTGGACTCTAGAAGTATGCCTAGTAAGTCATCAGTTCTAGCTCCACCTGATTTTATTGCCTTCTCTCTTTTGTTGATGATGCCTTTAAGTGAATCTTGTAATTCTTTGTCAATTTCTTTCATCCTCTTGTTTATTTTAGTTGGCAGAAACCTACATGCGAACCATTCATGCAAACATGAGATAAGAATATAGTGAACTGCCTCCCTCGCTAAAAGAGGGGGGGGGGGGGGGGGGGGGGAAGTGAATTACATCAAATTGAATAATCTATTCTTAGGCTGTCGAGAAGAGTACGAATATATAATAATTTAACTTATTTGTTTCATGTACAAGAACCTTATATATAAACACACACACACACACAAATATATATATATATATATATATATATATTTATGCTCAATAACACTCTTAATTATTTATTTGTGGTCTTCATCGGCTGTTCTTTGGGAAGAATAAAAGGCACAAGGAAATCAAAACAGAGTTAGTAAGTGAAAACTTGAAACCCAGTGGTTCAAATTAATGCTCAATAATACTCTTAATTTTAGTATATATTTATGTAAATTAGTATATTTAAATTTGATTCTTTTGATAAATGAACCTAAGTCTATAAGAAAAACTTGATTATTAATTATTAGCAGATATTGAAATGTTTTGGTTTACCTCCAACCCGGAATGTAAACAGACTGTACAGTTTTCATTGCAAGCTCAGCTTGTTCTCTTTGGAGTTCAAAAATCCTTCTTCCTTCATCATAGCTACTCCCAAAGGCTGTTCTAGAAATCACATCACTTGTCAAAGTTTGGAGATAAGGCCATACATCTAACTCAATTGATCCCTCTTCAGACACCAAACTTTCCCATTTGCACATCATGTCATTGCAACACTGATAAAATGCTGCTGACATATTCTACAGAAAACAACATGAAAAAATTACGAGGATTGTACTTAGTAGGCATATGTACGTACAAAAATTACATGAAAAAACATTTTAAGTATATTCTAGCAAATCCTATAGCCAAATGTCAGTGCGAACTGTTGTTTGTACTTAGTAGGCACATGTGCACACGAGCACAAACTTAATCTTGGGTGTGATTTTTTTTTTTTTTTTTTGAGAATCCACAATCTTGGGTGTTAAATGTAACTAATTGAAGCATATAAATGCTATATTTGCACATATTTCTACTTTTAAGTTTTGTTCTGATGGAATCCACATCTTGCAAAAGACGGTATTAGAATTGAGAAAAAGTTTTAAAATTTTTTGAGAAAAGATAAATATTCATGACCAAGAATATTTTCATTAACATTTTAATCATTAGTTTCACTTCAAACTAAAATTGATAGAAACGAACAGGAAACAAGTGACAAGAATAAAGTAACCTTCAACTTCTCAAGATGGAATGCTGGATTTATAATCTTTCTGTGTGTTGCCCATTTCTCACCCTCATAATTTGGAAGTCCAGTTGCTAGCAACTTGATAAGTGGATTTGCATTTGGCTTTTGAAAGTCATATATCTTGGAGAAGATTTCTTTTAATTGTTCAGGATTCAAAATGTTCACCCTGGGTGTGGGGCCCATCCATATAAAAGAATTCTTACCTGCATATTTGCTTTTGTTAGTATAGAACAGGTTTAGTACATCTAAAGTTCAAAGTATGGTTGTTGACATAAGGTGACAGATAAGGCAGGAAGATATCAATTAACACACACACACACACCACTGAATTACATGAGTTCTTTGGGATTTCATAATGTGAGTTATAATTACATCAGGTCTTGGAGATTTCAAAATATTGGAGATTTGAGTATACTGTTTGTCCTTCCAAGTTTAGCAGTGATTTTTAGTCAATGAAGTTTAAAATGATCTTTTATTTAGTCCTGCAACACATCATCACTTCATTACATATATTAAGGACTAAAAGCGATTAATTTAAGTTTAGGAACTAAAATCAATCACTTGAAATTTTTTAGAGACTAAAATCAATCGCTTTAAATTTCTTAGACTAAAAGCGATTACTTCATATAAATAAAGTGCTTGTAGCCTAAAATCTAGGAAGTACCATTGTATTTTTCCATGGCTACATAAATTATAATAACAAGAAAAGTGATTAATTGCACATAAAGTAGTAAAATTAATAAAAAGATTGTCAGAAAAGTCATGACTTCAACAGTAGGAAGGAATGGTTCTATCTTTGAAAGTCAAGTTGCACTTGATATTTTCTGATTACCAAGCCAAAAAAAAGAAATCACAAAATTCTAGTGACTTAAGCATGTTACCTCATTAAACTTGAAAATTATGAAAGGAGAGGTAAAGCAAGTTTGATTTCAACCAGATAGAGGTGGAACAAAATAGTCTCTCTCTGTTGTTGGGATAGCATCATGAAGATATTTATGGCCGTAGAACAAGAGACTATCATTATGTTCAATAAAATTGTAGGTGCTTTGAATTTTGACATGTCTCAATCAAATATTGTTTCAATTCTTCCGGTATTTCTTTAGGAGAAACACCAAGACACTTGTTTCTACTATCAAAACTAATATTCAAAGCAACGCACAAAAGGATTTAAGCTAGATTTTCTAACTGCATAGTGGAGTGGGAAATTATGCAGCTAACAGGAAAATTAGACACGTTAAGTGTACACATGTAAGTGAAGTCTCACAATTGAAAAATAATGACAAAAATGAGTATTTAATATAATATACTTAGGTCTAAACTCATAGGTCATATATATTATATAAATCCCTCAATTCAATTCTTTTTAAGATATTATCTCCCCCAACAAGACACCTTGTGCCTCATTTGGGAATTAGGCGTGGTAATCTCCTTATAGGTATCTAAGTCACTGGCTAGGGTTTAGGGGTTTGATTCTCATGAAAAATTTTACAAAAAATGTCTATGCATCCTTTTTTTTCGTTTTTTTTTCCCCCTTTTACTACCTAAAAAAAAAAAGGATAAAAGCGCAGTTGAAATGTGTCAAAAATAAAAAAATTATTTTTAATAAATATTTAAAATTACTTTAATTTAAATAAATAATGAAACTTCGCTAAGAGTAAAAACTCAAAAGTTTAAGTTAGAAAAACAAAAATTGCAGTCCACCCCCCCAAGCCCCCAAAAAAGCAGGGGAAAAAGAAGCTGTTGAAACAAGATTATTTTTCAGGTATTAAAAGTTGCCAGATGGAAGGACAGTCTAAAATTAAGTTTTCATGTGCCAAAACTATTGATAAATGATTACTTAAAAAAATGATTATTAAAATTTATTTAATTTATATAAGTAATGGAAAAAAATAGTGGAACACACCTATTTACAGTATTGAGTAATTTGGTAAAGCCCATTAAGGAATAAAGCTTAAGTGTACTGCTATATGCATTAAAAAAAATAGCCCATTAGAACCAAAATATTTTGTGCCACAAATTTAAGGTGACAGATTATAAATAATGATGTGGCATGATAATAGAAAAAGAAAATAATGAATTCACGAGGAAGTAGGGTCTGTTTGATTGGAAGAGTAGAAAAGTATGAAAGTGGAAAACTCTTTTGTTTAGTTAGAGAGAAAAATGAGAAAATGAAAAATGTAATTTATTTAAATTAACTATTACACCCTTGTTACATAAAATGTAAGAAATATATTTATTTGTACTCATTAAATAATATAAAATTTACCACATCATATATATATATTTATATTATTATAATGTAAAAATTACAATATTGCTCGTATAAATTTAATTGGACAAAAGATTTTGTTGACTACGTTTTTGCAATGGGCAAACTTTCAACGTGGTCAAAAACTTACAACGTGAAGAAATTTACACTCATTTTTGTTGACCATTCAACGTGAGAAGAGGCAAAAGTCATTAGGTGAGGGGTAGGTGAAAGGGTATTTGTGTAAAATGCATTACACAGCACTTTTTTCTCTTCATTTTCCTCCGAATTTGGAAGGATAAAAAAAGTGAGCCCGAGAGGGAAAATTTTCTCCCCTGTTTTTTGTCTATCCTATTTTCTTTTCTCAATCAAACAGTAAAAAACAGTATTTTTCACTCAATTTTTTTTTTCTTTATTTTTCATCCTTCCTATTTTCACCACAACCAAATACACCTAAAGGTCAAGGGTTTAGAATAACTTCTCTCACAAACATTCACCTAACAATACAAAAGCAATAAGTGCGAAAAATTGGATAGTCCCAATTTGTTTATTCTCTATTTTATTTTAAAATATCTCAAAATATTATCTTGTTTTTAAAATTAAAAGTCATTAATTAAGAAATTAATCATATTGTGTCCATATCTTATTTCTAAAATTATTTTAAGGGCAATGTTGAATGTTTATACATTTTTATATCACATCAATGAAGGATATTTTCTTTAAAAATTGAATATTCGTGACAGGGCAAACACGTTGGCAGAGGGAGTACATATTTTCAATACTTGTAGCAATTTCTAAAGCTTAAAGTTGGTGAAGTTATCCGGTGGATGCGTGATTTATGACCGACTTCATCTAATGGTGGGTTCATTGAGGCCCACCAAATATGGACACTAGTGAATTGGAGGATTAGAGAATATAGAAAATTATTAGATATTTTTGAAGTCCGCGTAATTTTTTCTCTCACATGAATTATACATTTCATTATAAATTTAATTAATAGGACATATCATTCATGTGAGAGGAAAAAATATACCTTTATAATCCTACGAAATTATACAATAATTTCCCAGAAAATATAGTCTCAAAAAAGAAACCATTAATTTTCGTATCTTTTTTAAAATAATGACAACATTTTACATTAAATTCAAATACATAAGCGGATTGCATTTATTTCTCATTCCAAAAAAAAAAAAAAAAAATCTACTTAAACCATTATTGATTTTGGGATCTTTTAAAATAATGACAAAATTTTCCATTAACATCAAATATATAAGCGGATTGCATTCATTTCTCATTCCCAAAAAAATTCTACTTGTACTTGTAATGCCTATCTAGATAAGTATTTAAATTTAATTAAAAATAATAATATATTGCAAATTAAAAACAATATCCAAGTTTTTCCTTTCAGAAAAATAAGAATCCGTTCATGAATTCAGGTGTACTACAGTATCTAAGTTTATCAATATAAGAGCATCTCCAGCAATCTCTTGAAATTTTTGTATTGTTTGTATTGTAGCAACTCTAAAAAAAATGAGAGTTTAGAGAGGCTGTTGAGGTATTTTTTTGTGTGTTTCCTCTCCAAAAATAGCTTTAGAGAGCCAACTGAAGATGCTCTAAAGAGATGTAAGCTGCAAGAACTAAAATTGATGTCTAAGTTTGAAAATCAAAGCACAAAATCCATTTTTTATTTTGTAAGTTCAAATCAGAAACAAGAGAGTTATTGTAGACATACCATAATTTGAGACAACTTGATGGACGAAGGGGAAGACACGCGGTGCAATGTCAAGGGTGAAGTTGATGGGTTTAGACTTGGCTTGACTTATCATCTTAGAGCTCTCCTTCAAGTCTCCAAACAAAAGCCTGTAGGAGTTGCCATTAAGACCTTGCTCCCTTAAGCACCTCTCTAGCTTTTTTGGCCTTAGCCACACCCAATTCACCACTCTCCATGCCCATGTTATTAGTGACACAATTGAAACTATGGAAACTGCAATTCTAAGCAATGATATTTCCATGTTTTGAGATAAGAGTGAGCGAGTGAGAGAGTATAAAATGAATTCGATGGGCTCCTTTTAGTAGTTCTTGTTTTGGTAGTAAAGATGCTACGTGTTTAACATTGAGGCCTCCACTTACTGTCTTAGCCAAAACTTGTCCTGTGGAGTGAGGTCTAGATATACCCGCCAGTCACCAGTCATATCTTCTCACTGCAGAAATAGACAAAGTGGGATAAATAGTTAGTTTTTAAATCATGGATATTGTTGTCGGAAATATGAGGAATAAATTGGTGGACAACCAGAATATGTCATTTACACACGCTATAGGGAAATTAAAAAATTAAATTAAATTACTAATGTGGTCCTACAAGGCTACAACGTGTAGGATTAATGTTATTAAATCCTATTGTATGATACTATGTATGATATTAAGTATAACTTAATATTGTGATTGATAAATTTGTTTTATTATTATCTAAAATAATGATAAAATGAATATTTAGATATTATCATATAGTCCATGAGATGCATAGTGTGTGATTTATATGAAAAGTCACAGAAGATATAAATCACAAGTTCTTTGTAAACTCAGAATTTTAGTTCGTAGTTGGTGATGAAATTGGGCATTTCATTTGCGAAGACTATAACATATCAATTAAGATGATTTGTCTTGATCATAGAAGTAGAGACTTCTAGTTGGTATGTTGATATGTTTTAAAAATTAAGACATATTGAACTGGACCGCTGTGAGATTTATTATTCTCCTAACGACTGTCAAATGAATAATAAATCTCACGACTTCTATTTACATAAACTCTTAATCTTGAGAGAATAATAGACCTGATCATGAAGTGTAGGTTGCTTTAATATATCAGGAGTGAGATCTAAAGTCACGATCAAAACCTCAGTATGTTGGGCAGCCACATTTAATGTTGATGGAACATATATTCTCAAGATAAAATTCATAGTTTCTAAACGGAGATACAAAATATTTCCTTGAGATAAGTTTAATGGATTTGTTATTCAGAATTTTAGACTTAACTACTTTAGTAAATAGTTACTAAAGTGTATATTTATGAAATTGGATTTCATAAATATATGATGAATAACTTAAAGGATTAAACCGAATATTCAAGGATTAAGATGTAGTAATCTACAAAGTGGTAGTCTACATTTATGACTTTGTGTTACTATTAATATTTTATGAAGGGTTGCATGTACAATAAAGTCTTAAGATATAATTTATTAATAAGGTCTAGAGTACAATTATATTTATATAGTGGTATTAAATATAATTAATGGTAACTTTGGACTTGTCAAAAGTTGGCAGAAAAGCCAATGCCCTTTTGAGCTAGTGTCTTATTTGTTCCTTTTTGGTCCCACTCCAAGCCACATACTAAAGCCTAATTGGAAAGGCCCAAAAGGCTAGCGCAATTTGATAATCAATTACGATGAGAGAAACGTACAGAATTTTGTAAGTGTATAAGATGGTTTGTATGTGAGTGTTAGACACTTTCTCATTCTCTTTTGAACAAACACATAGAACTGAATGAAAAACCACACTTCTTGGGCGTTAGTGGAATTAGAGTGAAGATTAAAAGTGTTCCCGAGTACTTCTAATCTTTGTTTTTGAAATTCACCACACCCAGGTATACTTTCTTGTTCTTGTATTCTAAAATTTACATAGTATATGTTATCAATTACGAATGAAGTAAATCCGTTAACTTTCCGCTACGTATGTTTTGTATGCAATACAAACATGTATTTTTCCATCAAATGGTATCAGAGCGGTCTTCAATTTTGAATTTGAATAACATGTTTTGTGAGTTTTGGAATTAGAGATAATAATTTCATGTTGTTAGAAGATTATGCATCGAATTTTCTGCATGGTTGTCAAAATTATGATTTGATAAAAATTGATATTGAAGTTATGATGTTGTTTAAATTTGAATTTAAGTTTGTTAAATTGATCTTTAAGGCTATAACATCAATAGAATTCAATTTTGATATCAAATTCCATCTATCATGTTCATATGGTGGTTGTTTGTTCATGAAAATCGTTGAAAATTGTCTACAACTGCCCTTTAAAAACTGAAAACACGGGTTTTTTGTGAGTTAACTTCCTGCGAAGTTACTCATGAAAAATGCCTCTGAAGCACAAAACTTTTCGCGAGTAAGCTTTATTCGCGAAATAGTCGCGAGACAGTTGCAAAAGTTTCTGTCTGAATTTTGTGTTTTCACTTTTTTGCCTTAACCCATTTTCGCGGGAAGAGCTTAGTTGCGAGCTTCTCGCGAAAATGCCACTAAAGGGAATTTTGAAATTTTTCTAACTGTTTTTAATGTATAAAGTGCAAGGCTATGTGTGATTAGATTACACATGTTTATATTATTAAAAACCTTTCTTTTAAAATATCTAGTAGGAGAGAGATACAAGGGTTGGATCTCACGGCCTTCATTGTCGGTTTATAATAGTGTGAAATATATGATTTGTCTTTGCTTCGAGCTTAGCATTCCATGCAGAGAGTATTTATTTCATGGCCCTACAAGATTGTATTTCCTGGTTTATAGTGGCTTGATCAAACACGTTTTCTTAGCTTCAAGCTTTGCGTTCTATGCAGAGGGTGTTTTGTATCATGGTACTACAAAATAAGCCTATTAAGGAGATGAAATATGGCTACACATGATTCTAGACAATTGTTGGCATTTATGCCCTAAAATCCAATTTATTAACATGTCATAAATAATTAAATTGTTTAATTATATGAGACTATTTATAAATGAACAAATGGGACATTATCTTAGTCCATGAGATGCATAGTATGCGATTTATGTGAAAAGTCACAGAAGATATAAATTGCAGGTTCTTTGTAAACTCAAAATGTAGTTCGTAATCGATGATGAAATTAGGTATTTCATCTGCGAAGACTATAACATATCAACTAAGATGATTTGTCTTGATCATGGAAATGGAGATTTCTAATTGGTATGTTGATATGTTTTAAGAGTTAAGATATATTGAACTGGACCGCTGTGAGATTTATTATTCTCCTAACGACTTTCAAATGAATAATAAATCCCGCGACTTCTATTTACATCAACTCTAAATCTTGAGAGAATAATGGACCTGATCATGAGATGTAGGTTGTTTTGATATATTAAGAGTGAGATCTATAAGTTACGGTCAAAACCTCAATATGTTGGGCAGCCGCATTTAGTGTTGATGGAACATATATTATCAAGATGGAATTCATAATCTCTTAACGGAGATATAAAATGTTCCCTTGAGATAAGTTTAATGGGATTGGTTATTCAGAGTGTTGGGCCCAACCACTTTAGTAAGGAGTTACTAAAGTATATATTTATGGAATTGGATTTCATAAATACATGATGAATAACATTAAGGATTAAACTGGGTACTCAAGGATTAAGATGTAGTAATCTTCAAAGTGGCAGTTTATATTCATGACTTTGTATTACTACGAATATTTTAATGAAGGGGTTGCATGTATAATAAAGTCTTGGGATATAATTTATTAATAAGGCCTAGAGTGCAATTATATTCATATAGTAGTATTGAATATAATTAATGATAACTTTGGACTTGTCAAGAGTTGACAGAAAAGCCCAAGGCCCATTGGAGCTAGAGTTTTATTTGTTCCTTTTTGGTTCTACTCCAAGCCACACACTAGAGCCCAATTGGAATGGCCCAAAAGACTAACCCAATTAGGTAATTAGTTATATATAAGGAAAGAAACATACAGAATTTCATAAGGTTCTTTTGATAAGTGCTTTTTCATATGAGTCTTTTCATAAGTGTTTTTCATTAAGATTACACAAGGAATGAAATGGTTTGCATGTGAGTGTTGGACACTTCCTTGTTCTCTCCTTGGAAACTGATTGAGAGACCACACATCTTGGGCATTAAGTGGAATTGAAGTGAAGATTAAAAGTCTTCCCAAGAACTTCTAATCTTTGGTTTTGAATTTCACTGCACCATGATACGCTTTCTTGTTCTTAAATTTTGAAACTTTCATAGTGCATGTTATCAATTGTGAATGAAGTAGATCTGTTAATTTTCTGCTACGTATGTTTTGTATGCGATACGAATATGTATTTTTCTTAACAACAATGGTGTACACTAGACTAAATATTATGGTATCCTCTATGTTGAGTTTTTACTATAATTATTTAGAGGCCAGATGTATAATGACATATTATTAGTGTTTGATAAAAGTTATCGTGATAGCATTAATAATGAGAATGGTTCTCAATCAATCATAGTATTTAATGTTCACTCTATGCTTGGGGGTATTGAATATGGGATTGGTTTGTCGTTGCATATATTATATTATGATTTTATTTAGGTTCCATACTATATGTTTATATGTTAAATTGATATTGTCCAGTTTACTTATAATATTCATGTTTATTGTTTTCTAATTTGATCATGGCATCTTTTAGCCTACTTGTTACTATTCTTAATCAAAACAAATTGGCTGGATCCAACTATGTTGATTGGAAAATAAATTTGCACATTGTTCTTACAGCTGAAGAGCACAAATATGTTCTTACTCAACCTTGTCCTAGCTTTCCTTCATTAGATGCTCCTCCTGAGGAAAAATAGCAATATGATCATTGGCAGAAATCTGATGAGATGGCCAAGTGCTACATCCTAGCATCTATTTCAAATGTTTTACAGCATCAAATGCAGGATGTAGAACTAGCTTTTGATATTATGCTAAGTCTAAAGGAGATGTTTCATGAACAAGACCGTTCTGCAAGGCAAGAAACCATGAGGCAAAAGGAAAGTTTTTTTGCTGTGGTGAGAAAGGACATTAGAAAAAGAATTGTCCAAAGTTTAGGGCTGCCAATAATAAGGGTATGAAAAGTTCATTCCTTCTTGAAATATGTTTAGTACAAAATCTCACGGATTCTTGGTGTGTGGATTCAAGTTGTACTAATCATATCTGTAATTCTTTGCAGGGGTTTCAGGAGTTTTTAATGAAGGGAATTGTTTCTTACTTTGGCTAATGGGAGCAAGTTTCTGGTTGTAGCTGTTGGAGTATTTAATTTATTCTTTGAGTCTAGGGTTTTGATATTAAAAGATTGTCTATATGTACCTAATGTTCGTAGGAATTTAATTTCTACAATTTATTTGGGTAAACATGGATATTGTGTTATCCTTAAAAACAATGTTGTAATAAGGAAGGGTAATGTGTTTATCTGTTCTGGCAATATTGTGGGTGACCTTTATATTTGAACTTCCGATAAGCATGAATTATATAATTCTAAATTAGATAATAGTTCACATGTGAAATTATTAAAGAGAAAGTTTCCTTCTACTAGTGATGCATATCTTTGGCATTTACGTTTGGATCATTTTAAAGACTGATCAAAGATGAACTCTTATGCCATTGGATTTTGATAAATTTCTTGTTTGAGAATCTTGTTTGGAAGGTAAAATGACCAAACGACCTTCTAATGCAAAAGGTAGAAGAGTCCAAGATTTGCTAGAACTAGTGCATTCAGATGTATGTGGTCCTATGTCAACCCAAGCAAGAGGTGGCTATGAGTATTTCATTACTTTCACTGATGATTACTCTAGATTTGGTTATATATGCCTAATGAAACAAAAGTCCGAAGCCTTTGAAAAGTTCAAAGAGTTTAAGTCTGAAGTTGAGAATCAATTGAGTAAACACATAAAGGCCATTCGATCTGATCGTGGTGGTGAATACTTTCTTGGAGATTTTAAGGATTACTTTATTGAAAATGAGATTGTATCCCAATCGACTGCAGCCAGAACTCCACAACAAAATGGTGTAGCAGAAAGAAGGAATAGGATTTTTTTAGATATGGTTAGGTCTATGTTGAGTTATTAGACTCTACCAATTTCCTTTTAAGGATATGCCTTAAATACTGCAATATATCTTCTGAATTTAGTACTTTTGAAGTCTATTCCTAAAACACTTATAGAGTTGTGGAATGGACATAAGCCTAGTATGAGACATCTCTATATATGGGGTTATCCAGCACATGTGTTAAAAGGAAAGTCTGATAAATTATAGTCTAAAACAGAAGTGGTTTTCTTTGTAGGATATCCAAAAGGAACTGTTAGAGGTTTATTCTATAGTCATAAAGATAATAAAGTGTTTGATAGTACAAATGCCAAATTCTTGGAAAATGACTATATGAATGATTATTCTCCTAGAAGTAGAGTTGTGTTGGCTAAAATGAACGAATCTGTAAATGAACAACAAATAGATGAAACTAAGGATGATGTAGTTATATCGGATACACCACAAGATACTACTCATGAGATGTCTAGTACACAGGTGCCTCATCATAATGGAAGGAATGTTAGGCCACCTATAAGATTTATAGATCTAGGAGAAACTTATGAAGCTATCTCAGAAGAAACTGAAACTAATCCTTACACTTAAGAAGAAGCAATGAATGATATAGATGCACATCATTGGGTCAAAGCTATGAAATCTGAATTAGATTCAATGTATTCCAATCAAGTTTGGGATCTTGTAAAGGCGCCTAACGGCATTAAATCTGTTGGTTGCAAATGAGTTTACAAGAGGAAGAGAGGAATAGATGGAAAGGTTAAAACCTTTAAAGCAAGACTAGTGGCGAAAGGATATACACAAAAAGAAAGTATTGATTATGAAGAAACTTTTTCACTAGTAGCAATACTTAAATCTATCAGAATTCTCTTATCCATTGCTGCTCATTATGATTATGAGATTTGGCAAATGGATGTCAAGACTGCATTTCTTAATGGCAATCTTAAAAAGGAAATCTATATGATGCAACCGGAAGGTTTCATAGCAAAGAACCAAGAGTATATGGTATGCAAGTTGAAAAGGTCCATTGATGGACTTACGCAAGCATCTAGGTCATGGAACATCAGATTTGATCAAGCAATCAAGTCATTTGATTTTAAACAAAATCTTAATGAACCATGTGTGTACAAAAGACATCAAAATAAAGTAGTAATGTTCCTAGTGTTTTATGTTGATGATATTTTATTCATTGGAAATGATGTAGGGGTAATGTCATTAGTAAAGGTTTGGTTGTCAAGCCAATTTGATATGAAAGACTTAGGTGAGGCTAACTTTATTCTAAGGATCAAGCTTTAGCGAGATCGCAATAATAAGATGTTAGGCTTATCACAAACTGGATATATAGATAAGGTTCTAGGACGGTTTAGCATGCAAAACTCTAAGAAATGATTACTTTCTTTCAAACATGGAGTTCTTCTATCTGATGACCAAAAGCCTAAGACTAAAGAGGAAGAAGATATGATGAGACAAGTTTCTTATGCTTCTGCAATAGGAAGTCTTATGTATGCCATGCTTTATACTAGACCAGATATATGTTATTCAGTTGGCATGGTCAGTCGATATCAATCAAATCCAGAACCAAAACATTGACAAGCTATAAAGCATATTCTCAAGTATCTACGGAGAATAAGAGATTATATATTTTTTTACCGATGTGAGGATTTAATTCTCATTGGCTATACAAATTCAGATTTTCAATCAGATCTTAATTCCAGAACACAAAAATGGATCTATTTCATTCATGATTGATAATATGTACTATGTAAATTTCAGAATTTAAGAACGAAATAGCATACCTTGGTGTAGTGAAATTCAAAACAAAAGATTAGAAGTACTAGGAACACTTTTAATTTTCACTCCAATTTTACTTTATGCCCAAGAAGTGTGGTCTCTCAATCAGTTTTTAAGGAAGAATAATTGAGTAGCTTCACTCACACATACACACCACTTCATAATGATGTATCTTTTTTTTTTCTTATAAAAAAATTCTGTATGTTTCTCCCTTTATAACTAACTGATTATCTGATTGGGCTGACCTATTAGGCCTTTCCAATTGGGCTTTAATGTATAGCTTGGAGTGGAACCAAAAGGGACCAATAAGACACTATCTCCAATGGGCCTTGGGCTTTTCTATCAACTCTTGACAAGCCCAAAGTTACTATTAATTATATTTAATACCACTATATAAATATAATTGTACTCTAGGCCTTATTAATAAATTATATCCCAAGACTTTATTATACATACAACTCCTTCATAAAATATTCATAGTAATACAAAGTCATAACGTAGACTGCCACTTTGTTAATTACTACATCTTAAATCTTGAGTACCCGGTTTAATCCTTTTAAGTTATTTATCATATATTTATGAAATCCAATTCCATAAATATATACTTTAGTATATTCTTATTAAAGTGGTTAGGCCTAACACTCTGAATAACCAAACCCATTAAACCTATCTCAAGTGAATGTTTTATATCTCCGTTAAGAGATTATGAATTCCATCTTGAGAATATATGTTCCATCAATACTAAATGTGGCTGCCCTACATATTGAGATTTTGATCATGACTTTAGATTTCACTCCTGATATATCAAAGCAACCTACACCTCACGATCAGGTCCATTATTCTCTCAAGATTAAAAGTTCATGCAAATAGAAGTCGTGAGATTTATTATTCATTTGACAGTCGTTATGAGAATAATAAATCCCACAGTGGTCTAGTTCAATATGTTTTAACTTTTAAAACATATCAACATATCAACTAGAAGTCTCTACTTCCAAAATCAAGACAAATTATCTTAGTTGATATGTTATAGTCTTCGCAGATGAAATGCCCTATTTCATCATCGACTACGAACTATAATTCTGAGTTTACAAAGAACTTGTGATCTATATCTTCCGTGACTAAATCACATAAATCACATACTATGCATCTCATGGACTATATGATAATGTCCAAATATTCATGTTACCATTATTTTAGATAAAAATAAAAACAACTTTATTAATCATAACATTAAGTCATACATAACATCATACAATAGGATTTAAGGGCACATATCCTAACATGTTCACCTTAGGAGGTAGGGCCATAAGTTGGAGGAGTATTACGCAATCTTGTCGCTGCTTGTGAAGCTGAATATGTTACTGCTTGTGAAACGGAAAAGGAAACTGTTTGGCTCAAGAAATTCCTTTCTGATCTTGGTGTTGTAAGAATGAAGTAAGTTCCTATCATATTGTTTTGTGACAATAGTGGAGCAGTTGCACAATCCAAAGATCCAAGGAATCATAAGAAAGGAAAACACATTAAGAAAAAATACCACATCATTCGAGACATTGTTACTCGGTGGAGATGTAGTAGTAGCAAAGATTGAAAGTGCAAATAATTTAGCAAATTTCTTTACCAAATCCTTGCCTCAAAGGACTTTCGAGTCATATTTGGAAAGAATGAGAGTTAGATTAATGCACAATAGTCTTTAAAGCAAGTGGGAGATTATTAAAATTAGTGCTCTTAAATCTTATTATATGATGCCATGTATGATATTAAGTATGACATTATGTATAACTTAATATTATGATTGATAAACTTTTTTTATTATTATCTAAAATAATGGTAACATGAATATTCAGACATTATCATATAGTCCATGAGATACATAGTATGTGATTTATCTGAAAAGTCACAGAAGATATAAATCACAAGTTTTTTGTAAATTCAGAATTTTAGTTCGTAATCGGTGATGAAATTGGATGTTTCAGCTACGAAAACTATAATATATCAACTAAGATGATTTGTTTTAATCATAGAAGTGGAGACTCCTAGTTGATATGTTGATATGTTTTAAAAGTTAATACAAATTGAATTGGACCGCTATGAGATTTAATATTCTCCTAATAACTGTCAAATGAATAATAAATCTCACGACTTCTATTTATATGAACTCTTAATCTTGAGAGAATAATAGACCTGATCATGAAGTATAGGTTTTTTTAATATATCAGGAGTGAGATCTAAAGTCACGGTCAAAACCTCAGTATGTTGGGCAGCCACATTTAATGTTGATGAAACATATATTCTCAAGATGGAATTTATAGTCTCTAAACGGAGATACAAAATATTCTATTGAGATAAGTTTAATGGGTTTGTTATTCAGAATGTTAGGCCTAACTATTTTAGTAAATAGATACTAAAGTATATATTTATGAAATTGGATTTCATAAATATATGATAAATAACTTAAAGGATTAAATCGGGTATTCAAGATTTAAGATGTAGTAATCTACAAAGTGGCAGTCTACATTTATGACTTTGTGTTACTACGAATATTTTATGAACGGGTTGCATGTACAATAAAGTCTTGAGATATAATTTATTAAGAAGGCATAGAGTGCAATTATATTTATATAGTGCTATTAAATATAGTTAATGGTAACTTTGGACTTGTCAAGAGTTAACAGAAAAGCCCAAAGCCCATTTGAGCTAGTGTCTTATTTGTTCCCTTTTGGTCCCACTCTAAGCCACATACTAAAACCCAATTAGAAAGGCTCAAAAGGCTAGCCCAATTAGATAATCAGTTATAAAAAGAGAAACATATAAAATTTTGTAAATGTATGAGATGGTTTGTATGTGAGTGTTGAACACTTTCTCATTTTCTCTTGAACTAACTTATAGAACTGATTTAGAGAACACACTTCTTGGGCGTTAGTGGAATTGGAGGAAGATTAAAAGTGTTCCCGAGTACTTCTAATCTTTATTTTTGAAATTCACCACACTCAATTATTCTTGTATTCTGAAATTTACATAGTACATGTTATAAATTGCAAATGAAGTAGATCCGTTTACATTTCGCTACATATGTTTTGTATGCGATACAAACATGTATTTTTCCATCAGGGGCTCGGAGTCACTATGTGGTGCCCTGGTCACTTGTCCCTCCGTGATTATACAGGAGTTTTACTCCAATATGCACGGATTCGACACTTCTGTACCTCATTTCTTCTCTTGCATTCAAGGTACGCGCATTGTAGTTACTCCGAAGATTTTTTCTAAGGTACTACACATTCCTAGGGCAGCGCATCCTAACTACCTTGGTTGCGATCGTTTGAGAACTGTGTCTAAAGACGAACTCATGTCTCTCTTCTGTGAGACACCATCTTCATGGGGTGATTCTCAAAACACCCGATGCTAGACCTTTGCTAAAGGTTCGAGATTCCTTAACATGGTGATGACATTCGTTCTCCATCCATTGTCTTACTATAACACTACCATAGAATCTCGTGCTCGATTTTTGTTATCCCTTATTGAGGACATTTCCATTAACTTCCCTTCTCACTTTATTCTATCCCTTATAGGTGTCTATAGGGATACGGCGATCCGTGATAACCTCATTTTTCCTTTGGCTATCACGAGGATCCTTCGCCATTTTTCTGTCTCCTTTCCCTCGTCTGTTCACTTTCCTATGATGGGTGCCATTGACGCTACTACCATTAAGAGGAGTGATGCACAGCTTTGCTCGAGGTGAACTCAGATCGAAACGGCCTGTTCCTCCGGCTTCTACCACTCCATCCACCTCCGCTCCTTCGTCTTCTGCAAGTGAAGTGACTCTTGAGGCCATCATGGCACAGCTTGTGCGCATGGATGCTCGCCTTGACACACTCAGTGATGAGTTATGTCAAGTGAACACCCATGTTGGTCGTATTGCACGACGACAGACAATTATGTGTGGTTTCACTGTTGCTTCTTCTCCATCTCCACCAGTCTCTGAGGATGAGAGTGGCGATGGCTCCGGCAGTGATGATGCTGATGAGGACGCTGATGCTAGCTCGCCCAGTGCTGATGAGATTTCTACTTGATGTACTTACCCTTTGTCACTCGTGATAAAAAGAGAGAGTAGTTTTGATATGAGAGTAGTCATACACATAGGGGGAGGGTTAGCATAGGGGATTTTTGTTAGGGGGAGTGTATATGAGGGATGTAGTAAGAACTTTTTGTATATTTTCATTTCTTTCTATTTTTTTTTTTCTTTCTAATTGAGATACATTTTTTTTGGGTACCTTTGGTCTTGTGAACACTTTGTGATAGCAAACCTTGTATTCATTATTGATGTTACATATATATGATAAGGTTGTTATTACAGTTCTCTCACCTATCTTTACATGTGTTGTTTCTTTTCTCTCTTTATGCACATGTTTCTTATATTATTGTATGCAATTTTTTATTTCTGTTTTACACTAAAATGCCGTGATGAGTTTTGTTTAAAGTATTTCAGAAATACAGGTTGTCAAAGTCTACTTGCCATGAACTCTCTTTTTGCAAAGTTTTTCAAGAGTTTGTGTTAGGATAGATTTTATTGTATTCAATAAGTGAATATGAGTTGAGTGATTTATGACTTCTCTCATATGTTCATTTGTTTGTTATGGTTTTGTCATGGATTGCCAGAAGGGGAGATTGTTAGGACATATGTGAATCATGTTAGGAACATATGTCAATATTTTATGTAATTGGCTAATCCTTTGACAAAATGAACTTTACTTGTAATTGGGTAGATCTAGGATGTGTTTAATGCTTTAAAAAACAAAATTTCAAGTTCAAGTGTTAAAACCATGCAAGTCTGTCCAAGAATCAAGTGAAGAAGTGTTGTTCATTAAAAAGCTGTTTCACCCCGAGGCTCAACAGCTGCTCGATAGATAGGCTATCTATCGAGATTTATGAAAATCAGATTTTCAGTTCTGATTTCATTCCAATCCGTGAATAAGTGTTTGGACTTTCTTTTCTCATAACCCTAAACATATATAAGGATTCTTTTAAGGGCCTTCAAAGGCTACATAAGTTGCTTGTGCGTGTGGCAAAGTTTGTTCATGCAAATTGTGACCAGAGATAGAATTTGTCTTAGTTCATCTTTCTTCTGAAGAAGCTTCTGTGTTTGTACACCGTAGGGTTTTGTGACCAAGTAGCTTATTGATCTTCATCGCCTAGATGAACTGAAGAACTTTGCAGCTAAAATCTTTCTCAAGTTAGTGATTAAGTCACGTACTGGGATTTGCGCAATTGGTTAGTCAAGTACTGGGAGCTATGCATCACAAGGAGAGATTTTCACTGCAAAACAAGTCTAATTGGGTATTGGGGTAAGGGTTCAACTGTAAGTTGGTATAAGGTACTAGGATTCCTTTACTTGTAACTGTTTGTTGTGATAATAGTGAATTCTTGGGAATGGTGACCTTAAAATCACCCGGTAGGGTTTTTAACGCATAGGTTTTCCCTATTTGTAAACAAATCACTGAGTCAACTTTATTTTTCGTTGCACTTTATTTTAGTTGATGATTTGTTTGTGCTACCACATACATTACAAGTTAATTTAATTAACTGACAAACTTGGCTAATTAATCAATTAATATATCACATAGGGTCAATACATTCTTGCCCTATCATTTCTCTTGAAAAAGCTGCTGCATTTGTCCGTTGTTAGGTTTTGTGACCAAGGAGCTTCATGATCTTCATCGTGTTGATAAACTGAAGAATTTTGCAACCAACATTCTTCTCAAGTTGGTGAGTAAGTCACATACTAGGATCCGCGTATCTATTGGTTAGTGACGTACTGGGAGCCGTGCATGGAAAAGGAGAGATTGTCACTACAGAACAAGTCTAATTAGGTATTGGGGTAAGGGTTCAACTATAGGTTGATATAAGGTATTGAGATTCCTTATTGTTGGGATAAGTGACCTTAAATCCTATTGTATGATACTATGTATGATATTATGTTTGACCTTATGTGAGAAATGATGTATGACTTAATATTGTGATTAATAAAGTAGCTTTATTATTATCTAAAATGATGGTAACATGAATATTTAGACATTATCATATAGTCCATGAGATGCATAGTATGTGATTTATGTGATTTAATCACAGAAGATATAGATCACAAGTTCTTTGTAAACTCAAAATTTTGGTTCATAGTCGGTGATGAAATTGGGCATTTCATCTACGAAGACTATAACATATTAACTAAGATGATTTGTCTTGATCATGGAAGTGGTAACTTCTAATTGATATGTTGATATGTTTTAAGAGTTAAGATATATTGAACTAAATCGCCGTGAGATTTATTATTCTCCTAACGACTGTAAAATGAATAATAAATCTCACGACTTCTATTCACATGAACTTTTAATCCTGAGAGAATAATGGACCTGATGATGAAATGTAGGTTGCTTTGATATATCAAGAGTGAGATCTAAAGTAACGGTCAAAACCTCAGTCTGTTGGGTAGCTACATTTAGTATTGATGGAACATATATTCTCAAGATGGAATTCATAGTCTCTTAACAGAGATATAAAATATTCCCTTAAGATAAGTTTAATGGGTTCAGTTATTCAAAGAGTTAGGCCTACCCACTTTAGTAAGACTAAAGTATATATTTATGAAATTAGATTTCATAAATATATGATGAATAACTTAAAAGGATTAAACCGGGTACTTAAGCATTAAGATGTAGTAATTTACAAAGTGACAGTCTATATTCATGACTTTGTATTATTACAAATATTTTATGAAGGGGTTGCATGTATAATAAAATCTTGGGATATAATTTATTAATAAGGCCTAGAGTGCAATTATATTTATATAGTGGTATTAAATATAATTAATGGTAACTTTGGACTTGTCAAGAGTTGACAGAAAAGCCCAAGACCCATTGGAGCTAATGTCTTATTTGTTTCCTTTTGGTCCCACTCCAAGTCACACACTAAAACCCAATTGGGAAGGCCCAAAAGGCAAGCCCAATTAGATAATCAGTTATGTGGAGAGAAACATACAGAATTTTATATTAGAATGAAATGGCTTGTATGTTCATATATGTAAGAGAGAGACTCCTTCATATTCTCTCTAGAAAAACACATAGAACTGATTGAGAGATCACAGATCTTACGCCTTTTTCACGGGAAGTGCTTAGTCGCGGTATTCTTGCGAAAATGAATTTGAAGTGATTTTTGAAGTTTATTCAAAATGTTTTCTCATGTATAAAGTACAAGGCTGTGTCTAATTAGTTTATGCATGTTTAAAAATAAAAACCTTTAATCTAAAACATCTAGTGGGAGAGAGATGCAAAGGTTGCATCTCATGGCCTCCATTGTTAGTTTAAAGTAGTGTGATTAAGCACCTCGCCTTGGCGTATGTGCCTTGCTCCCTTTTGAGAGTGTTTAATTCATGGTACTACAGGTTAAACTTCTTAATGATAGATGAAGTGTGTTTTTACATTGAGAATGACCACGCTTCCGTGGAGTTACTTGGTTATTTACATTGATTCTAGGCAATGGTGCACACTAGACTAAGTATGATGTTAACCTCCCTTCGGAGCTATGTCATTATTACTTAGAGGCTAAAGGAAAAGCGGCAAATTATTTTTGTTTGGTAAGAGTTACCATGATAGCATTAATAATGAGAATGATTCTCACTTGATCATAGTGATTGATATGACCTCGCTTCCGAGGAATATTAATTGCGGGATTAAGTAGTCATTGCATATATTATATTATGGTTTTATTAAGATTCCATACTATATGCTTATATGCTAAATTGATAATGTTCAGTTTACTTATTATATTCATGTTTATTATTTCAGATTTGAACATGGCATCATTTAGCCCACTTGTTACCATTCTTAATCAAAACAAATTGACTGGATCCAATTATGTTGACTGGAAAAGAAACTTGGACATAGTTCTCACTGCTGAAGAGCACAAATATGTGCTTACTCAACCATGCCCTAGCTTTCCTTCATTAGATGCTCCTCCTGAGGAAAAACAGCGATATGATCGTTGACATAAATCTAATGAAATGGTCAAGTGCTATATCCTAGCGTCAATCTCAAATGTCCTACAGCGTCAAATGCATGATGTAGAACTAGCTTCAGACATTATGCGAAGTCTGAAGGAGATGTTTGGTGAGCAAGGCCGTTCTGTAAAGTAAGAAACCATGAGGCAAATTTATAATACCAAAATAGCTGAAGGAAGTTCAGTGAGAGAGCATTGTCTTACAATGATCTCTAATCTGAATACATTAGAGGTTTTAGGTGCCGATATTGATGGAGAATCCCAAGTGAATATGATACTCCAGTCACTACCAGAATCATTTAAGGAATTCAGACTTAATTACAACATGAACAAAAAGATTTATTCTTTTTCTGAATTAATGAATAAGTTGGTAGCGGAAGAAGGCATCCTTGGTACTTCTAGTGTTGAAGCCAATATAGATGAAGCTTCTACTTCTCAACCTAAGTCAAAAGGCAAAGGTAAGAAGAAGAAGAAGAAGAAGAAGAAGGACTTCACTAAGCAAGATTGTAAACAAATTGCCTTAGGAGTTGCCGACAAAGGAAAGAAGCTGAAAGGAAAATGTTTCCATTGTGGTGAAAAAGGACATTGAAAGAGGAATTGTCCAAAGTTCAAGGCTGCCAATAAAGGTATGAAAATTTCATTCCTTCTTGAAACATGTTTAGTACAAAATCCCACGGATTCCTGGTGTGTGGATTTAGGTTGTACTAATCATATCTGCAATTCTTTGCAGGGGTTTTAGGAGACCAGAACGCTTAATGAAGGAGAATTGTTTCTTACTTTAGCTGATAGGAGTAGGATTCCAATTGTAGCTGTTGGTGTTTATAGTTTATGTTTCGAGTCAAGAGTTTTAATATTAGATGACTATCTGTATGTACCTAATATTTGTGGGAATTTAATTTCTACAACTTATTTGGGTAAACTTGGATATTGTGTTATCCTTAAAGACAATGTTGTAATAAAGAAGGATAAAATGTTTATCTGTTCGGACAATATTATGGATGGTCTTTATATTTTAACTCCTGATAAGCATGAATTATACAATTCTAAATTAGATAATAACTCTCATGTAAAATCATTAAAGAGAAAGTTTCCTTCTACTAATGATGCATATTTTTGACACTTGCGTTTGGGTCATATTAATTCATATAGAATTCTAAGACTGATCAAAGATGGTCTCTTAGAGTCATTGGACTTTGATGAATTTTCAGTTTGTGAATCTTGTTTGGAAGACAAAATGACCAAGCGACCTTTTAATGCAAAAGGTAGAAGAGCCCAAGAGTTGCTTGAATTAGTTCATATGGATGTATGTGGTCCTATGTCAACCCAAGCAAAAGGAGGTTATGAGTACTTCATCACTTTCACCTATGATTACTCAAGATATGGTAATGTGTACCTAATAAGACGAAAGTCTGAAGCCTTTGAAAAGTTCAAAGAGTTTAAGGCTGAAGTTGAGAATCAATTGGGTAAACGCATAAAGGCCATTTGATCTGATCGTGGTGGCGAATACCTTCTTGGTAATTTCAAGGATTATTTAACTCAAAATGGGATTGTATCCCAATTGACTACACCTGAAACTCCCCAACAAAATGGTGTAGCAGAAAAAAGGAATAGGACTCTTTTAGAAATGGTTAGGTCCATGATGAGTTACTCAACTTTACCTATTTCCTTTTGGGGTTATACCTTAGATACAGCAATACATCTTTTGAATTTAGTTCCATCAAAATTTGTTCCCAAAACACCCATGGAATTGTGAAGTGGGCATAAGCCTAGTATGAAATATTTCAACATTTGGGGTTGTCCAGCACATGTGTTAAAAGGGAAGCCTGATAAGTTGGAACCAAAATCAGAAGTGTGTTTGCTTGTGGGTTATCCAAAAGAAACTAGGGGTTATTTATTCTATAGTCGTAAAGATAACAAAGTTTTTGTTAGTACAAATGCTAAATTCTTGGAAAATGACTATATGAATAATTTTTACTCCTAGAAGTAGAGTTGTCTTGGCTGAAATGAATGAATCTGTAATTGAACAACCAATAGTTGAAACTAGGGATGATGTGGCTGTATTGGATACACCACAAGATACTACTCATGAGATGTCTAGCACATAGGTGCCTCGTCATAGTGGGAGGAATGTTAGGCTACTTATAAAATTCATAGGTCTTGGAGAGACTTATGAAGCTATCTTAGAGGAGGCCGAAACTGATCCTTACACTTATGAAGAAGCAATGAATGATATAGATGCACATCATTGGGTCCAAGCTATGAAATCTGAATTAGATTCCATGTATTCCAATCAAGTTTGGGATCTTGTAAAGGCGCCTAACAACATTAAACCTGTTGGTTGCAAATGGGTTTACAAGAGGAAAAGAGGGATAGATGGAAAGGTTGAAACCTTTAAAGCAAGGCTAGTGGTGAAAGGGTACACTCAAAAAGAAGGTATTGATTATAAAGAAACCTTTTCACTAGTAGCAATACTAAAATCTATCAAAATTCTCTTATCCATTGCTGCTTATTATGATTATGAGATTTGGCAAATGGATGTCAAGATTGCATTTCTCAATAGCAATCTTGAAGAAGAAATCTATATGAAGCAACTAGAAGGTTTCATAGCTAAGAATCGAGAGCATATGGTATGCAAGTTGAAAAGGTCCATTGATGGACTTAAGTAAGCATCTAGGTCATGAAACATCAGATTTGATCAAGCAATCAAGTCATTTGGTTTTGAACAAAATCTTGATGAACCATGTTTGTACAAAAGACATCAAGACAAAGTAGTAATGTTCCTAGTGCTTTATGTTGATGATATTCTACTCATTGGAAATGATGTAGGTGTAATGTCATCAGTAAAGGTTTGGTTGTCAAGCCAATTTGATATAAAAGACTTGGGTGAGGCTAACTTTATTTAAGGGATCAAGCTTTGGCGAGATCGCAAGAATAAGATGTTAGGCTTATCACAAGCTGGATATATAGATTAGGTTTTAGAACGGTTTAGCATGCAAAACTCCAAGAAAGGATTACTTCCTTTTAGACATAGAGTTTCTCTGTCTGATGACCAAAGGCTTAAGACTTAAGAGGAAGAAAATATGATGAGACAAGTTGCTTATGCCTCTGCAGTAGGAAGTCTCATGCATGCCATGCTTTGTACTAGACAATTATCTATTATTCAGTTGGCATGGTCAGCCGGTATCAATCAAATCTTGGACCACAATATTGGCAAGCTGTAAAGCATATTCTCAAGTATCTACGGAGAACGAGAAATTATATGTTTGTTTACCGTTGTGAGGATTTGATTCTCATTGGCTATACAGATTCAGACTTTCAATCGGATCTAGATTTCAGAAAGTCCACGTCAGGATGTACAATTACCTTGGGAGGTGGAGCCATAAGTTGGAGGAGTGTTAAGCAATCTTGTATTGCGGACTCCACCATGGAAGCAGAATATTTTTGCTGCTTGTGAAGTAGCAAAAGATGCTGTGTGGCTAAAGAAATTCCTTTCTGATCTTGGTGCAGTGAGAATGGGGCAAGTTCCTATCACATTGTTTTGCAACAATAGTGGAGCGGTTGCACAATCCAAAGATCCAAGGAATCATAAGAAAGGAAAGATTGAAAGTGCACAATAGTCTTGATCACAAGAAAGTATCACATCATTCGAGACATTGTTGCTCGTGGAGATGTGGTGGTAGCAAAGATTGAAAGTGCAAATAATCTAGCAAATCCCTTTACCAAAGCCTTGCCTTAAAGGACCTTTAAGTCACATTTGGAGGGAATGGGAGTTAAATTAGTGCACAATATTCTTTAGGGCAAATGGGAGATTGTTGGGATAAGTGCCCTTAAATCCTATTGTATGATACTATGTATGATATTATGTTTGCCATTATGTGAGAAATGATGTATGACTTAATATTGTGATTAATAAAGTAGCTTTATTCTTATTTAAAATGATGGTAACATGAATATTCGGACATTATCATATAGTTCATGAGATGCATAGTATGTGATTTATGTGATTTAGTCACAGAAGATATAGATCACAATTTCTTTGTAAACTCAGAATTTTGGTTCGTAGTCGGTGATGAAATTGGGCATTTCATCTGCGAAGATTATAACATATTAACTAAGATGATTTGTCTTGATCATGGAAGTGGTGACTTCTAGTTGATATGTTGATATGTTTTAAGAGTTAACACATATTGAACTAAACCACTGTGAGATTTATTATTCTTCTAACGACTGTCAAAATGAATAATAAATCTCACGACTTTTATTCACATGAACTCTTAATCTTGAGAGAATAATGGACCTGATCATGAAATGTAGGTTGCTTTGATATATCAGGAGTGAGATCTAAAGTAACGGTCAAAACCTTAGTACGTTGGGTAGCCACATTTAGTGTTGATGGAACATATATTCTCAAGATGGAATTCATAGTCTCTTAACGGAGATATATAATATTCCCTTGAGATAAGTTTAACGAGTTCAATTATACAGAGAGTTAGACCTAACCACTTTAGTAAGATTAAAGTATATATTTATGAAATTAGATTTCATAAATATATGATGAATAACTTAAAAGGATTAAACCGGGTACTCAAGGATTAAGATGTAGTAATTTACAAAGTGGCAGTCTATATTCATGACTTTGTATTACTATGAATATTTTATGAAGGGGTTGCATGTATAATAAAGTCTTGGGATATAATTTATTAATAAGGCCTAGAATGCAATTATATTTATATAGTGGTATTAAATATAATTAATGGTAACTTTGGACTTGTCAAGAGTTAACAGAAAAGCCCACGGCCCATTGGAGCTAGTATCTTATTTGTTCCCTTTTGGTCCCACTCCAAGCCACACACTAAAGCCCAATTGGGAAAGCCTAAAAGGCTAGCCCAATTAGATAATCAGTTATGTGGAGAAAAACATTCAGAATTTTATATTAGAATGAAATGGTTTGTATTTTCATATATGTAAGAGAGAGTCTCCTTCATATTCTCTCTAGAAAAACACATAGAACTGATTGAGAGACCACACATCTTGGGTATCAAGTGGAATTGGAGTGAAGATCAAGAGTGTTCCAAGTTCTTTTCTTCACTCGGTTTTGAAATTTACCATACCAAGGTACACTCTTTTGTTCATATATTCTGAAATTTACACAGCACATGTTATCAATTGCGAATGAAGTAGATCCGTTAATTTTTCTACTGCGTACATTTTTTATGCGATACAAACATGTTATTCTTCTTTACACTTTACTTGTAACCGTTTGTTGTGATAATAGTGAATTCTCGGGAGTGGTGATCTTAAAATTACCCAGTGGGGTTTTCGCCTTGGAGGTTTTCCCCATTCGTAAACTAATCACTATGTCAACTTTATTTTCCATTGCATTGTACACTAGTAGGTGATTTGTTTGTGCTGCCACGCATTTTTGAATGTTAATTGAATTAATTAATTAACTTGGCTAAATCAATTGATTAATTAATTAATTAATTAACTAATAAGGCTCATCTTGCAGCTCAAGGATACTCTCAAATGGAATGAGTGGACTATAATAAGACATTTTCTCCAGTAGCCCGTATGGAGTCCATCATGATTCTCCTAGCCCTAGCATGTCATTTGAAGTTCAAACTTTACGAAATGAATGTCAAGATTGCTTTCTTAAATGGATTCCTTAAAGAAGATGTCTATGTGGCTCAACCAAAAGGATTCATTGATCCTCACTTTCCAGATCATGTGTTGTACCTCAAGAAGGCACTCTATTGTTGAAAGCAAGCCCTTAGAGCTTAGTATGATCGGCTCACACAATACTTGGTGTCACATGATTTCAAAAGTGGAAAAGCTGACCAAACTCTCTTCATCAAAAAGGCTAGATGGCAAGTTGAGAGTTGCTCAAGTCTATGTTGATGATATCATCTTTGGGTCTACAAAAGATGAACTTGCTCATAGTTTTTCCAAACTCATGCAGGCCGAGTTCGAGATGAGCATGATTGGAGAGTTGAATCACTTCCTTAGGTTGCTGATCTGCCATCAAGAGTCAGGTATATTCATATCTCAATCTAAATATGCTAAAAATATTGTGAAAAGTTTGGTTTGGAATCTGCTAGTTCTGTTAGAACCCCTATAAGCCCAAATGTTAAACTCACTGTTGATTTGTTGGGTAAAAGTGTTAATTTATCTTTATATAGAAGCATCATAGGTAGTCTTCTTTACCTTACTGCTAGTAGACCTGACATTAGTTACAGTGGGGAGTGTGTGCTAGATATCAGGCTAATCCCAAAGATTTTCATATGATTGCTTTGAAAAGAATTATAAAGTATGTCAAAACTACTACCGACTTTGGTGTGTGGTATAGCAAGGACACAAATGATGTCTTAGCTGGGTATTCTGACGTAGATTGGGCTGGGAATGCTGACGATAGAAATAGTACTTCGGGGGGTTGTTTTTATATGGGTAATAATCTTGTCTCCTGGATGAGTAAAAAGCAGAATTTCATCTCTTTATCCATTGCAAAGGTTGAATACATCGCTGCCGATAGCTGTTGCACCCAACTTCTATAAATGCAAAAACTCCTCCTTGATTATGGTATTCGTCAAGAACATCTTACCATTTACTATGACAATACAAGTGTCATCAACATCTCTAAGAATCCTGTTTAACATTCTCGAACTAAACACATAGAGATTTGACATCACTTCATTCGGGAGCTTGTCGAAGATGGTACTCTCACTCTTGAGTTCATTCACACTAATGATTAGAAGGTTGATTTGTTCACCAAACCTCTTCATAGCAAACGGTTTGAATTCCTTCACCAAAACATTGGTGTTATCTCCATGGATTGATCTCCTCTCCTCCTCTTTCTTCCTCATGCATTTGTATCTAGTTTTATGCTATGCTTTGTTTAACACGTTTTTGTTTGTTTTTTTTCAGTTTTGATTTATTTTGTTTTTCTTATTAATTTTTTTTTTTTTTGAAAATCATAAGGATAAAAAAACAGTGTGTGTATGTGTACATTGGTACTTGTGTACCTTGGATGACCATTAAAACAAAATTTTTTGGAATATCATTTGTAGTTTAGATGTGCATCTCTATCATAATTAAGCAAGTGAGCTTTGTGGCTCATCTTTGTGGTGAGTAAGATTAAGTAATCTCTTATTCTTAACACTCGTATCATTCTTTTTGATAGGAAGGACTAGAAAATCCTAAGAGAAAGGCATAAATAACAATCTCATCACTGTTGCCTGCCAATCATGAAATGACATCTATATGCTTTGGCATAGCAAAAGTACAATGTCAAAAGCTTAACATCATTGGGTATTTCTTCTCTCTATTATATGTCCATGCATGATATGCTTAAAAAGAAAAATATGCAAAGAAAAATAAAAGCAAAAAGAATCAAAATGCTTTAAATATGGTTGCAAGCGTGTCTTCTAGGAGATGTGAGAGTTATAGGATGTATCGCGAAGGTGAAGTTCCCATCAAGCATTATGATTGTGTGTGAGTTAAAACGATTTTCTCATATCTTGAATCGTCATAACATGTAGACACTTATGCAATCTTGTGATGTTTTTCACACATAATACGCAATACTCTTTACTACTTTTGATACATGTGTAGGTACAATGTGATTTGGCCATCACAAGGAATACATGTGTTAATGTATGCTCACTAAACTATCTTAACTTGTTTTTGCAATAAAAAATTGGTTAGACTTGTTTAGTGTGTGTGTGTGTGTGTGTGTGTGTGTGTGTGTGTGTGTGTGTGTGTGTGTGTGTGTGTGTGTGTTGGATCTATATGCTTGACATTTTTATTGTTAAGAGATGTTTTTGAGAGCTTAAAAGGTTGTTTGGATCTTTGGTTGTGTACCATGCTTGATTGCATTGATGTCTGTGTTTTTCTTTTCTTTGAAAAACTATTTTCAAGCAATCTCGACAGCTTCTCGATAACTCTCGATAGCTAGGCTATCTATCGAGTCTCTAATCTTCCTTTCTCGATAGCTGTTATCGCATTTTCAATCCTTCGAAGTTTTTGAGAATTTATCTCGATAGCTTATCGATCTATCGAGGAACTTTCTGTATGCTCGATAGATGCTCGATAGCTTCTAGAACCATCGAGGTCACTTTGCTGTGTACACCTCTCGATAGCTCCTCAATAGCTCCATTTGTCAAAAAATAAATCTCGATACCTTTCGACACTTTTCGATCCATCGAGCTTTATGTTTTCCTATATAAAGGGTCCACGTGATTTCTCAATCATTTCTCTCTGATCTCTCACATTTTCATTTTAACAATGATTCATGCATTTTAGATGTGTGCTTAATATGTTAGACAGATGTGTGTTGGTGGGATTGGATTGGCTGAGCCCATGATGGTTTTAATGTTGCATGTCACATGTTCGTGCATTCTTCATGCATACGTACCTCCTTTTTCTATCTTTTTTTATATTAATTGTGTTTGGTGCTTTTTCTGCTTCTCTCTCTCTCTCTCTCGGTTAGTTGCTTAATGGCACCTAAGCTTAAGACTACTCCGTCTCAGAACCCTCTTCGTTCCAGGGCATCTACTTCTAATTCTATCCCTTCCCATGTCAGGTTCAGTGAAGATAAAGCTTGTAAGGACTTTTCAGAGAACTTTTCTCGACGTAGCATTCATTCGGAACGCCAAGTCATTCTATCGGACTTTTCCGATACTGACTTTCCCACTGTTATCTACAGTAGGGGTTGAGAGTCACTGTGTGGCATCTCAGTCACTTGTCCTTCCATGATCATGCAGGAGTTTTACTCTAATATGCACGGATTCAATTATTTTATACCTTATTTTATCACTCGAGTTCGGGGTATGCGCATTATAGTCACTCCAGATCTTATATCCAAGATGCTACACATACCGAGGGTAGAGTTTGTTGACTACCCCGGCTTTGATTGTCTTAGGATTATGTCCAAAGACGAACTCATGTCTCTATTTTGTGAGACACCTTCATCTTGGGGTGGTTGTCAAAACACCTCTTGCTCAACCTTTGCTAAAGGTCCAAGGTTCCTGAATATGGTGATGACATTTTTTTATCATCCCTTGTCTCACTATAATTTGATTACTGAGCTTCGTGCTCGATTTTTGTTGTCTCTTCTTAAGAGGCTTACTAATTACTTTCCCTTTCACTTCATACTCTCCCTTGATAAGCTTATCTTTCCTTCGATTATCACGTGGATCATTTTCCACTTTTCTGTCTCCTATCCCGAGTCAGACCACTTCTTCGTTATGTGTGTCATAGATGAGGCAACCGTTAGATAAAGTGAGGCCCAACTTCGACCGAAGCAGCCACGGACCTAGACAGTGACTCTTCTAGCTTCTTTGGCTCCATCCACATCCGCTCCTTCTTTTGAGGGTGGTGTGACCCTTCAGGTGATCATGGCGCAGCTTCAGCGCATGGATGCTCGCCTTGACACTCTCAGTGATGAGTTGTGTCAGGTGAACACCCATGTTGGTCGTATTGCACAACGGCAGGCTCGCCTTGGTGGCTTCATAGAGTCTCCCTCTCTTTCTTTAGAGGCATCTGAGAATGGGAATGATGATGGTGACTCCAATGGTGGTGATGCTAATAAGGATGAGAATGAGGATGCTAGCTCTTCCAATGAAAATAAGATGACTGCTTGAGTTACTTGCCCTTTGTCATTCATGACAAAAAAGGGAAGTAGTTTTGGGTATGAAAGTAGTTATGTACTTAGAGGGAGAGTTAGTATAGGAGATATTTTTGTTAGGGCGAGTGTTTTTGGTTTTGAGGGATGTAGTGAGGACTTTTTGTATCTTTTTTTTCTTTCTTTCTTTTTAGATACATTGTTCTTACATTGTGATAGCAAACCTTGTATTCATTTTGTAATATACATTGAGGTTATTATTATACTCTTTCACCTTTCTCTTCATGTGTTATTTTCTTTTCTCTCTTTATGCACATGCATCTTATTATTTGTATGCAATCTTTTAATTTCTATTTCACACTAAGATACCGTGATGTGTTTTGTTTGAAGTGTTTCAAAAATACAGGTTGTCAAAGTCTTCCATTTCATGAACTCTCTTATTGCAAAGTTTTTCAAGAGTTTGTGTTAGGATAGATTTTATTGTATTCATCAAGTGAGTATGAGTTGAGTGATTTATGAATTCTCTCATATATCATTTGTTTTTTGTGGTTTTGTCATAGATTGCCAAAGGGGGAGATTGTTAGAACATATGTGATTCATGTTTGGAACATATGTCATTTAGAATTGGCTAATCCTTTGACAAAACGCACTTTACTTGTAATTAGGTAGATTTAGAATGTGTTTAATACTTTAAGGAACAAGGTTTCAAGTCCAAGTGTTAAAGCTGTGCAAATCTATCCAAGAAACAAGTGAAGAAATGCTGGTTTTTGAAGCTCGATAGCTAGCTCGACAGATAGCATCTATCGAGGTTTAAAAGGCAGATTTAACCTGATGTTCGACAGTTGCTCGATAGATAACTTATCTATCAAGATTTATGAAAATTAGTTTTCCAGATCTGATTTCACTCCAATCCGTGTATACATGTTTAGGTGTTCTTTTCTCACAACCCTAAACATATATAAGGATTATTTTAAGAGCTGTTCAATGTGGCATAAGTGTGAGGCAAAGATTTGTTCATGCAAATTGTGACCGGAGACAAAATTTACCCTAGTTCATCTTTCTCTTGAAGAAGCTGCTACGTTTGTACGTCGTTGGGTTTTGTAACCAAGGAGCTTTGTGATCTTCATCGTGTTGATGAATTGAAGAACTTTGCAACCAACATCTTTCTCAAGTTGGTGAGTAATGCATACTGGGATCCGTACATCAATTAGTTAGTCACGTACCGGGAGCCGTGCATTGAAAATGAGAGATTTTCACTATAGAACAAGTCTAATTGTGTATTAGGGTAAGGGTTCAACTGTAGGTCAGTATAAGGTACTGAGATTCCTTTACTTCTAATCGCTTGTTGTGATAATAGTAGATTCTCGAAAGTGGTGACCTTAAAATCACCCAGTGGGGTTTTTGCCTTAGAGATTTTCCTTATTCATAAACAAATCACTGTGTCAACTTTATTTTCCGTTGCATATTAACTTAGTTGGTGATTTGTTTGTGCTGCCACGCGTTTTGCATGTTAATTGAATTAATTAATTCACCTGACTAATTAATTTGATTAAGTTACTAAATGATTCAATACATTCTTAGCCTATCAAGTTGTAAAAGCATAGTTACCGAAACCTACAAAGTAATTTACAATTCTCAAATTAATAAAGCAAACTCCAATAGTTATATATACACACACACTCAAAACTAATTTTAACCGCAAATATATAAACAAAGACCATGATATGAGGAAGACACACCAAGTTTCAAATTTGAGTAGCAATATGACTTTCTCATAGTAATAACAATATAGACAATTTAAAACATGGAAAAATATCAAAATTATAATACCTAATTTCATTATCTTTTATGTTGAATCCAAACAAATAATTAATTGAAATTAATCCAAACAAATAATTAATTAACCAAAAATCATAGCTTTAATAAGAAAACAAAAAATGACATGAACCTAAATAAAAAGCATTTAAGGTGAAAAAATAAAATCAACCTACTGACATGCAAATACCAAAACCCCAAGACTTAAAACTTCAAAATTTATAGAATCTCCATATTCTACTTCAAAACCAAACCAAATTCAACAAATTTATATCTAACATACCTGTAAGGACCAAACAATCTAGCAACCTAAGCCCACTTAAAACAGTGGGTTTGTACAGTTCAACTCTAGCCCAAATCAATAAATTTGTAAGAGAGGGAATCAAACAACAAGCGAGGGCCTTGCCCGAGGATAGGAATGAGGATGAAAGGCTTAATAATATAGAATATGTGAACAAATGTCTAAGTAAAGGCTTCTCGAGGAGGCAATGTTACAAGAAAAATACACTGTTCACTCTCTTCTCTCAGTGTTCTTGTTTTAGTTCTCTTTTTCCTTTTTTTTTTCCCCCCTCTCTCTTTGAGAACTCTTCTATTCTTAGATACTCCCCCCTGCTTTACATCTTGACCTCCCATCTTTACCTAACAAATTTCTCTCAACGACACCTGTCCCTTTAAACATCTGAGGAAGGTGGTAGAAGGGGTTGCTTAGCTGTGAGTTACACTGTTCAGGTCACTTCCTCATCAATGCAATTGATAAAGCTGTTGCCCACCATTTAATGCGGAGTTACCATGCTATTTCTTGCTAGAAACTTCCCCTACATTTATGATTCTCTCTCCTCATCCCATTCTTCCCACTTGGAGCGCATTTGAGTCTTTTGTCTCATCCCCCCTCTCCTTGGGTGAACTCCCTCCTCGGGCACGTGATGCCCCAATATTAGTACTATAACTCATCTGTCCCATCCTCAGTCTTCGGGCACCCACAATACCAAATAAAAATTTATCATTCTCTAGGCTGGCAGCTTTGATTTTTCTCCAAAAAATAGATATGCTTTATCTGCCATTTACAATAAAAAAGAAAATTAGTAGAAATTTCAACCCTAAAACCAAACCCACGAAAAAAATGTCAATATAAATATGGAGATTAACCCAAATACTCAAAAGAAAATCAATTTTAAACATAACAAAAGAATAAAATGGAAAAAAAAATCTCAGGCACATATAAAAGCAAATAAAAAATTCGACATAAAATATAAAATTCAATAATAAAAATATAAACAAATATCCACATATGTTGAATTGAAACTTTATTAATAATAATAATATAAATAAATTCGACAAATTCATTAATTAAAGAAGAAAGTTGAATCAGATTGCTTGCGTTTTTATTTATTTATTTATTTTTACGCTAGTCTCTAAATTTTTTTTTTTTTTTAAATCCTAAAGTGAAGTTAAGTTTAAGGTTTTAAGGTAGTAATTGCTAAGGTTTCTAGGAGGTAAAAGAGACTCCTAACAAGAGTCCTTCTCTTTTTTTTCTTTTTTTTTTATTCTTTTTTTTTGAATCCTAAAGTGAAGTTAAGTTTAGGGTTATGAGGTGATAATTGTTAGGATTTTGAGGAGGGGATGGACTCTCTCTCTCTCTCTCTTTGTTTTTTTTTTTTTTTTTTAGGGGGGTGGGGGGGAGAATGAATGCAATGAAATATAGTAGACCACAAATTTGTTTATTTTTTCAAGTTACAAGAATTGCAACTCTACTAATCTAAAAAATAAAAATAAAAATAAAATTCAATTATAAATCTAGGTTACATTGATACTACTACAATCATTTCGCAAACATAAAGCATCTCTACATGAGACTTTGCTTGGTAAACTAGGATTCTAGTTCCCACTTTATATGAACTTTTATGAGCTAAGTGCCTCTTAAACTCGGAATTATCCTAAGGTCAACAGGTAAAGGGGTGGAAAAAATTGAAAAAATTGAACCTGTACATCTGATGATGCAAAGAGCGGTCCTCATACTCAACGTGAGTCCTTTTTTTTTTTTTTAATTTTATTCCTAACAAAATTTTTGTTTTTATATAAATTATTAACGTTTGAGTTTGAGTTTAAGTCGGACTTATTAGAGAGATAGAATTTCACTTCTTGTTAAGTTTTGATTAAAAAAATAATAATTTTGTTTTTAAAAAAATGATAATAATAAGTTTGAGTTTAAGTTGGACTTATTAGAGAGATAGAGTTTCACCCCATGTTAAGTTTAGAACAAAAATAATTTAATTGAAATAAAATGATAATTTTATTTAAATATTATGTAGGTATGAAAAATTATGAGAGTTTCAGAGGTTTCGGTTTTATATATATACTAGTCGTTAACCCGTGCGATGCACGGGAAAGTTATTTATATAATAAAATATAAGAATTATAGAAATAGAAAATTGGGTCAATAATATGCATATTACAGACCTTTTGCTAGTTAGCATTTAAAAAAAAAAGAAACTGTCATAATTAAATAAAATACAATGGGAAGAAATATTTAACTTCTATGCTTTTCTATAGTTTAGAAGTATTGTCTAACATAGAATGTTATTGGGTTGTAAGAAAGATTTTTTTAAATGTTAATACCATATATATATGCTTATATTGTCAACATCTCACTACAGGTGCATAGTTATTGAAACCTACAAAATAATTTACAATTCTTAAATTAATAAAACAAAATTCCCTAAAGTTACACACACACACACACACACACACACACACACAGACTAATATGAACTACAAAGATATAAACAAATCTTACTTAGTCGTAGTAATAACAATATAAATAATTTAAAACATGGAATAACACCTAATTCCATTATATTTTACATTGAATCAAAACAAATAATTAATTAAAATTAATCCAAACAAATAATTAATCAACCAAAAATCATAACTTTAATTAAAAAAACAAAAAATCACATGAACCCAAATAAAAATTCTCAATAAAGCAAAAATATATAAGGTAAAGAATTAAGATCAACCTACTGAGACGCAAATACCAAAAACTCCAAGACTTAAAGCTTCCAAATTTTATAGAATCCCCAAATTCTACTTCAAAACCAAACAAAAACCTTCAAATTCAAAAAATTCATGTATAATATACTAAATAAAAATTTAACACTCCTTGGGCTAGAAGACATAGATTGCAGCTTTAATTTTTCTCCAAAAAATAGAGATGCTTCATCTGCCATATACAATATAAAATAATTATTAGAAATTTCAACCCAAAAACCAAACCCACAAAAACACTGTTAAAATATAGAGATTAACCCTATCAAAATATAGAGATTAACCCAAGTACTCAAAAGAAAATCAATTCTAAACATAACAAAAGAATAAAATATAAAGAAAATCTCAGACACATATGCAAACAAATAAAAAAGAAAGAATATATGTTTGTTTGTTTTTTTTTTTTTTTTTTACATGAGTCTCTCTTCTTCTTTTTCTTCTTTTTTTTTTAATCTTAAAGTGAAGTTAAGTTTAGGGTTTTGAGATGGTAATTGCAAGGGTTTTAAGGAGAGAAGAGAGAATCCTACCAGGAGTCTCTCTCTTTTTTTCTTAATACTATATATTTTTTTTTTTACGTGAGTCTTTCTTCTTCTTTTTTTTTTTTTTTTTTTTTTGAAACCTAAAATGAGTCCCTTCTTTTAAAAAAAAAAAAAATTCTAATGTGTTATGTGAGTTTTTTTTTTTTTTTTTTTTTGAAACCTAAAGTGAGTCATTTTTTTAATTCTAACATGAGGTATCTTAAAAAATTATAATTAATTTTTAATCTTCAACTTTATATTATATATAGATAATAATAATGATATGATAAACTTTGGAGAGGTCAACAAAATATATCTAATAGAGTTTTACTTAAACTAAATTATTGTAATACAACCTAAAGTGAGTCCTCTTTTTTTTTTTTTTTTTAAATTCTAACATTTTATGTGAGTTTTTTTTTTTTTTTTGAAAACTAAAGTGAGTCATTTTTTTAATTCTAACATGTGGTATCTTAAAAAATTATAATTAATTTTTAATCTTCAATTTTATATTATATATAGATAATAACAATGATGTGATAAGCTTTGGAGAGGTTAACAAAATATATCTAATAGAGTTTTACTTAAACTATATTATTGTAATACTGAAAAGATAATTATACGTTGAAGTGAAATAATAAATATATAAAATATAAAACCTAGAATAAAAAGAATCTAAAATAAAAATAAAAATAAAATAGTGATGACGTCGAAAATTATGAGAGTTTCAGAGGCTTTAGTTATATATATATATATATATATATATATACTAGCTTGTAATCCCACGTATATGCATGGATACACTTAAAGATATACAATAAGATGTATAATATAATTCTTATATATATAATTTAAATACTATTGATAGTCATTCTTATATTTTGTTAACTCTTTAAAAAAAATTGTAAGGATATTATTAGGTATAAAAAATAAATTGTCCATGTGTTTTTTTTAAATTATTGTGATGCACTTTTTTTTTCGATTCATTTATTTTAGACACTTTGATTTTTGTACTTAATAACTCACTTGGATGAATATTTATGATATGGTATCACATTTAATTCTAAAATTAAGAAATAAAACTCTTTAAGAATAACTAATTTAGGACATATAGTGCAAAATTAGAACTCTAATTTGGAATTTTAATTTGAGTTTCTCTCAACTTTACCTATTATTATTGTGGGGTCATGGGCTCAAACCATGCAATTGGATCTTGGGCTTTAGCCGAGATCGTAAGTAGTCCAAGTCCGAGGAAGAATATCTCTTCGGATAAGCTAAACACAGATCAGCTATGGATCCTAGTGATCAAAGTGACCTTTTAGGAAGCTCTAGTGATAGGGACGTGTGCCATAAACGTACAAGAAGGATAGGAACTCAAAAATATCTAGGGGAAAGCTGCTGACACCGCATTTATGCGGACAGGACCCTTGAACAATGCTACCTCGGTTACCGCAACTCACAAAACACCAGAGAGGGTGTCTGATGGAACAGGAACTCAAGTTTAGGCTTGAATGATCAACAACGGGAAGACCTAGATTGTTTGAAAGGGACAATATAATAGGAGAAACCCACCATGGAGAGGAGAGGAGGAAGCATAGGTAGTAATCTCAAGAACTACTGTAACAGTTCTCATTCAATATTTACTAGAACAAAACTCTTTGGATTGTGCCGAGGACAAACTTTCTTTGGTAAACTCAGTTCCTCTCTGTTTTATTGTCATGAAATCCATATTAATTGTTATCCATGCACTAAAACCTAGCTCTTTGTCCCACTCTCTACAAATTTATTGTATTGGGTTCACTGGGCCAAGATTCCATACATTTTGGGATTGGTCCGAATATCGTGTCCCTACAATTGGCACCGTCTGTGGGTAGAGCTTGTGTGATAGTGAGTGCAACGGTTAATTATGGTAGGATCAGGCCCCCATCAGCAAGAGTTCATGGGTAAAGCCATTGTGGTGGCTAGTTTACTATGTAAGTAAGTCACTACATGAGGCCAAGGTCTATACTTCGAGGTGCTGATTACATAGGGAGGATTGCTAAATGGGGCACAGTTCTGGGGGCTTTTGATATCAAGTACATGCCTCGAGAACCTTTATTCTAGAAGGTATATGTTGATGGTGCAGCAAATCAAAGGGGCTCCGTTGCGGGGTTAGTTCTATAAGGTATGTATTGATATCTTCTAATCTTTCTTCTAAGTGCTAAGCAGATCCTTAGCTACGTCGAGTCCTCGTACACTCTGCTAAGAAGAGCCTTAGCTATGTCGGGTCTTTCAAACCTCCTGCTAAGAGTTAAACAGAGCCTTAGCTACGTCGAATCCCTCAGACCTCCAGCTAAGCAGATCCTTAGCTACGTCGAGTCCTCGGACTCTCTGCTAAGAAGAGCCTTAGCTACGTTGGGTCCCTCAGACCTCCTACTAAGTAGATCCTTAGCTACGTCGAGTCCTCGGATTCTCTGCTAAGAAGAGCCTTAGCTACGTCGGGTCTCTCAGACCTCCTGCTAAGTGTTAAACAGAGCCTTAGCTATGTCGGGTCCTTCAGACCTCCTGCAAAGCAGATCCTTAGCTACGTCGAGTCCTCGGACTCTTTACTAAGAAGAGCCTTAGCTACGTCGGGTCTCTCAGACCTCCTACTAAGCAAATCCTTAGCTATGTCGAGTCCTCGGACTTTCTGCTAAGAAGAGCCGCTACGTCGAGTCCCTCAGACCTTCTGATAAGCAAATCTTTAGCTACGTCGAGTCCTCAGACTCTCTGTTAAGAAGAGCCATAGCTACGTCGGGTCTTTCAGACCTCCTGCTAAGTGTTAAACTGAGCCTTAGCTACGTCAAGTCCCTCAGACCTCCTGCTAAGCAGATCCTTAACTACGTGGAGTCCTCAGACTCTCTGCTAAGAAGAGCCTTAGCTACGTCGGGTCCCTCAAACCTCCTGCTAAGCAAATCCTTAGCTACGTCGAGTCCTCAGACTCTCTGCTAAGAAGAGCCTTAGCTACGTCGGGTCCCTCAGACCTCTTGCTAAGCATATCCTTATTTACGTCGAGTCCTCAGACTCTCTACTAAGAAGAGCCTTAGCTACGTCGGGTCTCTCTGACCTCCTGCTAAGTGTTAAATAGAGCCTTAACTAAGTCAGGTCTCTCAAACCTCCTGCTAAGCAGATCCTTAACTACGTCGAGTCCTCAGACTCTCTACTAAGAAGAGCCTTAGCTACGTCGGGTCTCTCAGACCTCCTGCTAAGCAAATCCTTAGCTTTGTCGAGTCCTCGGACTCTCTGCTAAGAAGAGCCTTAGCTACGTCGGGTCCCTCAGACCTCCTGTTAAGCAGATCCTTAGCTACGTCTAGTCCTCCGACTCTCTGCTAAGAAGAGCCTTAGCTATGTCGGGTCCCTCAGACTTCCTTCTAAGCAGATCCTTAGCTACGTCGAGTCCTCGGACTCTCTATTAAGAAGAGCCTTAGCTACACCGGGTCTTTCAGACCTCCTGCTAAGTGTTAAATAGAGCCTTAGCTACGTCAGGTCCCTCAGACCTCCTGCTAAGCAGATCTTTAGCTACGTCGAGTCCTCGGACTCTCTGCTAAGAAGAGCCTTAGCTACGTCGGGTCCCTTAGACCTCCCGCTAAGCAAATCCTTAGCTACATTGAGTCCTCAGACTCTCTGCTAAGAAGAGCCTTAGCTACGTCGAGTCCCTCAGACCTCCTGCTAAGTAAATCCTTATCTACGTCGAGTCCTCAGACTCTCTGCTAAGAAGAGCCTTTGCTACGTCAGGTCCCTCAGACCTCCTGCTAAGAAAAGCCTTAGCTACGTCGAGTCCTCAGATCTCTTGCTAAGCGTTAAATAAAACCTTATTCATGTCTGAATCCTCGGACTACATACTTTGAGGAAAGTAACGTTCCATGATATCTATTTGTTTCTCACTAAATGTCAAGACAGATCTAAGAATATAACCAACTCCTTAGATTGGTAGCTTTGAAAGGAGCAATTTACAGTACAAATATGAGGCGCGTAAAACGGCAAGGATCTAGTAGAATTAACTATTAAGAATTCAAAACCTCACTTTTCTCTTCGGGTGATAGCAAAAAATCGAAGTTTTGAGGGGCTATTTTGGGGTCATGGGCCCAAATCATGTAATTGGATCTTTGGCTTAAGCTGAGGTCGTGAGTAGTCTGAGTCTGAGGAAGAATATCTCCTCGGATAAGCTAAACACAGATCAACTATGGATCCTAGTGATCAAAGTGACCTTCCAGGAAGCTCTAGTGAAGGGACGTGTGCCATAAACGTACAAGAAGGATAGAAACTCAAAAATATTTAGGGGAAAGCTGCTGACACTACATTTATGTGGACAAGACCCTTGAACAGTGCTACCTCGGTTACCGCAACTCACAGAACACCAATGAGGGTGTCTGATGGGACAGGCACTCAAGTATAGGCTTGGATGATCAACAAGAGGAAGACCCAGATTGTTTGAAAGGGACTATATAATAGGAGAAATTCACCATGGAGAGGAGAAGAGAAAGCACGGTAGCAATCTCAAGAACTCCTGTAACCATTCTCATTCAACATTTACTAGAACAAAACTCCTCGGATTGTGCCGATGACAAACTTTCTTTGGTAAACTCGGTTCCTCTCTATTTGATTGTCATGAAATCCATATTAACTATTATCCATGCACTAAAGCCTAACTCTTTGTTCCACTCTCTAAAAATTTATTGTATTGGGCTCATTGGACCAAAATTCCATACATTTTAGGATTGGTCCGAATATCGTGTCCCTACAATTATATATATAGATCTATATATATAATAATAGGTAAAGTTACCATGTTAGGATATGTGCCCTTAAATCCTATTGTATGATGCTATGTATGATATTATGTATGACATTATGTGAGAAATGATGTATGACTTAATATTGTGTTTAATAAAGTTGTTTTATTCTTATCTAAAATAATTGTAACATGAATATTCGGACATTATCAAATAGTCCATGAGATGCATAGTATGTGATTTATGTGATTTAGTCACAGAAGATATAGATCACAAGTTCTTTGTAAACTCAGAATTTTGGTTCGTAGTCGGTGATGAAATTGGGCATTTCATCTGCGAAGACTATAACATATTAACTACGATGATTTGTCTTGATTATGGAAGTGGTGACTTCTAGTTAATATGTTGATATGTTTTAAGAGTTAAGACATATTGAACTGGACCGCTGTGAGATTTATTATTCTCCTAACGACTGTCAATTGAATAATAAATCTCACGACTTGTATTCACATGAACTCTTAATCCTGAGAGAATAATGGACCTGATCATGAAATGTAGGTTGCTTTGATATATCAGGAGTGAGATCTAAAGTAACGGTCAAAACCTCAGTATGTTGGGCAGCCACATTTAGTGTTGATGGAACATATATTCTCAAGATGGAATTCATAGTCTCTTAACGGAGATATAAAATATTCCCTTGAGATAAGTTTAATGGGTACAGTTATTCAGAAAGTTAGGCCTAACCACTTTAGTAAGACTAAAGTATATATTTATGAAATTGGATTTTATAAATATATGGTGAATAACTCAAAAGGATTAAACCGGGTACTCAAAGATTAAGATGTAGTAATTTACAAAGTGAAAGTCTATATTCATGACTTTGTATTACTACGAATATTTTATGAAGGGGTTGCATGTATAATAAAGTCTTGGGATATAATTTATTAATGAGGCCTAGAGTGCAATTATATTTATATAGTGGTATTAAATATAATTAATGGTAACTTTGGACTTGTCAAGAGTTTACAGAAAAGCCCAAGGCCCATTGGAGCTAGTGTCTTATTTGTTCCCTTTTGGTCCCACTCCAAACCACACACTAAAGCCCAATTGGAAAGGCCCCAAAGGCTAGCCCAATTAGATAATAAGTTATGTGGAGAGAAATATACAGAATTTTATATAGAATAAAATGGTTTGTATGTTTGATAAAAAGAAAAAAAAAAGAAAAAAATTAAGAAAATATAAGGAAGAGAGACACTCTTTCATATTCTCTCTAGAAAACATAGAACTGATTGAGAGACCACACATTTTGGGCATCAAGTGGAATTGGAGTTAAGATTGAAAGTCTTCCCGAGTACTTCTTCATTCGGTTTTGAATTTCACCGCATCAAGGTACACTCTCTTGTTCTTATATTCTGAAACCTACATAGTGCATGTTATCAATTGCGAATGAAGTAGATCCGTTTATTTTCCGCTGCGTATGTTTTGTATGCGATGTATACATGTATATTTCCTAACACACCATTGTCACATATGATATATATTTTTTAAATTCTATAAAAGATAATTGGAGCTGATTTTAAATGGAGTGATATTGCATTTTATAGATAGCATTCCTGAAAGTGGGACAAATGAGGGGCTGTACAACATGCCCTTGATGAATTTTGAATTTTAATGTATTGTTAGATAGCTGGGGTCATTATTAAACTTTGTAAAATTTTTTTTTCTTGACCAATTAATTATTTTTAAGTAACATGGTAATCTAAATGGACTCAAGCATCCATAGGTGATGCCAAAATTTTAGGACTCAAGCTTGGTTATTGTTAAGTGAATCTAATACCTTAACGTGAATATGGGATGTGTACTGATTTCAGAAAATGAATGTCTCTTTGTACAAGATTTTTTGACTATATTATGTATGAGTACATGAACATCTTGCTATTATTCCTGCATAAAGATACATATATATGTGCAACCATGACTGTGCCTACAAAAGGTATGGTTGCTTAAAAATTGGCAGAACTAAATCTGTACTCAAAATGTTTGAAGTAAAAAATAGGTAAAGTTTGTTCAACAATTCAGTTTAACATTAGCTCTGAAGAGTGCATATTTTTCTATAATTACAGTGGAGATTGCATGAACCTGGATCTTCCATGTAAGTGGACCTTACATCATGTGGGTCCCCTGTAATTAATGGTTCATGTCAGGTAGCAAAACTTATTGCGGCTGATAATGTCTCTATTCCGCAAAGTTTGATGGTATGACTCAAGTACTTTGGTGGACTACTGCTTAGACATAACCTGAACTGGACCTAAAACTCAATGACAGAAAAGATTGTCTTTGGTTTTGTTTTACAAAATAGTGAGCCTGGCAGATTATCCCATATTCCAAATATTCAGAGGTTGAGAAATTAATTATTTTAGTTAAGGGATGTTATTCTCCACGTCTTTCTTATGTCTTTTGAAAAGGTAGTTATATGGAGTGGGTTAGGTATATCTTTTGTTCTTTTAGGTGGTTGATGAACTGGGATGATGTTCCATTTCATTTCTTATCATTCTAATGATTTTTTCTGTCCTTAATTTTATTAATTTCTTTCTTCTCTTTATTGGAATGGTCACTGAAGTTAGGATCTGATGTTTTATCAGGTTGGATGCTTCTTCGTAGAACTATCAGATATTGATATATGGAGAACCAGAAGGCAGATGTCTTTCATTTATTAGAAATTGATATTTTAACATTTATTAGATATCTGAGATGTTAAGGATTGGAATTCTATTTTAATTTTAATTTAATTTGATTGATATTTTACAATTACTAATGTAATGTTTCCTATGAAGGATAGGAACTCCTAAGATTGAAATTCTAATGTACAATTAAAGAGAGAGAAGCAAAGAATTGTTTAAATCTTCATATGCAAAGATATAGTCTGGAAGGCACAAAGAGATAGGCTGCATACCCATTTCCCCATAATCGGTAAAGTTATTGTTTTTGTTATTGTCTTCTTATTGGTTTAGATTCAGATTTAGTAATTTGAGTTAGATTTGGTTTTGACTGATCGTTTATGAAATTCATTGGGATTAGTATTTTTTTTTTTTTTGAAAATTGAGATTGCTAAGTTTTTTATATTGAAAGCACTGATCAGCTTTGCAATGCCTAAGATAGTAAATATATAGCCTATTTTGTCTTTATTATGTAACGTATATCACACAAATAAAGGTGGATGTTCTAGGAAAAAAAAGGTAAATAGTATTGCATTTCAATTGCCTTTTTTTTTGAGACATTGTTTGCCTATTTTAAAAGTCACAAGCTCTTATAGCATATTACTATTTGTTGAAACATGCTGCTTATATTATAGTCGTCTTTCTCTAATTTTTACGTAAGATAGGCCAAGGTTATACAATGGTTGATTGCAAAACGGAATTTATTGCTTCAGATAATAGAAATTGGGTTATTTATTTATGCAAAAACAAAGGATGAGCCATTCCATTGGAGCTTATTAGGCATGTGTATATCTGTCAATTTTTTCTAAGATTGGTGGATGAATGATATTTGCCTAGATGTATTTTTCCAGATTATTTTGATACTTGGCTATTGTGGTTTGAGTCCAAATAGTGCAACTGGTAGAGCAAAGGCTAGGCATTATTAAAAACTGCTTGGGTTTAAAAGGGCTGGTGCTTATGGTTATCCCCTAGCATTGAACTTTGTCATAATTTGAGGGGAAAACATAAATAATCTAGAATGTTAAGGTTAATTTTGAGTTAGATGATTTTGATTATTCCAAAATGTGGTTTATTATGTCACAGCAATGCAAGCAATGCCTTTAGACAGGCTGTATAAATGGAATTTTGAGTTCTTTGAATTGTGTTTGTTTCCTAATTAAGAGATACTTTAGTTCACAAGTATTTTCCTTAGAGATTATTTATATGCACATTGATTTTTGAGTTTATAATGTTTACATACTAGGTTTAATTCTTTAGTGCATGTATGAATTTAGTTAGTTTGAAAGTAACTGTCTGATATTAGCTGATTACTGGCAATGCTAAAAATAATTTCAAAGAATTTTAGATTGGGTTCCCCTTTGAAACAATTGTTGTTGGTGGCAAATTAGTTGATGATGCCTGTCATCTCCTTAAATTAGATTCAGTACAGACAGAGTGGGGAAGTGAGGGAACGTCTATTTGTTTTTTATTTATTATTGTTTTAAATTTTTGGTTTCCTCCTTTCTATTTGGTGTGTGTGTTTATATATATATATATATATATATATATATATATATATATAAAAGTAGCATTGGAACTGTGCAATTATTGTTGCATGAAAATATGTGATTTTATTTAGGCTGAATTTTTATTTGCAGGTATATAGAGTTGAATGCAAGAAAATTCCCAACAAATTGCTTTGTAATATATACCCACCACAAAATTAAGTTTAGTACCTTGAAAACAATGGTTTCTTGCATCTATTATTTTATTTTGTGTATATTTGCCAAAATTATTATTTTTTTAATTTTATTTCAAGGACATTGTAATATGTAACATTAGATTTTGTGAGAATTGTTTCATATTTTTCATCTAAAATCTTATTACTGGTTTTATTTATTTATTGATTGATTCAAACTCTGTCCATTATAATTAACAATTTGAAGTTGTTTTACTTAAATGAGCTCGAATCACACAAGTATTGGTGTGATAAGCTTCACATATTAACGTGGAAGCCAAAAGAGCAATTGTCATTGGAAAATGAAGAGTAAAAAAAAAAAAAATGTTTTCAAAATATGTGCTGTGAATTAAGGATACGTTTTTGTCTCTATAAACCCAAGGCTTATTAAAAGAAAAAGAAAAAAAAAACCAACATAAAAGACCTTTAGTTTGTGGTTAGTTTACTTGATATATATATATAAATATATATATATATATATATATATATATTTATCATGTGCTTGATATTTGGTTTCTAGATGAAAACTATTGTAACGTATGAAGGGAGTGATATTTTGTATTGTATTTTATAAATAGAATTTTTGCAACTATTGGACAAATGAGGGGCTGTACAACATGCATTTGATGAATTTTATGTTATGTTGATTGTTTTATATAAAATGATCCCGCGCATTGTGCGGGTCACACGCTAGTATTGATAATAGGTGAATCTAAGAGAAAATCTAATTAGATTTCAATTGGATTCTCAATTTTATGCCATGTGTCTTTTTTTTTTCTTTTTCTTTTTTTGGTTAAGTGAATTACTGTATAATTAAAAGTTTTATTTTGGTTAAGTGAATTACTGTATAATAAAAAGTTTCTTGATTTTCCCAAATTAAAAAAAAGTTTTCTTGATTTGCTGCCAAAATTATGAAATCCAAAGAGACTACAATTTTTATACTGATGAAAGGGGTTAGCTCCTCTTCCGTTTATTATTCATTAGTTCTCTCCCATTTTAATATGGATGAACACCATGGAAATAAAATAATCCAAAGGCCAAAAAAAGAAGTCACAAAATTCTCTCTTTACTTTCTCCACTCTCTCTGTCACTTCACCTCCTTTCTCTAATTATCTCTCTTTATCACTTTCTCTCTATCTCTCCAAACGGACCAAACATGGGCATCAGACTATCAGAGGGCATTAAAACAAAAAGGAACAAATGATATGAGTTTTGTGCTTGTGATTTTATCATTTTTGGAAAGAGTGGTCCAACTAGGTTCCTCCTAAGAAAAGGTGGAGTTTAAGGATAAGGATAGTAATCTCACAGCAGCATTTTCTTGTCTTCCCCGGCCTTGTGAGAATAGAGATCTTTCACTCCTTTTTGGTCTCTTCAAGCACCGATCTTCTCCATCCAGCAAGCTTTGTTCTTGGTGCCAACTCAGATTTATATGACAATTTATCAAATAAAAAATTGGAGGAGAAAGGAAAGAGAGTCTTAAAGGGCACTATGAGGGAGAGAAAAAGTCCATACGGTAGAGAGAGATTTGAAGGCCACCACCATGTCAAACCATCATCTACCTTTAGCTCAGGCTCCTGCCATCGTTATATTCCACTTGAAACACTACTGGTAGAGGTATAATTAAGCAATAAAAAATGATATCAAATATGGTTTAGCTTTTGTTATTTTGGGTTGATTGTTAATAATTTAGTTATTTGGGTTATTGGTTTTGAAGGAGGTTGAGTGATGAAGAAAAGAAGGGCACCATCGAAGATATCTAAAACCCATTTTAGCTCAGATTTGACAACCATTAAAGGATTTCCCTCTCTCTATTTCTCTTGCCTGAGTTTTTGTACATTTTAGATCCCTGTAAACTAGATTGCTTAATCTAATTAATTAACCAAGTTGATTATTAGGTTTAACTTTCAAATCTAGTTTAACACAATAAAATCATATCATGTAAAGTGGTGGAAAATAAAAAACATAATGATATGATGATCCAGGAAAAACCAAACGATAAAAAACCTAGGGAGGATTTAACCTCGCTATCTTGAAGGTAAAAAGCAAAGCCACTATAAAAGAATTGAAGTTTGTACAATAAGACTTAGACCACTAACATCCTATTGCTACCTCGAGTAGAAAACTTACTACCACGACCCCATGATAACTCCGAGTTCATGGACTACTTTTTTCCTTGTCCTTTGCAACACAAGCACCCACACTTGTGACAAAAGACGCCAGCTCTCCTGCTTGTAATTCCAAGACCACCCTTGAAGGTTTAGATCATCAGCACCTTTGATGACTAGAGAAGACAGCAACTTCGACAACACCGGATCTTGAGATTCTTTATGGAATAACACCGGTAGAAGACATGAGAGAGCTTTTTGGTACAAAACTCTAGATCAACAAAAGAGGGACACTCTTCTCTCTTTGAAAGGCCTTGAAACCCTATCTAAGGTTAGCTTATGATGTCCTTTAAATACTGAAAAAAAAAGGATCGTGATTTGGGATTCAAACGGATAAGTTATGGTCTTTTTACGTTTGCTGATTTTTGCTGATTAGCGACTTTCGATCGATCGAATCTAATTTTCTATCGATCGAGCCTTGCAGAAATTGAATAGTAATTTCCTATAATCACTCGATTCCAAACTTAATATAAACCAAACTTTGAGCAAGTCTAAACCTAGACTAAATGTTTTGATCATGGTTTGCCAACATATACAAATTGAAGTTCTAATACATTAGTTCTTAAAGTTTTAGAACCTAACAATCTCCCCCTTTGGCAATCCATTACAAAACACATTACACAAAATAAAATGCTCAAAGTAAAAATAGCCCAATAACATATTATTGCCCAAATAAATCACAAATCCCAATCTAAGAATCCTAACTTAGAAGTTGTAATAAGACGTAGAAGGTCTTGATCATAATATATCTGTCTTTCCTGAAAACACTCCAGAAAATCATCACCGCATGTGTGGAAAGAAAAACATATAAACAATATGAAACACAATATAAAAACAAAAGTAAACTAACTCCAAATTTTATTTTCTCCTCCTTTCAAAAACAATTTCAACTCCCCCTAAACAAAACAAACATGATTTCCTACATTAGGATTCCCACATTTCATCTATTTCTCCCCTTTTTTGTCACGTATTGACAAAGACAACTCAAACAAAGAGTAAACAGAAAACACATGCAACAAAAGTCAGGAGAAAATATAGAATTAAGGAAACAAATGAATCCAGCTCTATAGAGAATAGAGGCAACTCTCCCTATGAAGAGCAACAACTCCCTCTATGAAGAGCAAAGGCTAAAAACAAGCTTCTCCCCCTATAAAAATAGGAAAAATAAAACAAGTTTTGGGAAAAACAGTTTTGGGGAAAATTTAGGAGGTGGGGATAAATAAAAGACACAAACCAGACTTAAAATTGAGGTTACACTTGAACACAAATATTCTCTCTTTCAATAAATGCAAATTTAACACTATGCGACCCCATAAATAGATGGTGTTTGAACTCAAATCAAGTAGAGAAAATATTTGCACATTGATTATTTATCATATCTCTTAAGAAAAATATTTTCTGCAGTTTACACATAAAAATAGCATATACTGAAAAGTACATAACTTAAAAATTAATCAATCAATTTTTAAATCAAGTTGAGTACCTAATTTAACAAAGTCTATGCATGTTCTGTGTGAAAACAATGAGAGATATAACTGCAAAACTACAAGATGGATATAGAAAAACAATGCTATGCATGTAAATCCTAAACACAAATGATGCATGAAAAAAATTTGGTCAAAAACTTAAAAATTGAAAATTTTTCAATTTCGATTGATCGAGCATCGATCGAATACCAATCGAGTCAGGCAGAAAGTTATGATTAAAAATTGAGAGATTTTCGATCGGTTGAAAATCATACTCAATCGATCGAAATTCTGGAAAACTGAATTTTTGAAAAATAGCTGAAGTATTATGCAGAAAACACTCAAACCAATTGATTTCTTAAATGAAATGTATGAGTATGAGTTTAAAAGTTTTTCAAAAACATTTGTTTTCAACCCAGAACTTTAAAAAACAAGACTATTACACCTTTTTGCCCCCAAATTTCAATCCAAAGAACATATTTTGTATTAAAATCATAGAACATATAATCTTGGATGGCCAAACCAAATTCACACACAATTTTATGTACTAAGTTTAGCAAAGAATAACTTGTGAGGTGTGTGCAACTATTAAAAGCATGAGATACATGTGAAGTGATAAGTAGATAATAATCAATCATAATTTCTACATTATTCATTACATAAGTTTGAAAGTGACTATCACCTAAAGAGTTACATCCATTACTAAAAAAACGACCTTTTGCAGCGGGTGCAAAAACGGCCACTACATGTCACCTATTGCGGCGGGTCATTGGCCCACCACAATAGGACTAGTATTTTGTGGCGTACTACAGCGGCGGGCCAATGACCCGCCACAATAGACCTATTCTAACAGCGTGAAGCTTACATATTGCGGCGGGTCACTGACTTGCCGTAATAGATCCTAAATTTACCCGCACTTATCCCTAAATTTTCCCTCTGTTTTTTTTTTTTTTTGGTCCCTTTTCATTTTTTGCGCCTTTCAGTTTGTAGGCATTTCATTAGTCTCCCACGCACATACTGTCTCCTCAAATCAGCTCTCACTTCTTTCTTCCTCATTTTTTTTTTCTATCTCCCTCATCGCCGAGACCCATCTCGCCCAATCCTCCATGCCGCCGACCCTCCTCCCCACATCATCGACCTACCTCGCCCAGTCCTCCATGCCGCCAACCCACCTCCCCGTGCCGCTGACCCATATCTTCCAGTCCCTCACGCCGCCGACCCATCTCACCGCTCACCCACAAACCCCAATAACTCTTCACTCCAAAGAAACCATCTTTGGGACCATAACCTTTTATTTATCATTATGACAAGGTACACTGTATTTTGAATTTTGATCATCTTCGTTCTTGTTTGGATCCATAACCTTTTATTTATTTATTTATTTTTTGTTTTTGTTGTTGATTGTGTTTGAAGTACGTTTGATTTGATTTACTCTATCCGATGTTGATGTTAATAGTTTTGAGCTGTAACAAGCTCGAGCCCAAGACTGAGCTCAAATTTTAATAATTTTGATTTACTCTATATATTCACACCTTCCCCGATCCAATCCCTCCGATTAGCTATCTTCTATATGTTCATTGATGAATCCAATTGCCTAGTCTCCATAAAAACCTAACCTTCAATCTTTGTATTTTTTTTTTCAATTCTTAAATTCAATCTTATATAGCCTATATAATTAAACTGCAAATCTGGAATTATTGTTTAATTACTCTTAATTATCACAAAAATAGTTGAATTGCTTTTTACCCCCATTGAAGTTTACTTTCTTGACCAATGAAAATGCTAGTTAAAATTGAAATTGAGTCTTGATCATCAGGTAATGCTTGATTTTGCTTTGTTAGTACCTTGATTTGGGAACAAGACTTGAACAAAAATATAGAAGTTATCAGTTTATTGTTTTTGCTATTAATGTAATTTCGAAATTTAGAATTTGATGGAATATTAAAAAAAAAATTATATAAAAATCATGATGCCAATCCATTTTGCAGTTCAGAATTTGAATCTTTCATCATTTATGTTATTTCTTTTAATTTTAAATCTGTCTCTAAGAAAGGTTGTTATTTTTTCATCTTAACTTTCCTATTGAATTTGGCATTATGTTTTTTAGCAGCACAATTTAGCATGCACAGTATTTTGTTTTTGGCTTCACTGGAAGTGCTGGTCAGTTTTAATTTTAAGAAATGAGCTTATTCAATCCATGTTTGTATTGTTGGAAGGTCCTTTAGAAGAGGATTCCCTAATGGAATTGTGGTTTATTAATTTTCCGAATTAGATCAAGCATATTAACGAGCTTTGTTTATTTGGTTTATTTAATTTAAATTAATACATTTTTCTTTCTGTCTCTGTAAGAAGACCTTAACTTTAAGTTTCCCTTTAAAATTATGTACCTAAGTTCTGCCCATATATCTATTATTTACTAGTTAATTAACTTGTGCTTCAACAACAATAATTTTTGTGGAAATTTGTATTATACGCTCTAATAATTCGTATACGGTAATAATAAAATCAACAAAATGACTATACTATTTTGTGGGTTGATTGTTTACTGTACTTTGAGCTGGATTGGGTCTGTGTTGTAAATTATTACCAAAATTTGTTTAGAAGCTCATAGATTTCTCCAAAACTTTTTGTGGGCTGAAACACTGATAAGCATAGGAAGGAACTAAAGCATTTTCTCGGCTCAAGCTCTCAACTTTTTCACTCTTTGCTCACAAAATGTATCTCTTTAATGTGCCACTCTGTGAAATTTTATTTTAATTTCTATTTTGGTTTCTGGGTTTATCTTGATCCAAAACCGAGAAAGAGAGATTTGGATGTTTTGGAAAAGCTCTTGTTGTTCTTGATTGTGTGAATGTAGGATTTGTGATTAATGGTTGATGATAAAATTTTCTTTTTTGTCTTTTGGGGGTGGTGAAAATATGGGTTTTGGGATGTAAATGCTTGGATTTGAAGTGAATTTCTAGTGATTGTGTTGGTGGGTTTGTAATAAGTTGTAACTTTGCTTGAGCTTGAGATCTTCTTCTGCTTGAAAGTTTGTTTCTTGGTTGATGGAGCCTGTTATTTTGGATTTGGTGAAATTTAACTTGGTTAACTAAGTAGGTTTTGGGTGGATGATGATAAGAAAATGTAGGAATGTGAAAGAAATTGTCCTTTGTGGGTAAATGTGTGAGCAGGGAATACTTGATCTTTTCATTCTTGAGGTCAATGTAAGATGAAACTTCAATTTATGAACACCTTAAAGGTTTAAACTAACAGGTGAAATGATGTTGTTGTTTTGTTGGGTCCAGAATGATGTAATATTTTATGTGGTTTTTGTGATCTGTTTTGGGAGCTTTACTTTTGTGCGGAACTTCATTGCTGAGGGCTGAAGAAATGGCGTTAAGAGTTTTTATTTATTTATTTATAATCTCAGAATTAGGCAAATAAGTGTGTTTCTTTAATGAAAGTTTTTAATCACCAATTTAGAGCCACCATTCATCTCTTTATAAGGGTTGAGTAATTTATCTTTTTATTTATTTTTAATGCTCAATTCACTGCATTGGATCAGTTGAAGATCAATATCTGATGTGGGTTGAGTACAGTTTCTCTTATCTTATTGGCTCCTTTATTCTATTTCTTAGTAATTAAGCTTACACTTGAGCATTCCTACTGACTAGTTTTCTGTCTGTATAACTGATGCAAAAAACTAATAGTATCCTTCCAACTCTTGCCTTTCTTTTATCACTCACCCCTGATTTCTCTCCACTCAGAGAGAGACAGAGAGACAGAGAGAAAGAAAGATCCTCAGATTAACAACAAAATCATATTTGTGCTTTGATCTGATCTCACTCCACAGGTTCGTTTCTCTCTTCTTCTCCTCCTTTTCCCATTTCATTTCCTGTACAAATTTTTGCAGATTTGTGCCATTTCTTTCATTCTTTTTCATTTCTTTCATTTACAAATGTTCGCTCCACAGGCTTTCTTAAAGGGTTGTTTCTTATTATGAATCTTTGCAAGTTGGAATGATGCACATATCTTTTTTTGGATTGACAGATTGGTTATCATCCTGAGTTTGAAAGGTCACGTTGTTTGTTCAAAGTTCGAAAGGATGGACAGTTGGTTGACTTTTCATATTGGAAGTGCATAAAGGGCCTAATCAGGAAGAACTATCCTTTTTATGCAGACAGTTTCATCCTCAGACATTTCCGAAAACAAAGGCATAGTTTGTGAAGGTAGCATTCTCAATTTGTCTGCCACCTGTATCATTGTATTGAAAGAATTTTCCTTTTTCTTTTTTATTTTATTTTTTCTAATTTATAACATGTTAAGTAGCAGCTTAGAAATTAGGAGGTATTTAATTTTCTTGACTTCTTTAAGTTTGGGGCAATTGATGGAAAAAGATGGGACTAAATGCTGTATGTAATTGACTGAATTATGTATAAGTATCCACTCCAGTAAGTCATATTGTCAAATATTTATGTATATTATCTTAGTAAAAAATATTTTATGTATTATCAATTGCAAATGATCCTGTTTCTAGCATAACACCTTTCCTGGATTAAGAAGTAATGAGAGTAAACTATTATATCAGTTTTTAATGTGGACCATTGAGAGACACAGAATACTTTCTTTCTTTCTCTAATTGTTTCATATTGGTTTGCATGATGTTATTGGTATGAGATGGTATTAGTTGCAAACATGGAATCCATCCTGTAGAGTGCAGACTATCTTTAAAGAGAGAACCGCATTTATTCTAGGACTTATTTCTCCATTAATTAGCCTTCAAATTTATTTTATGTTCTTGTTTGGCACAACTCATAAGAAGAGTTCTCATGAATATGTTGAACTTGAAGTACAAACATTTTGAAATTCAATATTGTGATTTGGGGCTAGGCTAATGGAAGCGCATTCACACAAATAAGAAAAACAAATCCACAAAAGACAACAATATTTAACATGATTTGGCCAACTCTAAACTTACGTTTGTGGGTGACACCAACCAAAATCCACTGAGAAATTACCAACAGTTTTGACAATCAAATGAAATTGATAAAATTATATGCATGTTTGGCATTACTTTAGGAAGAGAGTTTTAATTATAGAGTTTTAGTAGTTTGTAATATAGAGTTTTAACTGAGAAGCTCTTAAGCTTTTTTGGCTTTTGAGTGTTTGACAAATTGCATTAAACAATGCGTTAAAGTGGTAGATTTATAAAGCATGATTAGTGAATTGTAGAGTTTTTTCCCTAAAAGCTTCAAATTTTAGCTTCCTAATCATGAAGGTTGATGTAGTTGAGCTTTAAGCTAGTTTTCTATTGGGGAGGGTTTGGGAATTGGGATGAGCGTAGGTCTTAGTTTTTTTTATGAAATACATTGAAAATGCAATTGCTATTAGTTTTATGCATAATTTATAGGTTGTTAATATATTTCATTCTTCTTTATTTAGGTTTTTTTTTTAATGCTGAATAAGCTTGAATTCTTATATATTTTATTCTTTACTAATAATTAGAGCATTCCACATTGGGCTCTTCCAACGGGCTTTTTTGCTGAATCCCCCAACCTTAATAAAATAGAAAGTGGCATGAATTGTTTCATAGGTTTGACAAGTGACTGCGTGCCCCTTAGCTTTTATTTTTAAATGATATTATGCATTTTATCATAATAATATATTTCAAATTTGAATATACTATATCAGTGACCTTGAGTTCATCTTAGAAACCAATAGTGCACATGGCTTGCACATCGCTTATATGTTTCAAAGATATAAAAGGAGGTTGGTTTTTGGATTGAAGGTTAAAGCATTAGCACTTAGCACTATTGTTGAGATATCAATGATTTGATTTCTTCTTATAATTAAAAATTAAAAAGCTGTTAGAAAGTTATTTATTTATTTATTTATTGATTACTACTAGAATTTAAAGTTATTTATTTAATTATCTCCATCAAAATTATATCAAAATTTGGAACTTTCTCATAAAGCAAATTCTTTTTCTCTGTCTCCCACCCTCCTTTCCATTTGTTTATTATTATCATCAATTTCTCATGTATGAGTAATTGAAAATCACCAAGGCTATGTGATCCCGCTTCCTATTTTTTTTATTTATAGCACATCTTTTGGTTGGATTTTTTCCTATTTTTTAATGGGAACCGACTTAACTGAAATAGAAAGTGATTTCAGCACTGTTAAGAGGCAGGGACGAATAGAAATTCAAGGTCATGCTATTCAATAAATAAATCTTCAAATCATTCCTTTTATATATTATATTCAATTAGAAAGCTATACATGAGTTAGTAACTATGATATATTTATTTATTTGCTTTTGTTATTTTTCAATACAATGAGATCCATTAACTTATTTCTTAATTCTAGGATTGTAAATGCACCAAATTGCTCATAAATATCTTGGACTTGGCTTGATAAAAAATTCATTCATATTTGTTTATCTATAAAGAAGCTAACTTTGGACCTTGATTTTACAATGAGATTGTATCAAATTAATTTTTTGTAAACAAAATTCTCAAGAATAAACCAAACTCAGTAAATAATATTGCTAAGGATCTTGTGAAATTCCTAATATGCATTTTTCTTTTATATATTATCTTCACAGGATATTAGTGGGCTTATAAACTAGTTACTAATTAAAAGTTTCATCGTATCACAAGGTTTATCACACATGGTCTACACAAGAGTACTGCAGTGTTGGTTTGAACATTCACTAGGGAACTATTGGTTGGCATCGTTAAAACTTATCAAGTGGGAACATGTCCTTATGCTGTAATTTCATTTTGGATGCTATTAATGAGATTATTAGTAATTTCATTCAATGAGATTATGCTGTAATTTCATACCAAATTTTTAATTTTCTTTTATTTATCATTTTGGTGCAAATATACTAGCTGCTGCGGGTGCCAAGGCTGCCACGTCCGTCACAACAAATCCATTGTGGGCTGTTAAGACCAGACTCCAGGTAAGTTGGGTGTGCTTCTATTTGTAATGCCTTGTCTCCTTTCAATAAAATTATATATATATATATATATATATATATTATTCTGCTTGCACTCAAGAGTTTGTAGTTGAAGCTGTTTTATATTTCATCTTGCAGAACACAAACTTGTGTGTTGTTTCTAGATATGCTTCCTTTGTGACTCACTCTCAGCTGAATTGCTTTGAAGTGAGTCTTGTTTGAAAATTAACTTAGGTTTATATATATTCTTTCTTGTTGGCAGATTGCAAAAAGAAGAGGCACTATAAGTTCGTGTGATCAAAGCAAGTGAAATTGGTGAAAGACTTAAGGTACTCTCTCTCTCTCTCTCTCTCTCTGTGTGTGTGTGTGTGTGTGTGTTTGTGGTGGGTTGTTGAATTGGGGTAAGCAGGTGGCTTGCATGGAGTAATAAGGTGGTTTTAGGTGATATTGGGAGTGTTGATTGTTTTGTGTAATATTGGATGATTGTTGTTGAGTTGATTTTATTTGATTAATTCATTTTAAGGGCTTCTCTCTATCTTTTTCACACGTGGAACACTAAAATGGAATTCCATATTTAAAGAGGTGTTCATTCCTAAAGAATATTGCTATTAATGATGTTATAGTTACCAAATGTATTGATAACTTCTCTATGCATTTAAATTCATTGTTTGATTAGAAACATAGCTAAAAGTGAATAATTAAAGATGATTTGTTTTTTAAATTAAAGTGAAATTGTGTAAATGAAATGTGTTAACTCTTGGTTGTGTTTTCATGAAATCACAATATAGGTTTTTCTTGTAAACCATTTTATAGCAATGGATAAGAGTTGGATGAAAATCACCAATAGAAGGTCGTGAGAATATTTAGATGGAGTCCAACAGTTTCTGAATTTTGCATCTAACCATGCACACCCGGATGGAATGATTTCATGTCCGTGTAAAAAATGCGTGCATACAAATTCGTGCCTATAGATGTTGTAGAGGCTCACTTAGTGTCAAAAGGGATTTATAGGGATTATAACCCTTGGATTTTTAATGGGAAATCATCGTCTGCAAAGACTTCTACCGAAATTCCTAATAGTCATGTCCAAGAAAACCCGATAGAGTATGTCGATCTTCGTGACATGTTGCATGACATGTTCCCCATACAAGATATGGCATCTGGGCCAACTGAAGAAGTCCCTAGTGGGCACCAACCCACAGAAGGTCCTAATGAAGATGCATTTTAGTTTATGAAATTGCTTGAAGATGCTAATCAACCTTGTTATGAAGGTTGTAAGCATTTTAGCAAATTGTCAGCCATTGTGCATTTGTACCACATGAAGTGTCTTAATGGTTGGACCAACAAATCATTTACCATGTTGCTGCAATTTTTGCTTGATTTTCTTCCTTCAAGTGCTAAGTTACCAAAAGATTATTATGAGGCTAAGAAGATTATTAAGGATTTGGGCTTGAGCTATGAGAAGATCCATGCTTGTCCTAAAGATTGTATTTTATATTGAAAGGACAATGCCAACCTTGAAGCTTGTCCGAACTGTAACCTTTCAAGATAGGAAAGTAATGAGTCTAAAGGTCAACAAAGTACTAATGCTTCCTCCAAGAGAAGAAAAAAGAAAGCTGCAAAGATCCTACGGTGGTTCCCCTTAAAGCCAAGATTGAAGCGACTATTTATGTCTCTTGAAACAACCAATCATATGAAGTGGCATGCCAATAGTCGTGTGAATGACGGGTTAATGAGGCATCCTGTTGATTCTGAAGCTTGGAAATCATTTGACTCTAAGTACATAGAGTTCTCATCCGAGCCTCGTAATGTAAGGCTTGGATTAGCAGCCGATGGATTCAACTCGTATGGAAATATGAGTACTACTCATAGTACATGGCCTGTCATTTTGATCCCATACAATCTCCCTCCATGGATGTGCATGAAAAGATCTTATTTCATGCTATCATTATTGATTCCCGGTCTAACCTCACCCGGGAACGATATAGATGTGTACTTACAACCCTTAGTAGAAGAATTGAAGAAGTTATGGGATGTTGGAGTAGAAACGTTTGATGTGTCTTCCAAAAAATCATTCCAAATGCATGCTGCATTATTGTGGACCATAAATGATTTTCCTGCATATGACGATATCTCGGGTTGGAGTACCAAAGGTTCTCTTGCATGTCTCTCTTGTAACTATGATAGTCAGTCTCGTTGGTTAAGATATGGAAGGAAATTTAGTTACATTGGACACAGGCGATTCTTGGACAGTGACCATAAATTCCGTAAGCAAAAAAATTCATTTGATGGGCATGTTGATATGAGATCAGCTCCTATTACAGTATCCGGAGGGAAAATTATGTTACAAACGGATGCTATAGCGGATTATGTGTTTAGGAAGAAAAAAGTTAATTTGACCAATAAAAGAAAAAGAGGGGAAGAAGCATTAACTGTGTGGAAGAAGAGAAGTATATTTTTCACCTTGCCTTATTGGGAGGACCATGTGTTGCGTCACAATCTTGATGTGATGCACATTGAAAAGAATGTAGTTGATAATATAATTGGCACATTGTTGAACTTGGATGGCAAGACAAAGATAACTTGAAGGCACGCCAAGACTTAAAGGATATGGGTATAAGAAGTGGACTTCACTTGGAAAAGGTTGGGAATAGTCAGACACGTATGCCACATGCTTGCTACCATATGAATGCTAGTGAAAAAGATGGTTTTCTGCAAGTTTTGAAAGATGTAAGAGTGCCAGATGGATATTCTTCAAATATCTCACATTGTGTTAAACTTAAAGAACGCAAGATTAGTAGGATGAAGAGCCATGATAATCACATCTTAATGCAGCAACTTTTTCCAATAGCAATACGCGGATCTTTGCCCCCTGAAGTGAGTAGGAGTTTAATTGACTTATCTTATATCTTTAGGGGAGATATGTTCCAAAGTACTAAATGTGAAGGAACTTGGGGCTCTTGAGAAGAGAATTGCAGTGACATTGTGCGAGTTGGAAATGATATTCTCTCCCTCTTTCTTTACAGTGATGGTACATCTAGTCATGCATTTGACTAGTGAAGCCAAAGTTGCTTGCCCAGTTCATTATCATTGGATGTATCCCACAGAGAGGTAACACATATATTAACTTGGTCTAGTTGATTTTGTTTAACTTACCAATTTCCCGTTGTTGATCTTGGGGTTTCCAATAGGTACTTGTCAAGACTTAAGTCCTACATGCATAATAAAACTTATCCAGAAGGCTCCATTGCAAAAGGGTATATAGCAGAGGAATGCTTAACATTCTGCTCACACTATTTTAAATCTGTTGAAACTGTATTTAATCGGCCTGTAAGGAATGTTGAAGAATTCATAGGTGCGATGGTAAGCATTACACTGGATTCAAATTCATGGATTTAAGCACATCGTTATGTTCTATTCAATTGTGAAGAAATCACCCCATTTCGCAGTAAGTGATATGTCTTTGCGTATCCTTTAACGACATTCCAATACAATACTCTAGATTGACACTAACATGTTTGTCTACACAGTGTACACATAGCGGAGATCAAGGCTGGTTTCCCTTTTCATGCGATTGATGATGTTATTCAAAAGCAACACAGAGGAATTCTATAGTTGGTTTAGGGAATATGTAAGTAAAGCATATATATATATATATATATATATTTATATATAGAACTATTTTCGATTGTAACACTTTAGATAGTATACTTATAATAAAAGCCTTTCTCTATAATAGGTGATGTCAATGGATGCCTCTAAGAGAAATGAACTCTCTGATAAAGTTAGATGGTTTGCTCGATATCTAGATAATGAAGTAAAACGGTTCAAGCGTTATGTCATAAATGATTTAAAGTTTCACACCAAAGATTTTGAGACAACTAGGAAAACTTAAAATAGTGGAGTTTGGTTACTGAAGGTGATGCTACTTATTATGGTGTACTAATAGATATTATTGAATTGAACTACTCTGACAAGTATTGAAATGTATTATTCAAATGTCAATGGGCTGACGTTATTAGTGGGAAAGGATGCAAAAAAGATGACTTTGGATTTCCCTTTGTCAATTTTTCAAGATTGATACACACGGGTGATCGATTGATTGACGAACCTTATGTATTAGCAACTCAAGCTTCGCAAGTGTTTTACGTGGAGGATGTGAGACATAAAGATTGGATGGTGGTGGTCAAAACAAAACCTGGGGAGGTGTTTGATGTTGGTATTGAAGCTGTAGATGATGATGAAGAAGTGGATACATATATAGAGAATGTCCATTATAATGTAACTACTAATGATGCATGTGATGATGCAAATGACAATCATGCTTGGGCTCGAGTTGATGAAGAAGGAACCATTTATGATACACCATTGATTAGTGAGGATGAATTGCTTGAACAAGACTTTATCGATGATGAAGAGCTTGGTGATGATGTTTATAAGTCTAATGATGGTGAGTCCAATGATGATGGGTCCAATGATGATGACTCTAGTGGTGATGACTCTAGTTAATACTTTTGTATCACTCATTATATTTTATGTCTTGGTTTCCATGCTTGTAAAATTGCATGAAAATTTATCTATGAACCTTATCTTATTTTGGGTATTTTGATGGTGTAATTGTATCTTTAGTTTCCCTTCTATGTTCTCTAATCTAATTGTTAAAAGTTGAAATTTGTGGTATTGTGTTAGCAATTTGAAAGGTTGAAGAAATTATGGTCAATTGGATGCCTATTAATGTCTTCTAACATGTATAATATATAGGTATAAAACCACTCACATGAAATGAAAGCCAATAGCAATTACTTGATGATTTTGCGAGAAAATATGTTAAAGCTGTCACTATGACAGATTCTGTGTTTACAACATGAGAAATTTGTATTAAATCATATTCTGTGAATTAGGATGCTAGGAGTAGTTCGTATGAATCTAAGACACACATGGTTGTAATGGAAGTGGCCTCACAGTAATTGAATCAATATAAAAATAATTGATTAATTTCTAAGTTGTATAAAATTCTACCAAGACAGATTTGAGCACGTTGTCTTGTATGATTTTTAATAAATCATGGTTTTATGCTTTGTCTTTGAAATTGATATGGTATCTACTAGACATCTAGAGGAGTGACTCTTTGTTTTGCATGAAGTGTGGATGTGAATGGATAGCCCATTTGTATTTTATAATTGAGGTATATGCTGTTGAAATAAGAGAGATATTTGGGGCTCTCGTTGAAAATATTGTATTTGTGTTGTTTAAGGGTAGTCTTATATAGATTTGCTTTATGAGAAGTTTTAATGTTGAAAGTAGTTGGAGTTGTTGTATTTGCAATTACTTGTACCATTACTTATCATTGTGCTTATATGCTTGTTTATTTTAGACTTTGACACTTGATATGGGAAGGCGAAAGGCAAAGCTGCACACTCGTTCCAAGAGTGTAACATTGGAAAGAGCTTCTTTACAAGATGTGGATGAAGTGGACCAAGAAACGCATGAAGCTTCTACACAAGGTATAGGCTTTTTATTCAATAGTTTACCATTCATACACAAGATATGGGCATGTAAGTTGTGAACCCTTATATGAAATTTTATGAAACAAATGGGCATGTAAATTGGTTTCCTCTCAACCATTACCTGCCACAAAATTCTTATGATAAATTTGCTTCACACCATATATATATATATATATATATATATATATATGATATGTTGCATGGTTCAATTTTTTAATTGAACCAAAGTTTTGAATTATTCTTATAACCATGCAGGCTTCAAAGTTTCGAATGCCTCCTCACCTCTTGATTGGAATCATGTACCATTCAGCATGTTTTTAATATTTTATTTTCTTTAGCGTATAATGACCACTTGTTTAATAGAATATTTAAACTCATCCTTAGCTTTGCATGTCTTGATGTTTGACATTGGTTGATATTATCTCTTTCAAAATTCAGATGTGCAGCCAGCTGTACGTGTCACTCGCGGGCCAAGCAAGTACTTGGATATTTGGGATCTTCCCGATGAAGAAGAAATTGAGCTGGAGCTAAATAGTGATCATCAGTCGGTTGATGATGGGGCGAGGACTTTCACTGGTTTCTTGGTTACGATTGCGCGAAAGCTCCACATGTGCCCGATTTGATATCTTAATTGGAAGGACATGCCAGAAGAAAATAAAGAAGAGTGTTGGCGTCTTGTAGAAGTATTAAAGAAGTTATAATACTTGTAATTATGAAATTTTGTACTAGGTTTTACATAAGTATTTTAGCATAAAAACATTTGTAATTTGATAACTCAACTATTTGGTTGTAGTGAAAATACTGTGTCCCTGTTAATCCTGTAACATATGCGGCTCTGAAGAGATTTACCTTACAAAAAATTGGGAAGGCTTGGAGGGATCATAAGTCTAGGTTGAAGAAACAACATTAAATACCTGATTCAAGAAACAAAGTACGGGTAAAGAACAACGGACCCAATGGATGCATATCACAAGATTGGGATATACTTGTTGATCATTGGTATACTGATGATGTAGTGGTATGTTTGTTTTCTCTCTCTTTTCTATCATGGATCATACCAAAAGGAGAATGATTATTGAGAAATTGAGAGAATACATATTGGATTGCATTTAGATGGGATTTGTTAGTTTTATGTGGGCTTTTTGTGAAACTAGTATATATAAGAAGTTGTGTTGCATATTTCATAAGAAAAGATTCAACAAAGCTCTTTGATGGTGTATAGTTTGTTAGTATTGAATTAGCTTATTCTGACAAAATGGCTTGTAGTTGTTTTATGCTAAACTCCTTTTGTGGCTTCACCATTATTATATTTTCGAAGATTTGCAGTTTGGTTTTAGCGTATTTACAGAAATGATTAAGCATTTAATTTTGTCTGCCATGCTTGCATTGTGATGAAGATGCTTGCGAATGTAGTGTGTGAAGATCATATTTTATGCACATGGAAGGCAGACTATTTTCTTCATAGGGCTTTCTTTGTTTTGGGACTACATCAATACAATTCCTAAGAAATAGGAGAGGAAGAGGCCCTCAACTCAATGAGTTCGAATGTGGGAATTCTACTCTTTGTTAAAAATAATAATGGTAACTACAAACTGCATTATGTGAGAAATTTATGATTATGATAGATCTTTGTATTATCATTAACCTAAGCATATGGTTTTATAAATGAGTGACCTTTTTGTGTCAAGCATATTAGAGGCTTTGAGTAATCTTATTTATCAAGCAAATTTGATAAATTAGTAAAATACTGTAAATATTGTTTGCATTTTGGCTTTAGCTAAAAGTGGCTTTAGATACTTAAAGCATACTGTATATAAACATGTAATTTTGTTGAATGTAGATAGAGTCAGGGAAGAATAAGGAGCGTCGTTCTAAACAGGATAACGTACATACTGCTGGTTCTTGTAGCTTTGCCGTGCACGCTGCAAAAAATGTAATAAGTATTATGGCTATTTTTTAAATGATTTTGACTTCTCCTAAAGTTTATGTGGAACCAATATTCATCACTACATAAATTTGCTGTTCATAATGTAGGCAAAAACGGATGGATGTTTTGTAGAGCATTCAGTATTATATCAAATACTACATACTCGTAAAGAAGGATCTTTAGTTAATCCTGTAGTGGCCACAAAAATGGTGAGTAATTTCTTCATTATAGTTGGGGGTAAACAAAATAGGAATTCAATGATATTGTTATTAATGATTCTTTTAATTTTTAAATTGATATATTTCAATTTGATGTTAGCCAGAACGTATTCCTTTTTATTGTGGGGTCATTTGATTATTGGATTACATAGCAAACTCCATTTCATTGTGGAAATGTTATTCTTACTTAGTTGAGGCTTCTATGTTTAGTTCCTTTGTTATATTACAGCATACCTAGTGGTTGTATATAACTTCCTTTTTTTTTTTTTTTTTTTTTTTTTTGGAGAGGTTCATTACAATAGCCCACTTTTGTTGTAGTGGTTCTTTCCTCAATTGCCTAAGTTATTTTGGTAGTTAACACTACATTTACTGTTATTATCAGATAATATGGTTTTTAATTATTTGATTCATAAAAAAGGAGAAATTGAAGTCCTTCAAGGTATTTCGTTAACATGATAATGTGTTAACTTAAACCTGGCCAAAATTAAACAAAAATGTATAAAAAAAAATTGTCCAACAAAATAGAACCATATTGGTTCATTCTGGAGCTATGTTGTTGGAGAAGTCCACAATCTTCTATCAGAATTTCATGGATGATTCATTTTAGTATTTTCAATGGAGACATCCAACTGATCCAAGGTTTAAATTCACCCACCCCCAACTATATATATATATATATATATATATTGATGTGTAAATTATGAGAACTCAAAAGTTTATATGTTAAAATATTATGATGTCAACTAAATGTCAAACGTACTTCTTTATACTTTATATATTATTTTATTTTTCCTAAAATATACTTTATATATTATTTTATTTTTCCTAAAATATGTGTGTGTACACACACATTTTAGGAAATATATATATATCCTAAAATAGTTTAAATGAATTAGCGAATCAGGTTTTTATCTATTGATGTCATATGAGTTTCTTTTTTAAAATTGAATTTTTTTTTTTTTGAAAACTTTTGAAATTAAAATTCAATAAAGTCATAATATCTTTTTTTTTTTTTTTTTTTCTGAGAAACAAGTAATAATATCTTTAAATAGCATGTTGATTAGAAAAATTTTTCAAAAATTATTGAGATTTTTAAAACTATCAATTGCATATGTTATTAGTTCATTATAATATATATCTCCTTATTAAAAGATTTATTTTCAAACGTTTAAATATGCAGCTGCCACAATATCGTGAGTTGGCAAAGTCAATGTTAGTTAGTAATTTCTATATTTTATCTCAAAAAATGTTAGTAATTACTAATTAGAAATCTTTTTCAAACGTTAGTGAGATTCTAAAACTATCAATTGCCTGTATATATTTCCTTATTAAACGATTCATTGTTAAATGTTTTTAAATCATTAATATGGGAATTGATATTTGTATTGATTATATATTGCCAAGATTAACAAATCTTACTAACTTTACTAGGCCATTTCCGGTTGATTTGATTCGTCAAAGCACGTTTTTAAATCCTTAATATGGGAATTGATATTTGTATTGATTATATATTACCAAGATTAACAATCATATTAATGTTACCAGGCTATTTCTTATTGATTTGATTAGTCAAAGCAATAAAAAGAGGAGTGGGGCCGCCTTGCAAAACTTTCTTATTTCCTAAATATATAGTTAGATAGCTTAGTGCCTGTTTGTTAGTACTTTTGCAGCCCACAAAAGCCCATTTTGAGAAAGCTGAAGACAAAAGCCCGTTTGGTTAATTATAAAAGTAACTTTTTGTTAAAAAGTTGCGTTTTAGATTTGTGAAGAAAACGTGAATTTGCAAAATACTCAGTTGCGGTCCATTTGAGCTAAAAGCCAGTGCGCGTTGGTACTATCCGTTGGGCTGTAGAGGGGAATTACCAAATTAACCTTCACAAGCCAGTGTGCGTTGGTCTCAATTCCTCACCTCAGAATTCTCATCTCATCTCTATACTCAGCATAATCAAAATGCAAACTCAAAAACATAATCTTAAAAATTAATCAAACTACAACAATAAAAGCAAAAAAATTCTTGCTCTCATAAAACTGATATAATTTAAACAACAAATCTAAAATCAAAACCACAACAACAGCAGATCAAGAGTAGAAAAAAAAAATTAGAACAACAATAAATGATCAAGAAAAAAAAAAATAGAAGCTGATTTGACAAATCTAAAATTAGAAATAACAACTAATCAAGAACAAGGAAAAAAAATAGAAGCCGAGTTGCAAGCACTCCGCAGTGAGGAGGAGGAGCAGCGGTGGCGGTGTGGTGGAGTAAAGGCAATTTCTCCTTTCTCTCCATTCGTGTCTGTGCGGGTTTGAAGATAATGACACCCAAAAGGCAAGCAAAGACTATGTGGGACGAATCACAAAGAGAACTAGAGAATTTATGGAATCAATTAGAAAAAAAAAAAAAAAAAAGAGTAGAAGTTGAGAGAGTCGGAGAAAGAAAGGGAGAGGGAGGCTCTGGAATAAAGGGAAAGAAAAGAAAAATAAAAGGAGATGATGGAAGGCTCTGGAATGAGTGGAAAGTAAAGAAAAATAAAAGGTGAGGAATTCTATGGGTAAATGTGTGTGGTGGACAAAATGCAAGAGAAAAAAAAAAAAAGGGAAAAAAAAAAACGAATGGATGAAAGAAAGGCAAACAAGAAGAAATCTCAATTTAAAAATATTACCACAATATTTTCACAATAAATTTTAAATAATTAGCTAATATTAGTGAGTAAAAATATAATTTTAGTGATGAGTTCAAATTAGAACTAATAATAACTTTACATATAAGATTTTGTTATGATTTTTTTGAAAGTATTGCAAAAAATATTGTGGATGTAACACTTTTTGTTGAAAAATATAATTGTTGAGAATTAATAAAAAATAAATAAAGATTAAACAGAATAAATTTGATTAAAAAATAAAAATTAAAAAAAGTAGGTAATCAAAAGGTAAATGTCATTGTTAATTGTCTAAACAGTACAAAAATTTGCCTAACCTGCTGGAGATGCTTTTATATATACATTGTCCTTTTTGGTAATTTATAACTCAAACCGCTACTTTTATAAGTGCTAGCCAAATACTCAGCTTTTTTAAAAAGCATTTTTTAACAGTTTTTACCAAACACTCAACTTTTTGAAAAAACACTTTTTCATACTGCACTTTTTGAAAAAGTAACTTTTTTAAAAAACCCTTTTTTCAAAATGCTGAAATAAACTCACCCTTAGTTAGTTGTGTCTAGGGAGTGGGAACTGCTTGCAAATCTTTTTGGTCTATTACATTGAGGCAAGACTTTTGAGCAATAATTTAATACAAAACTGACACGTAATATACATATGATGTGTTTTGCATCTGACACAAAATATACATATTATGTGTTTTGTCAATTTTCTCTTGAGAGTTACTGGTACATATTGGTGCTTGCTTGTCCCATCATATATATATGTATATATATGTTGTGGGGTCATTTTAATTATATGATTTTTAACTTTTTTTGTTTTGTTCAAAACCAAATATCAGGACAAAATGAAGGAATTGTTGGCTGATTCTTCAAATCAATTGCAGTCATCTGACACAACTGGTGGTATTGCATAGTCACCAGATGACGTGTTTGCCAAAGTGATGGGTAAGGAGAGCAAAGGTCATATTCGTGGGGTAGGATTTGGTCCAAACCCAAGTGGTCGAAGTAGCAAGAGTGCTCTCACGGATATTGGAACACACTCAAGTCAAGCAAGGGACAATGAAGTTGCTCAACTGAAGGCTACCTTGGCGACTATGGAGGATAAACTTGCAAGTTTTGATGAGATGAAGGAAAAACTTAATCATTTTGAAGAAATAAAGCAAAGAATGGCTTGTATGCTTCAACAAATGCAACACATTTCTTCCCAATGCAATCGGGTATATTAACAAAGACTTAGTTAATGTTTTTCTCTTTGTAAGCATTTCGTTGTTGTTGTGAGTGCGTATAAATGTCTTCATTTAGCTTGTTCCAATTTTTTGTCTTGGAAATATTTTCTTGTCATTTTATTCCATTTTTAAATTCTTATTGAGTAATCATACTTTGTATGTAGGATGTTCCTTTGGCTCAACAATCTCCAGCTCTCCAAAAATCATCAGCCGCATCCTATCAACCAAGCAGCTTATAAGTTTTATCTTGGTGTTCGAGGACTTTTTTGTGTACAAAGAACTACGAAAGAACAACCGCCTTTTTTGCTAGTGTTGAAGGATATTTTCAAACATTTCATAACTTGGATTATTGTATTAGCTTAATTTGAGCGGTTGATTTATTCAAAGGACCACATCTTTTTTTTTAATCTTATGATGGTGGTTATAGACAACGTTATGTATTTGATAATATATCTATGTTAATATTATGGTAGTTTAGAGACATTTGTAGTGTTGATAATTAATTACATTTGTGGTATTGTGTTAGTAAAGCAAAAACTATTACAGGTTTTAAACAGGTCTAAACAATATATTTGATGCAAACAGTGATTTTAAAGCCCACTAGAAGGGAAAAAAGAAAAAAAGAACCTATAGCGGCGGTCAAAAAGTGCCGCAATAGGTTCATTTTATGATTTAAATAAAACCCTGTAACAGCGCTTATCACCCGCCGCTATAGGTTCAAACATATAGTGGCAGGTTGATACACTGCTAAAGGTACGTACATATAGCGGCATTTTCATCCGCCGCTAGAGGTATGCACAAATAGCGGCGTTTTTACCCGCCGCTAAAAGTACAATTAGTCTGTTTTAATTGATCACCTATAGCGGCGCCGTGTGCCCGCCACTAAAAGTAGACACCAATAGCGGCGGACATTACCCGCCGCTAAAAGTCAACTGACAGGAATTTGAACGTTGTATAGCGGCGGTTTTATGCCCGCCGCAATAAACCAAACCGCCACTAAAAGGCGATCTATAGCGGCGCGTTTTTTGACTGTCGTAATAGGTCTATAGCGGCACCGCAACGGTGGCAAGAAGGACCGCCGCAATAGCACCCGCCGCTAAAAGGTCAAATGTACCTTTAGCGGCGGTTTTGGGGCTTTAGCGGCGGTTTTTAGCCCGCCGCAATAGGTCGTTTTTTTTGTAGTGATCATATAATTCTTACATCTCCTAGAAAACAAGCTTGTAATCATGCATTTTTTTTTTCCTTATCATATTTTATGCATCTTTTTTTTTATATATATTTATTTTAAGGCTACACCTTATTTTCTTTTTGTATATATTCTACACTTTCTCAAGCACAAAATCTTACGATATGCACTAAGGTGTTCATAATTGGCTAGTAAACAGTGGTGAGATGGTTATTTATGCCTTTTTTTTAGGATTTTTTATTTCTTCCAATCAAAATCATGTGACTTCAAAATCAAAATTATGTGATCAAAAACTATAAATAACTCACACACAACGTGCCCTACATAGCTCAAACTAGCAAAGTGCAAAAAAATAAGCTCATCCAAGCTAATCAAGTGTTAGGACATATGTGTTTCACTTGTTAGGAACATATGTCATTGTTTTATGTAATTGGCTAATCCTTTGACAAAACGCACGTTACTTGTATTTGGGTAGATCTAGGATGTTTGTAATACTTCAAGAAACAAGGTTTCAAGATCAAGTGTTAAAGCCATGCAAATATGTCTAAGAAACAAGCTGAAGAAGTGCTTGTCATCAAAGTTCGATAGCTAGCTCGACAGCTAGCATCTATCGAGTTTACGAAGCTGTTCCAGCCCTGTGGCTCGACAACTGCTCGACAACTACTATCTGTCGAGATTTAAGAGAAACAGAATTTCTGATCTGTTTTCTTCCAATCCGTGAATATGTTTTTGGGTCTTCTTTTTTCATAACCATAGACATATAAAAGGATTATTTTAAGAGCTGTCAAAGTGGACGCAAATTGCATAAGTGTTGAGTAAAGTTTGTTCAAGAAAATTGTGACCAGAGACAGAATTTGCCCTAATTCATCTTTTTTGTGAAAAAGTTGTTGTGTTTGTACATTGTAGGGTTTTGTGACTAAGCATTTTTTGGATCTTTATCGTGTGATGAACTGAAGAACTTTGCAATCAACAACTTTCTCTAGTTGGTGAATTAAGTCGCATACTGAGATCTGTGCAATTGGCTAGTCACGTACTAGAAGTCGTGCAATACAAGGAGAGATTGTCACTATAGAACAAGTCCATTTGGGTATTGAAGTAAGGGTTCAACGGTAGGTTGGTATAAGGTACTGGGATTCCTTTACTTGTAACCGTTTGTTGCGATAATAGTGGATTCTCAAGAGTGGTAACCTTAAAATCACCCGGTGGGGTTTTTGCCGTGTTGGTTTTCCCTATTCGTAAATAAATAACTGTGTCATTTATTTTCCGCTGTATACTTAGTTTAATTGGTGATTTGTTTGTGCTACCACGCATTTGCATGTTAATTTGATTAATTAATAAACTTGGCTAATTAATCAATTAATTCATCACAAGGGGTCAATACGTTTTTGGCCTATCATCAAGGTACATAGTCATGAAGTGCAAATTTCATAGGCCAACCTCAACTACACATTTATGATGTGTAATACCAAAAAAAAAAAAAAAAATCTTTTTGGTTTTTCAAAATATTTAATGACCAAAAATAAAAAGGCACACATTATGCTTAATGAATAAAATGCAAAAACAATGCATGACAGTGCTTAACTAAGCTATAGAGGGTACACAAATAAGAAATGTCAATTTCTTAATTAACCTTTGAGTACATTTACAAACTAGTACATACTCGCACAAAATCAGAAATAGCTTAGCACTTGTGCAACACATACTATTCAAGTTTCTTCACAATGTTAAGCATGTACTAAATCAAAAGAGAGATATCATAATTCATGTAATTCTCAAGAAAAATAAAACTAGACACAAAACAAAATATTTTTTTCTTTTTGAAAATTTTCAATGTCTTTGAATTTTTTTTTTTAAAACAAAACAACCTAAGAAAATAAAACAACCAAAAACTAAAAGAAAACGCGTCCATAATTAATTGAAAGAATTAAACCAGGGACAAGTCAACAACACTCACCTTAGAGAATCTTTTCTCACCCATATAGCATAAGTCTTCGGCTTTGTAGGTGAAAATTTATATGAAGCAGAGTATATTTGAGGGATTACACCAATCTTCTAAGAAAGATTGAAATCCTGTAAATTCCTTTCACAAGCCAACAAGTTTAAACTTTTCACAAGAATATGAAATAATTTATATGGACTTATGGTAGGAGAAATATTATCACATATCCTAGATTGAAATACAAAATTTTTAAATTTCAATTTATAACAATTAGGACGAATGTGACCAGAGACACCACAAAAATGACAAACAGGAACAAATTTAGGAACATCAGTATTCTTAACAATAAATCTAGTCTCAGATTTGGTTTTTGCTTCAACAAAGAACAATTTGGTCTAATAAGACCAACAATATCACAAAGGTGACAAGCAGGCTCAAAAACAGATTTATTATGCTCTCTAATAGTAGGTTTAGACATAGGTTTAGAAACTTCAATGTCTGCATCAAAATTTTTACATTTGTCTAACTTAACAAAATAAGTCTTTTCTTTATTATTCCTCTTAAAATGAGGGATTTAAACTTTCTCAGTTTTAAGCTTAAGAGAAACAGAAACACTTCTATTATCAATAGCAGGCTTGGTACTAGTCAAATTTTCAATTTTAGCTTTAGATTCAACCAACTCTTATTCCAAGTTTTCCATCATCTCATCTTGAGTGGATATTTGATTTCTCAAAATTTCATTCTTTTTATTAGATTCATCTACTCTAACAACCAATTCTTATTTTTCAAGAATAGCCAATTTTAACTCTTCTTTGAATTTCTAGCAATTTTCATAGATTTCAATAATTCCTTACAGAGAGTTTCACAGGCATCAATAAAATCAATAGAAACAATAGTATCCTTTTTATTCAAATTATCACAATAAAAAATGTTAAGACACTTAAAATTATCCATGATAACAAGGATCAATGATCAACTCTAGGTATAATAACCTAAATCAAGAGCTAACTCGCTCTGATATCACTTGTACTTTTTAGATCCTTGTAAACTAGATTGCTTAACCTAATTAATTACCAAGTTGATTATTAGGTTTAGTATTTAGATCTAGTTTAACACAATAAAATCATGTAATGTAAAGTAGCGAAAAATAAAGAACACAATGATATGATGACCAAGGAAAATCAAATCGGTAAAAAACTTAGGGAGGATTTAACCTAGCTATCCTCAAGGTAGAAAGCAAAACCACTATAAAAGAATTGAAGTTTGTACAATAAGACTTAGACTACTGACATCTTATTGCTACCTTGAGTAGTAAACTTACTACCATGACTCCATGATAGCTCCGAGTCCACGGACTACTTTTTTTCATGGCCTTTGTAACACAAGCACCCACACTTGTAACAAAAAACACAAATGCACCTGTTTGTATCTCCAAGACCACCCTTGAAAGTTTAGATTATCAGCACCTTTGATGACTAGAGAAGATAACAATTTCTACAACATCGGATCTTGAGATTCTTTATGGAATAACACCGGTAGAAGACATGAGAGAGCTTTTTGGTACAAAACCTTAGATCTACAAAAGATGCACACTCTTCTCTCTCTAAAAAGCCTTGAAAACCCTACATAGGGTTAGCTTATGATGTCCTTTAAATATTGAAAAAAACGGATCACGATTTGGGCTTTAAACGGATAAGTTATGGTCTTTTTACGTTTGCTGAGTTTTGCAAATTTGCGACTTTCAATCGATCGAATCTAATTTTCTATCGATCAAGCCTTGAAGAAATTGAATAGTAATTTCCTGCAATTACTCGATTCCAAACTTAATTTAAACCAAACTTTGAGCAAGTCTAAACCTAGACTAAATGTTTTGATCATGGTTTGTCAAAATTAAGCGTTTTGAAGTTCTAATACTTTAGTTCCTAAAACCTTAGAACCTAACAGTTTCTTTATTTAACAGTTGGATTTACGACCATGGAAGGTACTCTCTTTCTTTGTATTATTCTGCTTTTTTTTTTTTTCATTTGTTTTAGTTTTTTTTTGGTTGCTGAGAAACAAGGAGTTTTCTTTTGCTTAACTGTTGTTTGGTTGTCGATAAATAGGATGAGAAAAATTAAGCGTTTATATATATTTTTTTTGGGGTCATATTTCAGCTTTCTTCTATTGGTTGAAGTCCGATTGGCTAGTTGTCGAGAAAACGGAGAAGAGAAATGGTTTTTATTTTATTTTTATTTTTTGGGTTTTTGAAGGTCTTTTTGCAACGTCTATTTTCTGCTTTTCATTTGTATATATTTTATTTGCTACATTATAAATTGGTAATGGTAGTTGTAGTATGTATACAAGCATATAGAGGTCCTGCCAATAATTTGTTTTAATATGTTTGGACATGGGTTTGCACTTTGCACTGAAGATATTGTTTGATATGTTACCAAGGAATTCTGTTGACCTATGTCATTTTTGGAGGTAAGGACCAATAGCATATATATATATTCAAGTATTTTCTAACTCTTTGGCCATTGATCCACACTTGACCCTTTCCCATGCTATTTATGTCCAAACTCCAAAGTTGAGCTTTTTTTTTTTTTTTTTTTTTTTTTTTTTTTTTTAAGTAAAGTCAAAGGCTTTTCTTCTTCTGGTGCATCAAAATGTGTTTGTATGGTTTCAAGTGACAGGTAAACTTTTCAAAGATTTTGAATAAACTTTGAGAACACCCCTAACCCCAATAAATAGCACAAAGAAGGGAAAAAAAAATTGTTTAATTCCTTCTAGCTGATCAGTGGTTATTGTCTCCCTGCCACTATAGATTTTTGCATCCACTTAACTAATTAGATAGAGTTCTGATAGCCTAGCTTCATGGGTTTGGATCAACAAATTAAGACTCTCACGGTCCTTATCAGTCTATTTCAAAATTTGGTCTTTCAACATCTCTTCATTATTGTTGAAATCAAGCAACATCTTGGACATGCAAAAATTCATGAAAAATTACCATGCAATCCTGGCCAGTATAAGCAGAGTATTATGAAATAGACTGTTTTACTATCTATTTCCATTCCATAGGCAAAAACCCAGACTATAGGAAACACATAACAACCAGCTTCGGTAACACTTGAACCTTAAATGTCAATGGTATCTTCACTATTGGCAACTTCCTCAACCAAATAAAAGATGCAAATTTTAATAGCATTCCTTATTCACACAAAAAGGTCATGTTTATCTTAAGCTTACAATGCTGAAGTTGCTTATGACAGTGTTTTCTATAATAGTCTTAATAAATAAATAAAAGTGTTTTCAATAATTGTGAATTGAAAAATTACATGAGTTCTGCCTTTGTCTTCTTTGGCTCCCATACCTTCTCAGTTGGCAAAGGATAATGGTTTTGTATTTATTAGAATATTACATCTACACTTTTAAATCTAGCTTTCTATTTAGTTGTTCACCTCATCATTTGGATGTTATACTTATTTCTTAAAATCTACAATGTCTTTGCAGTGAAGTACTAATTGCTGTTTTGAGTGTGTTCTATATCAGCACTTATTGCTACTTTTTTCTCCTCTAATCTAGGTGCTCCAAGAACTCTTTTGGGTCTAAGTTTATACACAGATTTGCCAATTAGGTATGTCAAGACTTTATTTGCAAATTCTTCCTTTTTGGTTTAAATTTTAATAACTATTACTTGAACCACACATGAGATAGGAAATGCTTCGATAGATTATGGAGCTTGGGTAATTTAGATATATTGTCAAAAAGGCAATTGAAAGGCTTGAGTTGTTTGTTATGAAATTAACAAACAATCAAAATACCATCTAGAGTTGCAAAATTGCCACATCATTAGCAACCAGCAGTGTCTTAAAACCCAAAAAACATACACCCACCCAAAGAGATTGGACGATGAATTGAAACTTTGCCAAGCATGGAAACTAAAAGAAAGAGAATTGGTTTCATTGGGATTAGGCTCCCCCCCCCAAAAAAAATCTTAGAGCATATATTTTTTGTCGTACTAAATCTTATTCCTATGAAAACCAATAGTCTAGGAATAATTGAAGGTAATTAGTGTTACCATTCAGCTTGAGTCCATCTATTTGAATGATAATATTAATTTTTGAAGCATTGACAGGAATATAAAAGTGACCATTAGTAATATTTAACTAATTAGGTAGAAATTTTAGTATGCATCTATTTTTTAAGTAATAATATACACCCATGCATATTTGTGCTTATTCTTCTTTTCAAACATATTCTTTTGCGCAGCATTATTCAAAAACCCAGATAACACCAACCATAAAACATCTCTATGTTCTTTAACTATCAACTTAAGAACAAAATTTTTTTGATGATAAGCCTAGAAAATTAAATTATGAGAATAAGAAAAAAAATTCACAGTAGGCAGTTTAGGCAGTACACTGGGAAGTTCTAATTGCACCAAAGGAGCCCAATAATAAAATTTTTTATTGTATTCCACTTTAATTTTGACATTTTAACCTTCCATTATCTTATTGATAATTGTAATTGGGTTAGCCAATTTTTTATTAGTAGTATAATTTACATGAATTGTTGCATTGTAGATCCAAAAGATATCCCAAATGCCCAAAAGTCACCTGGGATAGGACACAGAGAAAGCTCATGGCATTCTAGGAAAAAAGAAGACATTATTTGGAATTTTTATTTTAGCTTATTTGGCTTAAGACGTTGTCTATATAACTATTTAATATGGTTTATTACATTGTCAAGAACTATTTTATTTGTTTTATGATATATGAATATTGAAAAGGTAATCTTAAAAGTTAGTAGATTCAGATTAGGTTATTAAAATTTATTATTTTTGTTAATGAATTTGTCACATGGCCTATGTGCAAGGTTTCAGTAAGTTCACTAATGAGCTTGTGTAATATTTGATAGTGTGCATCATCTATTATGGTTTTGGTATACTGAACTTTGGTTGAAACTAAAATACTATGGTTATGCAGCACAACAAAGATTCACAATAACATGCTTGAAAATGTTTGATGATAATTGAATTTGTTTTATGGGTGATTATTAAAGCTTAATTTTACTCACCAAATGGTCTACATGTAGTCAACTAATTTTCATCATATCATTTTTCATACTTGTTGTATATATTTTTTTACTTACGGATTGTAAGTGAACTTGGTTTAACATCATGGCAAATGTGTATAATATTTTTCATGGTATAAAAAAAAAGTTTGAAATCCAAATGAGTTTCAAATGGTTTAAGAAACCGATAACCATTTTTTGCTTTTTTTTAGAGGGTTGTTTAGGCTGCCAACATTTAATAATTCAATTTAACACCTATAATTGACCATTCTCGTGTATAAGCACGAGTTACATGCTAGTACTCTACTAAAAGGTAGAATATTATGGATCTATAGTCTACAATGAATCAAAAATAATTCCAATAATGGTTCGATTAATCTCATGTATGTACTAGGGGTTCGAATAATGGTTAAATTATTAAATTCAATACTTTTGAATTAGTAATTTATCATTAAGTGAAACTTTGATCCTCCCTATCAAGCCTAACGAAGAAATAGATGGTTGACCACATGAATCCAGCCAACAATCTCTCTCTCTCTCTCTCTCTCTCTTATATATATATATGTGTGTGTGTGTGTGTGTGTGTGTGTGTGTACATAAACATCAAGTATTCATGGAATTAATTTTTTTTTATTTGCTTGACAAAATTTGTGAGAATTAGAATATCCATTAAACATATAAATTCAATCTCACATTTCAGGTTGGAAATACTAAAAGTATGTTTAGTAACTATTTTTTCTCCTTATTTTCTGTTTCCATAAACAATTTTCTATTTTTGAGACTAAAAGACTTGTTTGACAACCTAAAATGGATAGAAAACAAAAACTGTTCTCAAAACTCAATTTGTGAAATAAACTAAAAATATGTAAAAGACTGTTTTCAATTTTAAATTTTCAAAAGTTAATGAAAACACGTATTTAATTTAATAAATTTGTCTCATTTAATGAGTTAGCATTAGAATTCAAATCCTAGTAACAACATATTTTAGTATTTTCTATTTTTTCTTCAAAAAACTATCTATTTAATTTCAGCTAACCAAACATGTTTTTTTATTTAAAAAATACATGAAAATTGTTTTTTATTTATATTCCCAAAAACAAGTTTTTGAAAATAGAAATCCAAAAAAAGTTTTTGAAAATAGAAAACAAAAACTGTTACCAAACATAACCTAAATCTCTCATATCATGCATTTTGAAAGAAAAAATTTATTTTAAGATGACCCTTTTTGGGAAATTAATATCTAATATATTGGTTTTCTCGGATGTTTTGCAACAATTAGGAAAATGAGACCAAAATTAAATACTTTTTGATTGTTTGGTTTGTGCAAAATATTATTAGAATTTCTTGTAGTTTGGAATAAATATTTAAACACAAACTTTCATTTATTAAAAAAACTCCTAGAAAGGAAGAAATTTTCTATTTTTTGGGCCATTTAAAAGTCTAATATTAGAAAACACAGTTCAAATTCATAGCCCAAGAAGAAAAATTAAGTGGAAGAAATTGTTTGTGATTGGAGGTTTTGGTCAAAAATCTCACACTTTCTCTCGCATTCATATCACTGGGCTTGAAAAATTAATAATATTGATTGGGCCCAAGATATACAGTGAATTATAACTCTATAAAGCTTCAAGTCATGATAGGCTTGGAAGAAATTGTTTGTGATTGGAGGTTTCGGTCAAAAATCTCACACTTTCTCTCGCATTCACATCACTGGGCTTAAAAAATTAATAATATTGATTGGGCCCAAGATATTAAATGAATTATAACTCTAAAAAGCTTTAAGTCATGATAGGCCCATGGGCCTTGAGAAAGAGATTTTTTTTTTTAAATAAATTTTTTTTTCTCTTGAAAAAATCTTTTCTCATCCTTTTTATTTTTATTTTTTAAATCTTGGTGATGCCACAACTTTGTAGGTCATCCCTTACATTTCATTCTCTTATTACCCATTGATTTTATCCATAAATTTTAAATTTAATTGATAAAAGAGCAAATACATGTATTAGGATACCTCTTACGTTAGGGCTTTATTTTTATGTAATTGACATATCTTTCGACAAAACGCACTTTACTCATATTTGGGTAAATCTAAGTAGGTTCAAGATGATCATTACAAGTGGTTAAATTGAAGATATAAAGATTACTCAAGAACTGCTCAAGAAAAGTGCAAACTGTAGGTCTCGATACCTCTTCAACAGAAGCTCGATCTATCAAGATTCATTAAAGCTCGACTCCTGTCTCCATCTATCGGGCTTACAGAATTCAGATTATAGCCAACAACGTTTTTATTCTAAAAGGTTATTTGTTTATGGGTTTGTATAATCCTTATTAGACTAGGAAAACTCAAGGTTTGTGTAAACCTGTTTGGAATAGGAGAGCCCATTAAGCTCCTATATTTTTTGTATGCCTTTGAGTTCTGTAACCAAACAAAGTCTCTTATACCAACATTGAAGATCTTATTGGTGTTTCTATGCGAAGCTACTGCAAATCAACTACAACAATTAAAGGGTTGCTATGGAGTTAGTTACGTACTTGGATTCGTGCAAAGGAGTAAGCCGCGTACTAGGATCCGCGCATCAAATTGGTTAGTCACGTACTGGGAGTTGTGCATCAAAAGGAGAGATTGTCACTACAGAATAAGTTCAATTGGATATTGGGATAAAAGTTCAACTGTAGGTTGGTATAAGGTCTTGGGATTCCTTTACTTGTAATCGCTTGTTGTGATAATAGTGGATTCTCGAGAGTAGTGACCTTAAAATCACCTGGTGGAGTTTTTGCTATGTAGGTTCACCCCATTCGTAAACAAATCACCTGTGTCAATTTATTTTTCGCTGTATACTTTAGTTAATTGGTGATTTGTTTGTGCTACCACGTATCTTGCATGTTAATTTGATTAATTAATAAACTTGGCTAATTAATCAATTAACTCATCACAAGAGGTTAATACGTTTTTGGCCTATTATCTTAGAATTAGGTCTACGATCACTCTAAGTGTGTGTATGATCCTTAATGTTAAGGGTACGATCCATTAGGTCACTCAAAACTAGAGGGATCATGCTCAACTATAGGCCAAAATAGACCTTAATGGATTGGTAGATAACCATTTATCGTAATTAAAGCCCAATATAGACATTGACACAAATTGTGGGTTAGTGGGGTCAACTGCAAAAAACTTCAACCCAAATGGAGCTTAATATTTTTTTGGTCACCTTCAACCTAAGGTAACAAAGGTGAACCAAATGCAAGTGTGTGAAAAGCACTATTGATACCGTATTTTTTGGGACTCGATTTGCGTGCCAAAATGCCAAATTAAGTCATAGAAAGCCAAAAATTGCATTTTTAAACATGGAAATATAAGGAATTACATTAAATAATTTTATTTGTCTTGATCATATGTTGGATAAAAAATTTTGATGGTTCAAGATTTTAATATCCCTAAATTGCCATTTTTGGCTAAGTGTGACCAACTTTGACCAACCCTACCGTTTGATCAAGATGAATTTATGCCCATCTTAAATATCATGAAATTCCATTTAAAATGACAAATAACCAGCCCAAATCGAAGTTGAATTGGATGAGATATCACAAGAAAATCAAAAGCCTTAAACTTTTTTGCATCTTGTGATTATAATTTAATTTCGATTAAATTATAATCAAATGACTACCAATTCGTTTGAGTGAGGAATCATTGGAAATGTTACATAATCAACTTTGATATACATGTTTGGATGGCCCAAAAACCGCCACTTAATAAAATGAATTTGCCAAATTATTAAATTGAGAATGTTATATTCAAGAATGGTTTTTTTTTTTTTTTTTTTTTTTTTTCCAGAGGCCTCCAACGTGCAAAATCGAAGGATTTGGACAAAGAAAAAAAAACAAGAATTTTTAGAAAATGGACGTAAGCACCTTTCCAATGACATCTTACACAACGAAAATGGAGGTCAGAAAGGCCATAAAAAAAAAAAGGTTCACAAAATTGAAAAGAAATGCACAATACGTTATTTTCAGGTTAAAAGTTGTTTTTTGGGCATCTTTGCTCAATGAACTGTACAAATCCAACCTCATTTGGTGTGAAAGGCTGGAACTTTCTTGAACTTTCATGAAGTAAGATGATCTAGCTTACTATACTAGCTTCCTATTTTTTCTTTCTTTTCCATGTAAATACACTATGGATCTATGAAGTTCTTTCACATTTATCCTCCTAAATACAAGTCTTTTACATTTATGCTCTCTAAATTGAAGTCATTTACTTTCTTTCATGTAAATACACTATGGATCTATGAAGTTCTTTCACATTTATGCTCCTAAATACAAGTCTTTTACATTTATGCTCTTTCAATAGAATTCATTTATTTTCTTGCTCTTTAAATATAAGTCATTTACATTCTTGCAATTTAAATACAAGTCATTTACTTTATTGTCATTTAAATACAAGTTTTTACATTATTGTCTTTACTTTTGGGCAATAAAGGTTTGGTTTTTCTCGTATTCATTGGTATATATAATGTGTGAAGGTATTCACCTTCTTTTACACATTTTAAAACTAAATCCCAAGGATTTAATAAAAACATCCTTCCATCTTGTTTATTCTCTACATCCTTAATCAAAGTGGTGAGTGGAGGTGTATTTTTACTCTTGAATTGCACAACCACATAACTGATTTCCAATGGATGTAAAGCTTATCCAAGGAATATCTAGACCCTTAAGTTTAAATTTTGTCTTCAAATACTCGTCTGGTCTCTTATATATATATATATATATATATATACACACACATACATGGATATTAAACTTTGTTTAAATAGATACTTTATATCCTTTATTGCACTTCTTTAAGTACTTTATTTATCGTTCTGGTTGATTTCACAATTGTACGAAGGTTTAAAGGTGCTAGCCTTTTAGCTAGCACAGTAAATCCTATTCTGCCAAATAATGATAGGCTTGATTTAAGCAAACTCTCTAAAAATGTATTTTTAAAAGGCTTTAATAAATGGTTTTTGGAAAGGCTTCTAAAGCCATCACTTTTCAAAAATGGTTATTTCAAATGAATAAAAAAAAAAAAAAATTTCAATTCATTCTTAAATAAAAGCCTTCCAAATAGGCTTTTTAAATAAATTCTTGCTAGGTGCACTTTTCAAACCCACTTTCTAGATTAAGATCCAAGAGGCCTAAAATTCGAATCTACCTTAAAAAGACTTGTATGTTCAAGATAGATTTTTAGAGATTGTATTGTAAAAAGCTCTAAACTGTGACCTTAGTACATTTAAACGCCATTTGCCAGAACTTTGAAACAACATTTCTCTACTACAAAAAATAAGGAAATAATGAGAGTAAAAATGAGTCAAAAGGACAAAGATAAAGGATTACATGAAAACCCCCAGAAGAATGGGGTGAAAAACCACAATGAAGAGGGACATAGATAAAAAATTACATGGAAAACCCTAGAACAATGGGGGTGAAAAACCACTGTGAAGAGCAAGGATTTTGATGTCCTTACTCTTGCAAAGATTTTTTTTCTTCTGAAACCAATACAGGACTACACTTTTTACTCTCTATTCTGTATCTATTTCTATCTTTTACTTTCTACTCTTCTTCCTCTGATTCCATTACTCTTAGTATGACCAATGTACATTTTCTTTTATAGTACAAGAAAACGCCTGGTGTACAAGGATAGATGGCAGCACCCTCTTAGAGCATTCTCATTGGCAATTGTATTTGGCATATGCTAGTGTATTTTATCATCAATGCACAAAAACCCACTCCATCCAACCTTCTAAACTTGTAAACTTGTTAACTCTTTTACAATAATGCTACATTACCATCGTATATGTAGGATGATATTGTAGCAGTATTGTATAATTATTATATTATTTTCTCTCTCTCTCTTTCTCTCTCTCTCTCTCTCTCTCTCTCTCTCTCATAGCTATTTCTTTTTTTTTCTCTGATTCTTTCTTTCTTTCTTTCGTCCTCAGTTTTCACACCCTCTCTCACATCTCTCTCTCTCTCTCTCTCTTTCAAAGTATGCCATCGGAGTTAGGTTGGATTCGGCGTGGTAACGATATGGTCACGGCGTGGTGACATCAGTGCGTGGCGTGGTCTCGATGGTGGCAGTGTGGGTCTAGGTCGATGATAGGGTCATGGAAGAAGAAGATCTCGGTGGTGGTGGGGAAGGCTTGTTCTTGAAATTGGGGTTTTGGGTTGAAGTGGCTGATCTCGGTGAAGACGGTGACGAATCCTGAGGATGATGAAGAAGAAGGGTTTTGTTGGTTAATGGGTTTGAAGGAGAAAGTGTAGGAGGAGATGAAGAGGGTCTTGCAAGGTCTGGCCATCGCTGAGATTTTTGTCATCGATAGGATCAGAAGTTGGACTAGGATGACATGATGAATCAGTGATGCCATGGCCATGGATTTCGATAATATCTTCTTGGTCTTCTTTGCATCTTTTGGCTTTTGCTTTGTGCTTGGTCTCCTTTTGCGTCAACTTTAACTTTTGTGATATTTGTAAATCACTTTGGTGGAATATATTATATTATTTTAGTATATATTATTTTAATGAGTAGAATGTGAAAATAAAAGTTCGGATGTTGGGAATATTGTAAAAAGATATGGTATATTTGATAGAGTAATTTTTTGAGATGGTAAAATAGAATAAGATGGCTTTTTCGGATGCGAATGCTCTTAATGCTTGCAAATCCTGGAGGACAACTAATAATAGTTCAAGATCGCCTGAGAGAGAGAGAGAGAGAGAGAGAGAGAGAGAGAGAGAGAGAGAGAGAGAGAGAGAGAGAGAGATAATTTGCTGAAGAAGAAATGATTAGAGCAATGGACAATGCCAACCATGGTCATGGGCTTTCCTTTTCATAGGCCATAGAGAGATATACATGTGTCTCTCAAGGACCAAAATAGGAAAGGAACGGTGCCTCTCAAGGTAGTGCTCAGTGTCCAGCACGAGAAAGTATATAGTGTTTCTAAAACTCCAACTCAGCACACATATGGTGTTTCTAAGACCAATACAAAATTGACACATGGATTAAAAATTACAACTCAGTAACTCAGGTTATTTAAAATAAAAAGACACAAATACCCTCTAAATTTTCACTATCTCGCCACTCTTCCTTTTCTTCTCCAAAACAAAAAATTTCATCTTTCTCTCTCACACACATTCTTTGTTTCTCTCACACCAGCACATCCATTAGTCACCAACACCTCCATCTTCCCTTCTCAACTCCAAACCTTGAAAACTACTACCTACCATTGCCGGTCATCATCAGTTCCGACGAGACTGACCTTTGTCTCGCTGGAAAACGCCCTCTCTCTCTGTTTCTCTCACACCACCATAGCACACCAATCACCAGCAACTCCATCTTCCCTCTATCAACTCCAAACCTTAACAGCCACTACCTAGCATTGCTAATCATCATCAGTTGACCTTTGTCTTGTCGGAAAACGCCCAAAATTGTCTCTTTGTTGTTTCCAACCACGACGCCGAAAGTTTTCTCACTGCTTTCGACTCCTGACTTTGCAAAAAGGGTTCTCCTCATTCTTTTTTCATTTTATTTTCTGGATTTTTCTGCTTATATATGTGCCTTTTTTTTCAAAAAAATTGACATATACATTCTTATGTAAAAAGGGAACTTGTAGTGTTTGATAAAATGCTTCAGTGAGGATGGATGCACTCATAATACAGTAAAAGGTTTTTCTTTTTCCTTTTCAAAAAATTGTTCTTTTGGATTATATTAAAAGTGGTTAGTATGATGTAGTTTTATAAGTAGAGAAATAAAGCTTCTTTCTTTGTTTAGTTGATTTAATGTATTTGATGGTTGTGCTTGATTTTCAAGTATTATTTATTTGTTAGATTTTTTTCTTTCTTTTTCAGCTATTAATGTTAAAGATGGTTTCTTTTAGATGCATTTAAGTTTGCAATATGTGTTGGCTTACTTGGAATTTTCACAATTTGTTTCATTCCTTGTAATAATTTTTTTTCATGGTGCAGGGATGGATGTGATGCTTTTGTTCCATTGTTTTTGTTAAAGGAATTGATTTTAATAAATAGTTTCTTCTTAAGAGTCTCCTATGAGGTATTCAATCTATCTTTTTGTCATTTTCTTAGTTTAAGTCTTTGGTTGATTTATTATGGAAAATTATGATATTTTGATAATTGGTATAAAGCCTACTTGAGTGTGTATGTGTTTATGGCTGAGGACCAGCAGGTGCTGGACATTTTTGTTTTTTGTTTTAGTTTTCTTATAGGTGGGGGGAAGGGGATTTGTTTTTTTGTTTTTCAGAGGAGAATTGTACAAGTGTGTTTACAAGAAGACTTTTAGAAGCATGGCAAGTTCCTTTTGTGTGTGAAGGTTGTTGACACCAATCCCATAATTTGTATTGCTTTTGTTGAGTTTACTGATTTAAATTTTGAGATTCACCATGGGGGAAGGCTCAGGAATCTTAATGAGGCAAGGTTAGCTTTGTGCTCTATGTCATTTTTAGGGGGATTAATATTTTGATGGTTATGTATATATTTTTTTTGTATGTTATAAACTTATAATGTAGGATACATTGTCAATCAATGGTCAGAAGACACCTACAAGTACAACAAGTGTTGGAGATGGAATTTCTGCCACTACAAGTGCTGTTTTTATAACTGAAACTCCTACAAGGGCTGGAGAAGCAAAGGTTGCTGCTATAAGTGCTGGAGCTTCAATAGCTGTTGTTGCAAAGGATGCAGGCCAAGAAAAAGAACAAACCTTGGAGGATTTGAGAGCATATAACTAGGCATTAACAATAATCTATTTTATGTAATCCACATACAATTGGTGGTGATGATTTTGGAGCTTTAGGTGATATAGATTACATACACACAAATAATTTTGGAATTCTTTTTTGTCCTTAGTATAATTCTACAACTTTAGGTGATAATTCTCATCTCTTTATCCTGAATAAAGTTGCATTTTTACAAATTGCATATTTAGGTGATATATATGACTATGTTGCTACATCAATAGCATGGAAACTCTTATGGCATTACCTATTTTGTCAAACTTAAAAATATGTCATTGCAAAATGAAATACCTATTGTAAGAAATTTAGACCCCTGTAAACTAGATTGTTTAACCTAATTAATTAACCAAGTGAATACTTAGGTTTATTATTCAGATCTAGGTTAAAACAATAACAATCATATCATGCAAAGCAACGGAAATATAAAGAACACAATGATATGATGACCCAAGAAAACCAAACCGGTAAAAAACCTAGGGAGGATTTAACCTAGCTATCCTCAAGGTAAAACGAATTCACTATGAAAGAATAGAAGTTTACACAATAGAGACTTATACCACTAACATCCTATTGTTACCTGCCTGTAGGAAATTTACTACCACGACCACGTGACAGCTCCGAGACCACGAACTCCTTCTTTCCTTGAATTCTTCAGCAAAGCACAAGTAACACCTGCTTGTATATCTTGAAGCTCTTTTGTTGTTCTGCAACTGTATGATTTACCAATCTCTTAACATGAATCTTGAGTTTGGAAACCCTAAGTGTATGTGAAGGTAAACACCTCTAGATCTAACAATTAGATTCACAAACACAGCATTTAGAACTCTAAAAACGTGGCTAGGGCTTTCCCTTATATACTTAGGGCGAAACATAAAACCCTATACAATAAATGGGCTAGGGCTGAGTTGGAAAAATTCTGCAGAAAAACATTCTGCACGACTTTCGATCGGTCGAGTCTAATTCTCGATCGATCGAGTCAGGCAGAAGTGCACAGTAGATTTTGCAGTTAGCTCGATTCCAACTTTACATAAAAAGCCATACTTTGAGCAAGTCTAACACAAGACTAAAGATTGTTTTGATCATGGTTTGCCAACATTACAAATTGAAGTTCTAATACATTAGTTCCTAATACCTTAGAACCTAACAAACTCCCACTTTGGCAATTCGTGACAAAACACAGACTTAACAAAAAGCTCAAAGTTTACAAATTAAATAGTCCATTACAAAATAAAAAGGCACTAAACAAATTCAACCTAACTACTATCTAACAGTTACAAAGTAGACAGCAGTACGACTGAATCAACCTGTATATTCCTGTAACACTTAACAAACACATAAACACATGTGTGGAAAGGAAAAACAGTAAAACAACAAATATGCAAACTAACTCTCCCCCTACGTTAGATACATCAAAAATAATTTCAACTCCCCCTAAACAAAACATACCTGTATTTTCCACACATATTCCCACACATATTCCCACATTTTATCTCCCCCTTTTTGTTACGTATTGACAAAAACAACTCAAACAAAGAGTAGAGTGACAGTAAACATAAGAAAGAAAAAAAAAAAAAAAAAGAGAACCAAGGGAACATAAAACAGTTTAGCTCTATAGAAAATAGAGAATACTCCCCCTATAAAGAGTAACAACTCCCCTTATGAACAACAAAGGCTTTCAAAAAAAACTTTTCTCCCAAAAAAAATTTTTCTCCCCCTATAAAATAGGAAAAACAAAACATGTTTTGGGAAAAACAATTTTGGGAAAAATTTAGCAGGTGGGGATAAATAAAAACACACAAACCTAAAAAAAATTGAGTTGAGGATACACATGAAGAAAAATATTCTTTGGTTAAAAAAAATTTTATGACCAAAAAACAAAAAGCACACATTATGCTGAATGAACAAAAATGCAAATGCAATGCATGACAGTACTTAACCAAGTTATAGAGGGTACACAAACAAGAAATATCAATTTCTTAATTAACCCATGAGTACATGTACAAACTAGTACATACTCAAACAAAAACAAAAAATAGCTTAGGACTTATATAACACATACTATTCAAGTTTCTCCACAATGTCAAGCATGTTCTAAATCAAGAGAGAGATATCATAATTCATGTAATCCTCAAAACAAATAAAACAAGACACAAAATAAAATATTTTTGTCTTTTTGAAATTTTTCAATGTTTTTGGATTTTTTAAAAAAAAAAAAAAAAACAACCTAAAAAACAAAACAACCAAAAACAAAAACAAAATATGTCCACAAATAATTGAAAGAATTAAATTAGGGACAAGTCAGCAACACTCATCTTAGAGAATTTTTTCTCACTCATATAGCACGAGTCTTCGGCTTTGTAGGTGAAAATCCATGTGAAGTAGAGTGTGTTTGAGGGATTACACCAATCTTCTAAGAAAGACTGAAATCCTGCAAATTCCTTTCACAAGCCAACAAGCTCAAAATTTTCAAAATAATATGAAACAATTTATATGGACTTATGGCAGGAGAAATATCATCACATATCCTAGATTGAAATACAGAATTTTTAAATTTCAATTTATGACAATTAGAATGAATGTGACCGGAGACACCACAAAAGTGACAAACATGAACAAATTTAGGAGCATAAGTATTCCTAATAGTAAATCTAGTCTCAGATTTTGGTTTTTGCCTCAACAAAGAACAATTTGGTCTAATGTGACCAATAACACCACAAAGGTGACAGGTAGGCACAAAAATAGATTTATTATACTCTCTAACAGTAGGTTTAGACTTAGGTGTAGAAACTTCAGCGTCTACATTAGAATTTTTACCTTTGTCTAACCTAGCAAAATAAGTCTTTTCTTTATTATTCCTCTTGAAAGGAGGGATATAAACTTTTTCAGTTTTAGGCTTAAGAGAAACAGAAACACTTCTGTTATCAACAGCAGACTTGGTATTAGTCAAATTTTCAATTTTAGCTTTAGATTCAGCTAACTCTTGTTCCAAGCTTTTCATCTTCTCATCTTGAGAGGAAATTTGATTTCTCAAAAATTCATTCTTTTTATTAGATTCATCTAATCTAACACTCAATTCCTCCTTTTCAAGATTAGCCAATTTTAACTCTTCCTTGAATTTCTTAGCAATTCTCATAGTTTTTAATAATTTCTTACGAAGAGTTTCACAGACATTAAGAAAATCAACAGAAACAACAGTATCATTTTTATTCAAATCATCACAAATATGAGCAGAAAGACACTTCAAATTATCCATGATAACAGGGACCAATGATCAACTCTTAGATCAAAAGATCTAACACAAAAGAGTTACCCGCTCTGATACCACTTGTAAGAAATTTAGACCCCTGTAAACTAGATTGTTTAACCTAATTAATTAACCAAGTGAATACTTAGGTTTATTATTCAGATTTAGGTTAAAATAATAACAATCATATCATGCAAAGCAGCGGAAATATAAAGAACACAATGATATAATGGCCTAGGAAAACCAAACCGGTAAAAAACCTGGAGAGGATTTAACCTAACTATCCTCAAGGTAAAACGAATTCACTATAAAAGACTTAGACTACTAACATCCTATTGCTACTTGCCTGTAGGAAGTTTACTACCACGACCACGTGACAGCTCCGAGACTACAGACTCCTTCTTTCCTTGAATTCTTCAGCAAAGCACAAGCAACACCTGCTTGTATATCTTGAAGCTCTTTTGTTGTTCTGCAACTGTATGATTTATCAATCTCTTGACATAAATCTTGAGTTTGGAAACCCTAAGTATATGTGAAGGTAAACACCTCTAGATCTAACAATTAGATTCACAAACACAGCATTCAGAATTCTAAAAACGTGGCTAGGGTTTTCCCTTATATACTTAGGGCAAAATATAAAACCCTATACAATAAATGGGCTAGGGCTGAGTTGGAAAAATTCTGTAGAAAAACATTTTGCACGACTTTCGATCGGTCAAGTCTAATTCTCGATCGATCGAGTAAGGAAGAAGTGCACAGTAAATTCTGCATTTAACTCGATTCCAACTTTACATAAAAAGCCATACTTTGAGCAAGTCTAACACGAAACTAAAGATTGTTTTGATCATGGTTTGCCAACATTACAAATTGAAGTTCTAATACATTAGTTCCTAATTCCTTAGAACCTAACACCTATTCTGTCAAAGCTTGAGTAAGATTTTTTTTTTTTCTGGACATAGTTCTGGAATTTAGATTATATATATTGCGTCATTGTTGTTTGCCGTAATACCTATAATTTAGATTATATAAAATGCAACAGTGTTGTTTACCTGCCGTAATACCTAACACCTATTCTGTCAAAGCTTGAGTAAGATTTTTTTTTCTTTTTTTTTTTTCTGGAAATAGTTCTGGAATTTAGATTATATATATTGTGTCATTGTTGTTTGCCGTAATACCTATAATTTAGATTATATAAAATGCAACAGTGTTGTTTACCTGCTGTAATCAATGGTGTTGTTTGTCTTTGGCACCCAATGATTATCGAAGTTAACATAAAGCTAAATTTCATTGAACTTCATAAACTCAACAAAAGATAACATTAATCTACAATTGTCTACTAAACCAAAAGCTAACATAAAGATAAATTTTTTGATACATATTATTATTGGCATTAATATTCAAAAAGTTACATCAAGGTAACAACATATAGGCTGCTTTTGTTTTGCCAGCATACATAAACACACCAAAACAAACTACAAAAAATAGCCATGACCCTATTGATGCCTACTTCAGCTTCTTCACAACTATTTTGTGTTTATCCATCATTGATTGATACTTCAGAGCTTTAATTTATCCCACTGCAATTATGATGAAAAAGTACCAAGAAAAAGACAAAGCAGGAAATGTGCTGAGAACCATAAAAATAGCAAACTAATATATAAGAAAGTATAATTATCTAGCAAATTTGGTAAGGAATTAAAGGTAAAAATATTTGAAGTATGGTCAGGTCACTCTGTGCTTACTACCTCAGTTCAGATTGCCATATGCACATGTATGTTAACATGAAGAACAAAATAATAGTTGGGTAAGAAGATTATGCATTTATAGATTTGGAATTTAATTTAGTGAAGTAAATCGCGTAGAAAATTTTAATTTGCATTAAAAGGGTAATGTCCATTCTTCTGCTTAAGCTTTACATACCTAGTGCATTTTCATATCTCTCTGTACATGTTCACAAGACAGCACACAAGCTTCCATTTTTTTTTGTGAGTTCATAAGCATTACATTAAACAAGCACACACATCCTTAGCAAAACCATCACATGAACAGAGATTCACATGCATACACCAACATTAGCACAATACACAACACACAACCAGAACAAACTCTAAACCCACATTAGAAAATCCCCACAGAGACAACCAAACACCAAAGCCACGGCCAAAATACCAATCCCAAAAATCCCTTATTTTCAAATCTCCACACTTGGACCCAAATATAAAATCTCATTTTTCAATCTCCAAACCCATAGACAAAAAAAAAAAAGAAAGAAAAAAAAAAGGAGGGACCTTTGAGCAGAAAATAAGATAAGAAAAATAAAGAGAGAAGGAGAGGTTGGAGCTTGTGTGGCGACTTATTAGTGAAGACTGAGGGATGTGAAGAGAGAAACCTGAGAAAACACAAAAACCATTCTCCACACGATTTGGAATTGAGGGAGAGACCGAATTCAATGTTTTCAATTTGGGGTAATTTTAGTCTTAGGGTTATTTGGGACTAGCTTTGGGACTAAGGCTAGAAACTAATCTGAGACTGAATAAGCGAGAGAAGGAAAGGAACAAAATATTATACGTGAAGGGAGCAAGAAGGCTTCCAGCGTAAGATGGTTTTGCTAGAAAAAGAAGATTTGGAGGTTTTCTGATGAGACAAAGGCTAGTCTCGTTGGAACTTGCAATGTTTGGCAGTGTTGTGCTGCCGAAGACACTGCAGCTGGGAAGTGGCTATCAAGGTTTGGGGTTGAGAGAGAGCAAGGGCTATGGTGGCTTGGGGATTGGGAAAGAGAGAGAGATTTGATTTTGAAAAGAGGGAAAGTAATTGATTTTTGGTTTTGCAGAGAGAGTAATGGCGGGTATTTGAAATTTTTTCAGGGCTAATTTAGTCCTTCTATTTTAAATAGCTTAATACACTGTGTCTTTTTTTAGGCTAAGTGTCAATTTCTTATTAGTCTTAGAAACACTACATGTGTGCTGAGTTGGAGTTTTTGATACACTATATACTTTCCGTCCAGCACAGCACATGAGAGTGCAACTTCTCTTACCCTCTACACTATCATCTAAATCTATTGGCTCATTCGTGCAAGGTTAAGATGTAATATTGGGAAGATGTGCCAAGCTTTTGGGCTTAATGACTGTATATTAGCCCCTGATTGTGCTTACCATTAGGGCTATTGATAGTCACATCTTTCACCATGAATGATCCTTTCATCAGTGACTTCTGACCACAAAGGCTTGACACGCGGCAAGGGAAAGGGCAGTCGTTTTGGCGTCTCTTCATTTTCACGCTTGATGATTAGACGTAATGCTTCATAAATTTCATGTCTTTTCGCTGACAGAGGTTGGTGGCCTTTATGAAGAGATCTTTTCTTCAAAGATCTTCATTCCTTTTGCAGTCTATGTCTTCAGATCTTTCCATACCTTTAACTTTCCGTTTTATTAATAGAACAAATGGTCTCCATTGGCTTCCATCCCTTTATCCATAGATTCCAACTTTGTGGGCTACGAGTCAAATGGCCACCCTAACCTGGCTATTAACCCTACCCCTCCCGTCCACTAACCTATGCCAGAATTCCTTCCCCTCATCTGCTCTAGATGCTGATCCTCAACCCTTCTTTTCTTCTGGAGAAGAAGACAATGAGGAGGGAGGAGAGGAAGGAAAGGAGGAAGAGGAAAAGGAGTACCTAGAGTACGTCTCCAAGGACATGGCTGCTAGGGAGGAGGAGGAGGAGTATGATGAAGCATACCTCTAGAGGCATGGACTGTCCCCTGATGAATCCTATGATGAGTCCTTTAAGGTGCAAGAGGGGGAGAAGGAGAGGCCCCTTTAACGACAGTGACTCCAACAGCCAAGATTCGGAGTCTGGCCAGGACACTCCTAATGAAGGCTTGGATAAGGATGAAGATGCCTACAAGCCTCCTTCCCCTTAGGCCTTCATCCTCGAAACCTGCAACAATTTAATTTTCCGGTTTTAAGGTGCAAGGTAGTGCTCGGTATCCAACCTAGATAGTGAAAGACTATCTCCCTTATCTCCATAACCTTGCAGTTGTGCATGGTACATGCCATTGGTGTGCTCAGGATGCAGCTCCTCCTTGTGAAATTTTAAAATGTGGAACTGGAACTTTAATAGTTGTAGGCTACACGTCCAAGACATTAGCTTTGGGCCTCACTTTCATTCTTTAATTTTCATCTTTCTTTTCTTTTAATCTTTCTACACCTCATGCCTGGATTGTGCTTTCTTTCATTCTTCTCTTTTCTTCCTCTTTTGCTTCACTGGATCTCTTCAACGTTTGGCTTGTCTTTGGGCCCATCTTGTAGCATTGAACTTCCATGTGAATTGCTTCTTCAATGAATTTTCTATTCCTTCTCTTCCACTAATTCCCTTTTTCATGTTAAACCTTTATCACCTATAAAACAAAGATTATTTATAATCAATCACAAGATAGCATAAAAGTACAACTAAAAATGCAAATGTGAGAGTAATTTATTGTATATATTTCATGCTCATCACTCCTCTTACCCAGGTTCACCATCTTCTTAATCTATTGGCTTGTATGTGTAAGGACAAGATGCAATATTAGGAAGCAAACCCTTTGTGCTCAACTTCTGGGCTTGCTGACTGTACAAGACTTACAAAACAAGGCATGGATTTTTGCCTATAAAACTTTTTTTTTTTTTTTTCTATTGATAACAATGGAGATATTTTCTCTAAAAAAAAAAAAAAAAAACCTCCCTTTCAAAAGGTTTCGAATTTAATCTTGGAAATGATTTTCCAAAGTACATGAAAAATCTCTTTTTCTAAAAAAATAATCGTTTTTTCTTAAAAGATTTCCCATAAAAAATCCATTTTCTTAAAAACTCATGAGATAACCTTTTCAAAATCCCATTTTCTCAAAAACTCATGAGATAGTCTTTTTTCCAAAATAAGCTTCTCCAAAAAGGTATGAGATTTTCAAAGAGCAAATACTCATCTTTTCAAATGTAAAGAGATTTCCATTTTTTTTAAGTGATGCAAGGAATATTCACATCTTTATAAGCAAATAAAACTTTTCCAAAGGAATTGTCTTCTTTTTTTTGCACAAATAACGTGATTTTAAGACATAATTTTAAAAGAGGTTGTGACGTATCCTTAATTTAGTTTGATTGAATTAGTGGCACCAATCAACCATCTTGGTTTTTTGTGTCTTGTGCATGAGAATGATACATGGAAAATGAATTTGCTTTTGAATGCATAAGGTGACATTTTTTTTATCTCCTCTCTTCCTCTTTATGTTGTAGAGTAATATTTACATTTGAGAGAGAGAGAGAAAGAGAGAGGATTCAAGTTACACCTGATGTAACTTCATAAGAGTTACATATTTTTAAGACCATAGATTTTTCTTGGATCTAATGGTTAGAAAACACTCTTGCTATGTCATAATAATTCCCTTGAAATTAGCGGTTGGCATTAACTCTTCCTATTAAATGTGTTAAAAAAAAAAAAAAACATTGAGCTCTCCCATCTCCATTGTCATCGTTTTCTCCTTTCTTCGTCTCACGTCTTTTTGGTTCTATGCACTTCAAGCCTCAACCATTGATTTCTAACACCATTGCTTCAAAGTACTGGAATTAGAATTAGTGCTATAATTTTTTTAAGAATCACTCATGGCCAAAGTCACAGTTATTTTAGAGAACAATTGTTGTGGCTGAGTTTTTCTAAAATATTCATGACCAATTTCGTTTGAGGTCTGCCAAAATAATAGGTCTAAGGGTGAAAATAATTAGAAAAACACTCATGGCTAAGTCTTTCTAAAACACCCTACATGATAATGTAATCATCTCTTTCACTTAACTTATCATAATTATTATCTTGAAATTATTATTTCAAAAAGCAAGGGTTACAAGGTCAAAAACGCAGTAGGAACTAGGAATGGAATTGGCCAAGATTGGTTTTGCAATATGAGAAGCCAGATCTGCAGAGAAAATTCTTCAATTCAATGAAGCTATTTATGAAAGAGGCTAATGATAAAAAAAAAAAAAAAAAAAAAAAATTCGGCCACAAAGAGTCTTCGCAACAAGACAGGTAACCAATCTGACTTGGTGGTGCTCAACAGTCAACATAATACATGGTGGCTCCCCAAAATCAGCTATACTTTAGGAGGAGAGAGAGGGGAGAGAACATATAACTCGTTTTTGGTAAGAAAAGATTGGTACGGAATGCCATAAATAAATGGGATGCTAATCACATATCAGTATTAATGAGTCATTTTTTTGACCGTTTGATCTACTTAAATCTAATGGTTTAGAAAATGTATAACTCTAAAGAGTTACACCAAGTATAACTTGAACGCATCTCATTTATATATATATATATATATATATGTTAAATAATACTCACGTGCAAGTTATGTATATTATTTCTTGCAACATAGTAAATAGTTCTCTCATGATATTCATATATTTTTTCACATGCTTCTTTGTACGTACTCTTTGCAAACAATAACTCGTGCTACTTACATGTAAGCAATCTATTCACATGGTATGTGTATTTATTTTTTGTACAAAACTATTTAAAATAAAATGCTAAGTATTTAATTCTAAAATATGATTATTGAGATTAAATTAAAATAAGATACTATCATTTGGATAGACGATATCGAGTTCCTAACACCTTCTCCACTCATAACCGAGCTTCTCAATCCAAAAATCTTTGATTTGAGACCTTTGTTACTTTAATTAGCTTGGCAGCCCTTAAGATTAGCTTTTAGTTAATTAGGTAATTCAAATTAATTAGATAAATAAGTGACCAATGACAACTAGAATAAACTAATGGTTGGTAGCGAATCCTTAAAATTAAATAAGTAAAGAGACTCACACACACACACACACACATCACCCCCAGTAATAGATATGCATCATCACATGTCACCAAGCAAAAGGCCTAATTTGGATGTGGAGAAAAGAAAGCCGAGGCGTCCATAGCCTTCTAACAAGCATCCACACAAGGTGTAAACATAAATATGAAACTCTGTTGCTGCACCATGGCACAACTAATGTGAAATTCTGCTGGATTTTCATTGTGAAAATAAGGTAAAATACAACCATTTTTTACTACAAAAGTTTTATGAGGATTTTCACCTAACTTGAAACTCTGCTAGATTTTCGTCACAAAAATATCGTAGAAATTCTAAATGTGCTAACAAAACATTAACTAAGGTCACACACTTGTCCAAAATAATCCTCAAAGCCCAAAACTTTTAAGCCTCGAAAGATACAACCAAAAGCTTTATTTTATCTACCAATGACCAAAATCTAATAATTAATCAAAACAAATTATTGTCTAGTGACAAGCATCATGGGGTGCCTAACACATTCCCCACCCATAACCAAGTTAATTTCCAAATCCATGCATCTAATTAAGATTTTTTTCGTCATCCTTTAGTCTAGGAAAAGCAATTTTTTCTTAACATAGACTTGACAATAAAATCAAATAGATATAGGTGACTAATCACATCTAGAAAAAACCAATGATCGGTGGTGATTTCCAAACTGTAATTAAGAATGGATCATTAATAATCCCACGCACAGTGCACAATTAGGATCCAAGCACAAATGTACACACTTTCCCTTTTCTTCATATGAAGGAAGTAGGGAAGGGTAGGACATTGCTCGCCTATCCATACTCTAATGTGAACCATATGCATGCATTGCGGTTTAGGGTTGTTGAGATCGTTCTCATCTCATTATCATCCAACAAAGATGGCGGGGTGTATCGGCACACCTATTGCATACTGACTAGGAGTTAGACCAACCATATCCCAAGTGTAACTTTCTATGGGAATTTAGTTTATCAAACATATCTTTCTGTCAAAGAGGATCTATGTGGGCTTGAAGATAGGCGTGAGGCTCATAGAGGGTGGTAAAAGCAAAACAACAATGATAATCATTGAGATTAGGAGGAGTGCTTACTCGAGTAGAGCGACAAATATTAGGACTAATAGGAGGCTCAGGGAATGGTGGCAAGGGTGATGGGAGGATCATTGAAAATCAGAGACAATGAGGAAAAAGATGTAGAAACTTGCTGAAGACTAGTAAAAGGTCAGTGTTAATAGAACAATATTGTAGAAGACACAAACGTGGCAATTGTTATGGGATCAAAGCAGTGAAAACTCTTTTAGGAGACAACAAAAATGGGCGCAAGGATGAAGTTTTGTTTGTTCATGAAGAGGGAGAGAGACAAAACCAGAACAACCAAAACTTGAAGAATGGAGTACCCAAAAGAACTTATATAGTTTGTTCTTCATTTCTTTTCTAGATTTATTGCTTTAGAAGTGTGTTTAGTTTTTTTATTTATGCTTAATAACATGATTTAAGTTCTTTGCTTACTTGCTCCTCAAAAAAAAAAAAAAAAAGTTCTTTGCTTACTTAGAAACATGATTAGTTTGCTTACAGTCTTTAGTTTGTTCCTTAGGGTTTTAAGTGCAATTGAATGATGAACGTGAATTTGCGTATCACATGTCATGCATCTGATTATTCGGTGCTATGGTTATAAATGAGGTAAGAACATGCATTCCAACATGAATATGCATGCGTAATGGATGAACATGAAAAAAAATGAGATGAATGTGGATTGAATGATGAACTTGATGATAAATGGGAAGTATGTTTATGTGATACATGGTTGCTGCCTATAATTTGATGCAATGATTGATGAGTTGTATTGAAATGTGATGATATGCTATGTGATGATGTGCTATGTGATGAATGTTAGGATGAGAAAAAATGCTTGATTGATTAGGACTAGTGTGTGTGCAGGCATGTGCTTGTTTAGGTTATGGAACACAAGGATTGGAGGTCAGTGTATAGACCGGATGGGATTGGGCGCTTAACATTTTCTCATCCCGTACCTTAATTTCAAAATTCAAAATTCAGACTTAGAATATAGATATAAGGTCCTTTATAAGGGATTTGGTTGGTTCCTAGGCTTGAACTAGGCAGTGACTCCCAAATCCTCTGTCGTCAATCCATTCGGCTAAGGCATACTCCCCAAGAGTACAAAGAGTGCAAACACAAGAAAATTACAAACCAAACCCTTCTCGAAAGGATTGGCCGCAGGGTGGAGCACTCACTGTGACAACTCCACCAAGATAAAGAGATAGGCTCCAATGTGTTCCATACCCTTCATCTAGTAATGACTCCTTTAATATGGTGCGTTTCACACACTCATAGTTGATTCACCTTCGTTACCCTAGTTAGAGGTGACTGAGAAATAGCTTTGTTTGGGTAAAAGCTTTATAAAGTTCACCCCCACCAACTAACAATATGTGTCATTGCTTATAATGAGTTATGAGTACAATAAAGGATTGTCTACCAATCCATTAAGGTCTATTTAGGCATTTGGTTGGAGTATGTCACCCCTAATTATGAGTGTCCTACTGGATCATACCCTTAATGTTAAGGATCATACCAACACTTAGAGTAATCTTAGACCTAATTCAAATAGTTACCCTAATGCATGTGTTTGCTCTTATCTTTTACCAATTAACTTAATTTTTTAAAAGTTATGGATAAAATCAATGGGTAATAAGAGAATGAAATATATGGGATGACCTACAAAGTTGTGGCATGACCTAAGCTTAAGGAAAGAAGGGTTTTTTTTTTTTTTTTTTTTTTTTTTTTTAATTGATGGGAAAAAAAATTTTCCTGAGAAAAAAAAAAAAAAAAAAAAAAAATCTCTTCTCAAGGCCCATGGCCTTATCATGAATTGAATGTTAATAGAGATCCATTGCATATCTTGGGCTCAATCAAGCATTGAAAGAAAAAGATTTTTTTAAAGCCCAAAGATATGAATGTACTGTGAACCCTTCATCCAAAAGAACGTGTGGGATGTTTGATCAAAACCTCCTATTACAAAAAATTTCTTCCATTTGATTTTTCATCTTAGATTCTGAATTTGAATCATGTTTCTAATACGAAGCTTTTAAATAGTCCAAAAATAGGAAGTTTTTTTTCCCTTTTTTGGAGTTGTTTTTTTTAATAATAAATGTTTGCGTTTAAATAATTATTTCAAATTGCACGAAATATTAATAATTTTTTTGTGCAAGTCAAGCAATCAAAAAGTTTTTTTTTTTTTTTTTTTGGTGTGCCTCATTTTCGTAATTGTTAAAAAAACATGAAAATGAGTCAATATTTTATAAATTTATTTCCCAAAAATGGGCCTTTTATTTTTTTGTAAGCGTTTTCTGTCAAGATGCAAGATATGTGAGATTTAATATTTCCAACCTGAAATGTGAAATAAAATTCATGTATTTAATTGGAATTATAATACACTCGAATTTTGTCAAACAAATAACAAAAAGTTAATGAATACATAATATATATATATATATATATATATATATATATATATATGTTATGAATACTAGATGTTTCCCTCATACTTGATGTTTATGAGATTGTTTGAAGGGTGTGCATGTGGTCAGTCATCTATTTATTTGTTAGGCTTGATATGGAGGGCGAAAGTTCTTACTAATGATAAAATTACTAATTTTACAAAAAGTTCAAATTATTCAAAATAGTAAATTTAATCGTTTAACCATTATTCAAACCCTAGTACAATAATGGTCTATAATGATCCACTATGTCAATATTTATGACTAATTGCATAAATATAGTAGATCCATGATTATTCCAACTTTTAGCAGAGGATGGGTTAATGTCACTTGAGCCTCCATGAATGAAAATTCGCATATTTCATCCAAAAGAAAGTTATATAAAAATAGCCAAGCCAAGTTCATATCAATTTGACTACCATTCCATCTAGCACCTAGGTGGCATCATTCGTATAAATAATTTGCAATAAAACTTAAACAATCTGGAAATAAAATATAGTAAGAGTTTAAAAATTGGAGACAGAAAATTTTTAAGAAAATATCAAAAAGGGTATGAAAAATGATTTCCCTTTTATTAATTAGGCATGAATAGAAATTAAGATTTTCCCTCATACATCATTCATCACAGCCCTTTGCCAATCATACTTCTTCAAAGCCATTTTCGTTTGTAAATTATATTTGTATAGTCCATCCTCTTTTGCTATCCACATGCAATAATCTCCACCGCATTCCTTTACGAATTCAAAATCGGATTTAAATACAACGAAAGCAGCATGGAACGTAATTTTGTCGAAGTTAGTGTACCAAAAATTGCAGAAGAAGAGCGTTGAGGCAAAACCATTTTGGCGAAAAGAGAATTCCCAATATGCTGCAGGCTTAACACTTCTAAGGCCGAGATCATCATCTCTAGATTTACAATGGAAGGCAAGCTCTATGTTGCCAAGGTCGTTGATAATTCGTACATAGTTCATTCTAAAAGGTTTGGATATCACCGTAAATGCATTGCTTATGCCAATGGCTAATAAAATGACAAGCCAAAAAAAAGATAATTGGGATATTGTTCTTTGATTCATTTTTCCAATGTTTGGAGAAGGTATTGGGTTAGTGTACTTACATTCCTCTTGTTATTATAGCTACAAATGTAAAGTATAATACAACTCCTCTATCTCATTTTTGTTTTGGACTTTATACTTCAAAAAATGTGTATTATAGCCCATTGGTTGCACATTAAAGATTAATAAATTCTTAATTATGAGCTGAATTAATAATTTTTTGTTATTATAGTTCATAATTAGGCATTTATTATTCTTTAAACTTCAAACCATTGAGCTGTAATACAAATTTTTCAAAGAAAATAAATACATATATACACCTAACTTAAATTAGAGTAGAAATTTTATCTTGTATAAAAAAAAAAAATCCATTGATTGTTACCATAATTATATGTTAATAAATATTGTTGTAAATACCTATTAATTATTATGATAAGTGCATATTAATAATAATTATCATAAGAAATATCTATAAAAACACAATAATAACAAATATTTATTAATAAGTACCATAATTATCATATTAAATTTCAGATTTATATACAAAATAAAAGGAAAGAAAATTTATTTTTAAATAAAATAATCTTTTATTGAACTTTCTTGTGCACTGCACGAGTTGCTAATTAGTATATTTTAATTTGAAAGAAAATTTATCTTAATTGATGCTACAAATTTTATCATGTTAACTTTCAAATGCACGACAACAAAGTAATGAAGTAATTTACTTTGACTAAGATACACCATTAGCCCCCAAAGTTTACTTGTTAATTGTTTTACTTATCAATGACATGTCGTCAAGGATTAGCTGTTTTTGATTCTTGAAAGCTCGATATTACTAATGCTAGAGCTTGTTTAGACCTCCAATTGTTAATTGTGGCTTGATTAATTTTATGCTTAACACACTTAATGCGGAATATATGTGATTATCAAATTAATCAGTTGAAGCATTCAACGATTGCATAGATGAACAAATAAGTGCAATGCTAAAATGGAAAGGGCAGTGGGTAAGAATAGCAATTCCAAGATAGCACGTCGATGTGTTATCGAAGTGGTAAACCGAAAAACTTGACCTAAAAACCTTTTTGCAGCCCTTTAAGCCAAAATGATTCACTAGTGAATAAGTTGGAGCAAAAAGATACTAAAAAGACTCTCTAAGCCTAATCTATCCAAAATACTTGAGCTCTCCAAGCTCTAACTGCCAATGGATTTCTCAGAGTCTTATCTTCACTAGCTTCTCGGATTTTGCAATACCACCCAATTGCACCGCCAAACCTCATTGGCTTATTTTAGCAAATACCCAATGCTTCCTAAGCTCCAAAGCACTCTCTACACTCTGAATAGGTCTAGGTTGTCTTTGGGTACAAATCTCCTTTCAAGGTATGATAATGGGAGAGGGGAAAGAGATTACAAAGGAATTCTCACTTGAGGATAAGTAGCTTTCCCTAAAATAGTGGGTGTTGTGGAAACATCTCTCTAGGGTTTTCTTCTGAATAGTCTCTTTTCAATTTTGTGGGTAATGAGGGTATATATAGTATGAGTGAAGGGTATAAGAGTCACACTTAATATCCCAACTGTCAGTGCATCTCGCGAGTCATTTTGCAGGTTAGCCAAGTCGCAAGTTGCTCATGAGATATGCTGACTCTTAAACTTCCACATGTACTCTTCACATGGCCTTTCGTGGGTGTTGAGTCTCGAGCCAAGTTGCAAGATCAACTATTGAAATCTCAAATAGTGTAAAATACTATTGCTTGTTTGACCCCTAATTTTAAACAAGCGATTATTGCTTTTATCCTACTTAACTAACTGTAAAATAAGAGTAAGTATAATGCAAGAAGGCCGAAACTACTCTAAAGCATATGCATATACAATAAACAATTAAGTTTGATAGGCCAAGAACGTATTGACCCCTTGTGATGAATTAATTAATTAATTACCCAAGTTTATTAATTAATCAAATTGACATGCAAAGCGCTTGGTAGCACAAAAAAATCACCAATTAACTAAAGTATGCAGCAGAAAATAAATTGACATGGTGATTTGTTTACAAATGGGGAAAACCACCAAGGTAAATCTCCACCGGTTGATTTTAAGGTCACCACTCCCGAGAATTCACTATTATCAAAACAAGCAGTTACAAGTAAAGGAATCCCAGTACCTTATACCAATCTACAGTTGAATTCTTACCCCAATAAACAATTGGACTTGTTCTATAGTGACAATCTCTTCTTTTATTGTACGGCTCCTAGTACGTGACTAACTAATTGTGTGGATTCCAATATGCGACTTGATCACCAACTTGAGAAGGATGTTGGCTGCAAAGTTCTTCAGTTCATCCAGACAATGAAGATCAGGAAGTTTCTTGGTCACAAAACCTTATGGTGTACAAACACATCAGCTTCTTTAAGAGAAAGATGAACTGGGGCAAACTAGGTTTCTGATCACACTTTTCTTCACACTTGTGGTTTTATGCTCTTGTGCAACTATGCAACCTTTTTCGGCCCTTAAGATAATCCTTATATATGTTTAGAGTTGTGAGAAAATAAAACCCAAACATACACTCACAGATTGAATGAAAATCAGCTCTGAAAAACTGAATTTCATAAACCTCAATAGATAGCCATCTATTGAGCTAGCTGTCGAGCCACGGGCTTTAGCAACTTTTAAATCTCGATAGATGCTAGCTGTCGAGTTTTAAAATCCATCACTTCATTACTTGATTCTTGGACAGACTTGCATAGCTTTAACACTTAAACTTGAAACCTTGTTTCTTGAAGCATTAAACACATCCTAGATCTACCCAATTACAAGTGAAGTGTGTTTTGTCAAAGGATTAGCCAATTACATATAATGTTAACATATGTTCCTAACATTGAATCACATATGTCCTAACAAAGGTAAAGCATAAAGAGTAAGGGATGAGAGATGCAAAAACAAGATAATTCTGAGATGTATTATCGAAGAGGAAACCAAAGTACTCGGCGATAAACCTCTCTGAGGCCTTCTAAGCTTAAAAATTGATCCATTATTGTATAAAGTTGGAGTACAAGGAAATCAAAAAGACCGTCCAAGCCTAATATACTCAATGTACTTGAACCCTCTAAGTTCCAGCTACCAACAGACTTCACCGAGCTATGTCTTCACTAGTTATCTGGATCTTGATATTAGTTCCAAATTGCATCCGCCAATCAATGGCATCTTCCAATGCTTCCCATGAGCACCAAAACTTCTTTCAACACTCAGATTAAGTGAGGTAAGTGTTTGGGTTAAGAACCTCTCAAGGATTTGTAACCGGAGAGGTAGGAGTAGAGGAAAACTAAGAGAAATTGTATAGGTGATTGTGTGTTTACAATCTCTAACTCTCAAGTGTATTGCTAGGGTTTTCTCTTTGCAAGTCTCCTTACAATTCCGTTGGTAATGTGGGCTTATACAGTGTGGGTAAAGGAATGAGGAAAGCACTCTTTAAAATCATCCAAGCAAAGAGTTTCATAGGTCACTTGTGAGTTGGCCAAGTTGTAAAGTGACTCACAAAATACAGCCTGGCAAAAGACTATTTAGATTCCAGCATGTGCTTCTCACGTGGCCTTCCACAGGTTGTCTACTCGTGAGCCAGTTGTGAACTTCACTATCTACACAATTCTTCACCAAACTCTTACACTCAACCTTTAAATTAAATCCCACAAACATATAGAGAAATGATTGAACAAAATACAATCAAATTTGACACAGAATAAAAGCCAACAAAAGCATAGTTGTAAATCACAACTTTACAAATGCCTTAAGCAATCTTCACCAACTTAATACTAAACCCATTACAATTAAATCCCATAAAATACAAGGAAATAAATTAATGACATTACAAAACTTTTTGTCATGAAATAAAACCAACATAAATGTTATGTGAAAAGCCATAACTTAACAATCTCCCCATGTGGCTATTCTATGACAAAAACACCTTACAACAAACTTTAGACTTAAACGTGAATTTAGGAACAATGGCAAAACTCACTCGCACCTAAATCTAAAACCTATGACAAACTTGGAACAAAATACCTATAACCTGAAATACTTGCACAAAACACATCAGATCCTCGTGGTAAAGTAAGCAAGAAAGGACAAGTATAAAGTAGCAAGTAACTTACGATCAAGTAGATATCAATTGAAAATAACTTAAAGCACAACTTGATCAAACACATGACAGTCATAAGGAAATGACAACAATGATCACATAGCAAAGCAAATCATCACCCGAACATACAATCATTAAAGAACAAAGCAAAAGAATGAATGCATGTCCAACACATAAACACGATGTGGCGAGAATAGCAAAGCATAGATACTAATAGAACCTCAAAGCACTATAAAGAAAACAAGAAAATAAACATAATGTAAAACAAAACAAAACAAAACAAAACAAGGTTTTTCTCATATAAAAAGATTTCTTCTCCCCCCTTCATATAAGCATCTCCCCTATGAAATTTTCCCCCATGAATGTGCACAAAAGTAAGATACTCTCTAGTATACTCTCCCCCTTTTTGATACGAATAGACAAAGGGGCCAAGAAGAATAAGGGAAATAAATGAAGATAAGAACAAGGATAACGATGCATGAGGGATATTGTGGGCGTAAGGGAAAAGAAGTGTCGAAGTAGCCACCTAGTTATATGGTCTAGGAACCATGAATATAGCATTCCTTCAAAGAAGGGCCTTTGGTCTTACTACCAGAGTATGGGTTCAGAGTTTAGGCATGCTCTTGGGAAGGTGTTAGGAACCTAAGATTGCCTAAACCTAAGGTTGGCCTCCTATCATTGTGTCTTACGTCCTAACCTTATTTAAAACATGTTCAATGCTTGCATTTATACTCACACACACACTAGCATACACCTAAGCATACAATCATGGCATCATTCATCCCAAAACACATATCCATCCTTAAAGCAAAAGAGAGCCAAATACATAAAAGAAACCCTAGCATGTGAAACCCTATCATACATCTCAAGGCAAGGCAGCAACCCAAACATAACAGCAAAGCAAATCACATCATAAATCAAAACAAGGCATCAACTTCATGCACATATATCAAGGGAGGTTTAAACAATCAACATGCATGTTCATGTAAATGCATGACTTACCTCACTTAACTCATAGCACCTCATCACCTATGGCATCATGAATGGGCATGTGAATGCATGTTCATGGCATAAAACCCTAATCTAAACATGTGATAACAAACAAACATGTTAAAAGACAGAAAAGCAATTATGGGGCTTAAAACATATGAAAAAGAGGCTACACAGAACAAACATGTGAAAGTAGAAACAAAAAAATGTGATGCCGTTACTCATAAAAGCAATTACAGTTTAGAGTTTATGTTTTTTAAAAATGTACCATGTAAGGCTTTTTATAGTTGAAAAAATGGGGTTTGGAACTGTAAAGTTGTGATTTACAACTATTGTATGTTGGCTTTAATTCCGTGCCAAATTTGATTGTAATTATGTTCAAACTTTTGTACCCTGTATTTTATGTGGGATTTTATTGTGAGGGTTGTATGTGAGAGATAGTGTAAAGACTCAAGGCAAAGTGAAGAGCAAGAAGTTTTCACGGGTGTCTCGCGAGAAGTTTACCCGTGAAATGACTCATGTGTCCTGCACATGACTGGAATGTGAAGAGTTAGGACAGGTTGGTGATAGCTGTTTTTCGTGAGTGTCTCGCGGGTAAGGCCTTCCCACGAGATACCTGCGAAACATTCTGTTTTGCTGAACTGTCATATCTGATACACACTATCTGTACCCACACTATATATACTCACATTACCCACAGATCTTGAGGAGTGCTTCTGAGAGAAAACCTTAACCACAAACCTTAAAAGTTAGAGATTGTTATACCCACAATTCTCTACACAATTTCTTGAGGATTTTACTAAACTCCTACCTCTCCATTTCTATACACTTGAGAGGTTGATAGCCCAAACACTTACCACACTATTTTAGAGTGTCAAATGAGGTTTTGGTGCTGCTGGGAAGCATTGGAAGAAGCCAGGCTTTGGCGGATACAATCGGGCGTATTGCGGGATCCGGAGAGCTAGACAAGACACAGTTCCGAGAAGTCTTGTTGGAGTAGGAGCTTAGAGGGCTTAGGTGCATTAGGTAGATTAGGCTTGGAGGGTCTCTTGCTGCTCATGTATCCCAACTAATTGTGTAGTGGATCGATTACCGCTTGGAGGACGGCGGAGAGGTTTTACGCTGAGTACTTTAGTTTCCTCTTCGATAACACATCGGCATGTTATCTTGTGTTTGCATTCTTCTTCCCTACTCTTCTACCTTTCCATTTGCTGCTATGTTATATTGATTATAAGTTAGAGTACTTTATTTGTTTATCCGCTCGCATTTACTCTATTCCGCATTTAGTATAAGTTAGAGTAAAATCTATCGAGCCGTAATATTTAAAATTGGGGTCTAAACAGCTCTTGTGTTTTTAACACAAATTTGAGCTTTCAAGAAAGGCTCCCAGACGATGTAGGATTAATTCCAAAACTTAGCCATTATTGTAGAAAACTTGTCTTTCATATGATTCCGAAACCCTATCTATGTATGCAAGAATGTGCCTGTGTATGCATGCTTTAGCTTGCGTATGCAGGCCATGACTCACGTACGTAGGTCGAGGGCCACTTTGGTCATTTAATTTTCCAAAAATAGGTTTTTTCTTGTTTAAAAGGTTATATTTTCCATTTTAACAATCCTCGAGTAAATTTAATATTTGATTGGGCTTTAAACTAGCCTCAGGCCATTGAGTTTAAGCATCATTAGGGAACGAGAGCCCAAGTCGTAAGGGGTTCAAAATATGGTGTCTATAGATCCCCCTCTTTTAATTTATGAGCTTTGTTGATGGAATCAAAAGAATAAAAAACAAAACATTTTGTTTCGACGTACGACTTGGGCTCAACCCACCCACACGACATATATCATGCATACATGGGGCGAGGTGCAACTCCGAAGAGCTGCGAGGGATTCGTATGTCCAAAGTCCCACCTTTGTTGCTCAGGGAATGAGCTACGACATGTTCTCTATCTCAGAACCTATTTTGCCACTTGCAAGCAAATGGTGAGTGACTCACTATCCTAGAGTCACTTAAAAAGAATAAAGAAAACAAATAAGGGTGCTCTTATGTGCTAATCCAACGAACAACAAATTGATATAGTCTCTGCGGTATCCATATAGGGCTCTTGCCTCAAACTTCTCTAGGTGACTTATTCCTCTTGTCTTCTTCACTTCTTTCTCTACCTTTTCTAGTGGAGCTCTTGCCTCAAGTTGGCCTTGGCCTCTTTCTCTATCACTATCTCTACCTCTTTCTATCGTGCTTGCATGTTCAATTCTCGGAAGATGTGTGCATGAGTAGGATCCACTAAGGTGTAGATGGGGAGGAATCTTCTGCCTCTCATGACTTGTTTAGAAATGAGAAACTCGCTGAGGAGTAATATTGATGGACTCACTAAGGAGTAGCATAGATGTGTGATCCACTAAGGAAGAATCTTCTGCTTCCTATATGGTTCACTGAGGGTTTTGAGGGTGAATCTTTTGCTTTCTCGTTGGGGATTTTTCGGTGTATGGGACTCACTGGGGAAAAATCTTCTGCTTCCTTACTGGGGATATTTTGGGAAAGAATCTTTTGCTTCCTTACTGGGGATTTGCTTTAATGTGCTTGGGTCCATCGGGGAAGAATCTTCTGCCTCCTCTATGTAGATGATGCTCAATATGCGTAAACTATTGAGGAAAAGTCTTTAGCTTCCTTCATAGGGATGATATTCGATAAGTTTGATCCTTTTTTAGAAAGAATCTTTTGCTTTCTTACTAAGGATAGTGTTCTTGATATGCTTTGAATATTGAGGAAGAGTCTTCTACTTCCTCTATGGGGATGATGTTTGATAGGTTTGATCCTTTTTGAGGAATAATCTTCTGCTTCCTTACTGAGGATAGTGTTCTTGATATGCTCAGAATATTGAGGAAGAGTTTTCTACTTTCTTTATGGGGATGATGTTTGATAGGTTCGACCAATTTGAGGAACAATCTTCTGCTTTCTTTACCAGAGGTGTTGCTTGAGATGCTTGAGATATTGAGGAAGAATCTTCTACTTCCTTATTGAGGATGATGTTCTTGATATGCTTGATTCGTGGGGAAGGTCTTTGATGTGCTTGAAACATTGGGGATGGTTCTTGAAGTGTTTGAATGAGGGAAGAGTCTTTTACTTCGTTTACCTCTCACTAGGGAGTCATTTGATAATTTAGTGTTAAATTGGGGTTATCTTGGGATGCTTTTCTTTTTCCAAAAGAAATAGTTTTTTTTCCCACCTTTTCATTTTCCCAACGGTTACCAACCGTTTCTTTTCATCTTCTTCATTCTTTTCATCTCCCTCACCTCTTCATATTCTTCACTCTTTTATCTTTACATAAACTTCCCTCCCCTCTTTCTTTTCCTCACTTCTTGACTCTCTCGTCCTCTCAATACCCTTTCATTTTCTCATCATCTTCTCCAAAGGTAGCCAAGACCAAGAAATCTTCCTACGTCCTATCTTCCAATGCCTTCCATCTTACCTGTTGGAGTGGAGCCACGAGGTTGGTGGGACCTCCACCATTGACATACCGGCTGGAGAACCACATTACCATAGGTGAATCTGTAAGTTTTTTCATTTTTTATTATTTTCAAGTTTCTCTTCGATCTTCTGTTTACATGTGTTTTTGGCTATGTAAATGCTTGGGTTTTGCTGTGTGATGGGTTTAGATGAAAACCTGACACCTTAGGAGGGGTAGGAACATGTCTAGGATTGACTTTGGATAATGCTTCTTTGAAAATGTCGAAAAATTGCTTCTATTTGTGTTCATGCATGCGTGGGCTCGGGCTTACGTATGCAGCTTGTATTCATGCGTACGTAGCTCTGTTCTTACGAACGTAGGTATTTGAGGCTCTGCGTACGTGGGAATGGACCTGTGTATGCGGGGTCTTGTCTGTGTGCGTGGGCTTTGACTCGAGTACATGAGATGCCTTCCAGAAGCCCTACTCTGCCAATTTTCACTCATTTTTCAACTGTTTCACCTCCATATGCAATTCTAACACCCTTTTTTTTGTTATTCTTGAATTTGAAAATCGTTGTATCATTCTTTTTATCTTCATTCTTGCATCAAAACACCATATCCCTAAATTTCACTTGAATCATAAATTTAATGTCATCTTTCTTTCTGCAATAAGGTGGTGGAGTGGTTCAACCTACTTGTCCTCGAAACTAGGGGTAATATTTGGGAGGCGGGTTTTGAACCTATCATTAGCCTTTTTCCTGAAAAGTCTGCGAGAGCTACCTTGGCGTAGTGCCTCATTGAAAGGTAGTGGGACACTACCCACACCTTTCATATTGCTGAGCGGGAGATGACGGTGACTCCCTATGACTTTTATTGCACGACTGGCCTTAGCTTCGAGGGAGCCATTATTAATTTGGATGGCGTGTTGGGTGTCTAGCTGGGCATTGACATGTTGGGGAGGAAGTACTCCACTAACACCATCCATTACTTTGACTTGGTGTCAGATTACATGTTCCTCCCACAGAGGAAAACGGAGGAGTGTGTCCATATAACTAGGGCTTTCCTTCTCCATTTGTTGGGGGCTACCTCTTTGCCAATGGTGGGCAAACGGTATCTTTGAGGTGGCTAACCCTCTTCTAGGACTTTGAGAGGGAGGGGGGGGGGGGGGGGGCAGGGAGCACGGAAGGCCAACTAAGGGCAAGCATGTCTTGCAAATCTTTACTCCACCCTCGACACTCTCAACTAGGGCATCTTGTGGAAACTTATGGGGCCTTGGAAGCTCATTGAGGTTAGTTGTCTTTTCATCTTTTACACTATTATTTGTAGCTTTTAGTCTTGCAAATTGTATTGTCTTGAAAACTATCATCTTGCAAATTGTCACCTTGCAAACTGTCACCTTGCAAACTATCATCTCACAAACTGTTATCTTGCATCTAACCTATGGCTTGTGCTTTTTCTTTCAGCGGTGGGTATTTGGGTATGGCCTCATAACTCTAGGCACCGACCTAGTTTTGAGGGATTTTCACCAAGTAAGGGCACATCTTGCGGGATTGACTTTAAATGAGGTAAATTTGAGAGTTATAGCTGTTCATGCTTCTTCTTGTATTACCCTTAGGATACTCTCTTCCTAACCTTATTTCCTAACCTTATGCCTTTATAGGTAAAATGGGCCTCGTGGGCGAGCCAACCCCTTCTTGCTACTCGAGACTTAGAGCCTACCACTCTCATTACTTCTAGGATTACTCGAACTGTTAAAGGAGTTGGCTTGAGGGCTCTATATTTGGCAGAGAGGGTGAGGTGCCAATTGGTGGGTAGGGATGACTCATAGATTCTGATGGACCCACTTGAGTTTGTGCTTGCCCCACACACCATGACTGATGTTGAATACAACTCGTGAAGGAGTGGTGTTTCCTATGCTGAGTGGCGTTTTGAGCGATTGGACTATAAGGAGTTCAACATCACTCGCCTCATGCATTTTCTTACTATTCAAGTATATGCTCAGACTCTTGCACTTCTTCTCTCTCTTCTTTTCTTTGTTTGTCATGACCCCTAATGTGAGAAATTTTAGTAGGGTGGCCCACTGCTGGTGAGCCCATTGATCCTTCACATATCCCTTGGACAGTTTATGCTTATGGCCTGGATGGCTTTACTAGGGAGCGTGTCGTGCCCCACAACCCTAATGTCATGGGCTATCCTTTCCTTCCCAACACTCAACTGGTGAGTTCTTTCTTCCCTTTGTCTTCTTTCTTTGCCAAATTTCTCTTCTTGTTTCAGTCACTAACCCTTCTTTCTTCAAATTGCAGCCTACTATCCAAGAGCATGAGGAGTTGGTATGGCTAGCTAGGAATATTAAGTTGGAGGTGACCAACTACTTGAAGGAGCTATATGGTCTTGGTGGAGCGACCCACCCAGGAGGTGGTGATGATGATGATGATGGTGGCGAGGAGGAGGAGGAGAAGGAGGCGACTATTAGCTACCAGCCAAGGAAGTGGTAGCACTGTTGATCACCTGCAATCACAGCATATGTACAGCAAACAACACACAACTTTTTCTTTTCTTTTTTGCTTTGATGCTTTTTTTTTTATTCCCTGTAGTAGACATTTGAGTTCGGTTTGAGGCAAAGGGTTGTATTTAAGAACATCTTTTTACATTTATGCTTTTGATTGGACTTAGCACTTTATTTACAAGATAATGATAAATTGTATGTTTTTATACAACTTTGCTTCTTTGATGTTTACAGCTTGGTGCTTGGAATATGTCTTGAATGGTTTTTTAGGTCACAGGAACCATAGAAATGCTTGGGAGTAGAAAACTCTGTTGAAAACAAGGGAACATGGGCTTTTGCCAAGCGCCGTGCATACATGGAAATGAGTCTATGTACACAGCTTTGACTTTACATATGTAGGGTTGATTCTACGAACATGGGCCACGAATCAGAAAAACCCTAGCCGACTTACTTAGGTATAAAAGTAACCGTTTGAGTCCAGAACCCTTACCAATGTATTTCCAACCTAGAGAACACTTTTTTGAGGACTCTCGAAGGCTAAAAAGTCTCCTCTTGATGTCTCCACTTGGATTAGGAAGCTTGGTTCCGATTTCAAGGATTTCGTTACTTCTTATGGCCTTTCTTGCATCTTCCCTTACCATCAATTTAGGGTGGATGAGCCTCTTCTTCGTGCGGCTGCCAACTATTGGATTCCTTCTCAGAATGTATTTCGCTTCAACGGAATAGAATTATGCCCCACAATCAAGGAATTTACTATCATCATGGGTGAACCAGAGATTGATGATCTTATCTTTCCTACCATGGGTGGAGATTTTCCTTCCTTGTTGCGAGTTGTGTTGGGCATCCCTAAAACCACAGCCAATAGGTGGTGTGTCTTTGGCAAACTCAACCTTAGGCTTGTCTTTGATTACTTTTTTGGTTCGGTCCTTCCTAAAGATGAGAGGCCATGATCGTACTACCTCTGTGCCTTTTGCTTATGTGCTCTTGCAAGGTATTTCTTGGTCCAACAGTCATATTGTGTGGACCTTCGAATGTGCATGGTGGCTTTTAAACTAAAGAGAGGTAATCTGGTGGGCTTGATCTTGGCAGAAACCCTCAATGGCTTAAATGCCTCTCAGAGGAAGGAAGCAAGCTTCTTTACAGGAAGTCCTCTTCTTCTTCAGGTATAATCCCTAACGTTTGCCTAGTTTCTCAACCTAGCGAGATTCCTTCAATTTTTCATGGATTTTTTTTTTCGGTTTTCAACCCATCAAGGCACCTTATATTGTCTTTCATCATTATTTTTTTATTTCTTTTTTATTTTCTCTTTTTCCCACTCATACTCTCCAAATTTTTTTCCCCCTTTCTTCTCTTCTTTCTCTTTTTTTAAGATATGGATACAAGAGAGGTTTCAGTTGCTTTAACCTCCTACTGTGCCCCTTAGTACCTACATTCCTAGGCATCTTAGAAATGTACATGGAGTTTATGGGTCACCTCTAGGAGACCGACATTCAGTGGATTGTAGAATGGTGGCATATCTTAAGCATGGTCCATAGTTGCTGCAAGGATCATTTTGTGACTTTAGCTGGGCTTCGATGCTATTCTTACTACTCTACTTGTCGTATCTCAAGGCAATTTGGAGAGCGTCAAGGAGCTCTCGATGATGAGGGTGCCTTCCACACCATGGTGTTCAACAATAGGATCTTGGGCCGGATTAGAGAGGCTTGGCCACGTTGTAGGGTGACAAAAAACATTGTTCCTCCCAAATACATCTACCCCACTATAAGCTACAAGCAATGGTTGGAGGATGACATGAAGTGGATTCTGAAGGATGAGAAGGCTTACATGAAGACTAGTAAGAAAATAAGAAGGATCGAGTGACCATCTTGATATGCCCCACGTTTTGCTTTTTCTGCACGTTTGTGATTCTTATGTTTTGTTTTTGAATTAAATAAAGGATTGGAATGTTCCAAATCCCCTATGAAAAAAAACTTTTATCTTTTAATTTGAGCAATGAGAGAATTTCCATTTTTTACTATCTTTGCTTATTGTCGTCTCTTTTATTATTTCTTTTCTTTTTCCTTTGCCATGTAATTTTGCCCATGACATCCTTTGAGGAATTTTCACCATGATCATGGTCTTTTCCCCTAACTTTTCCCTAGGCCGCCCTTTCGGGTTTTCAATCTAGTGGGGTTCTTTTGCCTTAATTTTTGCCTAGGCCGCCCTTTCAGGTTTTCAACCTAGCAGGATTTTTTCTTTCTTTTAAATGTGGCATTTTCGGAGCCTATCCATGTTAATGGGGTGAAGCATCTCTTCCCCATCCAAATCTGTGATTCTTGTAGCACCTTCAAATATGATCATCTTAATGATAAAAGGTCCAGACCATCTAGGCTTCATTTTTTCTCTTGGATCAAAAGTCTCATCTCTAAGCACTTTTAGGACCAAGTCACCTTCTTTAAGGTTTCTTGGTTTCACTTTCATGTTGAATGCTCTAGTAATTATTTTTTGGTACCCTTGTACATGGTATTGTGCCCTAACTCTCTTCTTATCTATTAAAACCAATTGTTCATACCTTGCCTTAGCCCAATCCTTTTCTAGTACCTTGGTTTCTACCAATACCCTCAAAGATTGTATCTTCACCTCAATAGGAAGTACTGCCTCACTACCATAGACCAAGGAGCAAGGTGTTGCCCCAGTAGATGCACGGATAGAAGTCCTATAATGCCATAAGGTAAATGAGAGCTTCTTGGCCCAATCTTTGTATGTCACTACTATCTTGGCTAGGATATTCTTCACATTCTTATTGGCTGCTTTTATGGCCCCATTAGCTTGTAGTCGATATGGTGAAGACTTGTGATGCTCAATGCCATATTCTTCCGTGACCCTTTGGACTTCACCTTTAAAGTGGGTACCATTATCAGAAATGATCTCTTGGGGCACCCTAAACTAACATATGATGTTGTTTTCTAAGAATCGAGCCACATGCTTAGCCTTTAACACAGAATAGGAGGTCGCCTCCACCCATTTAGTGAAATAGTTGATTGCCACTAAAATGTATTCATGCCCATTTGAAGCCTTAGGAGCTATCCTTCCAATCACATCTATGCCCTAAATTGAGAATGGCCATGGAGAAGTCATGCTATATAACTCACTAGGTGGTACATGGTTCAAGTTGGCATGTGTTTAACAATTATGGCAACTTTTCACATAGTCCACACAATTGGTCTCCATTTTATTCTAGTAGTACCCTATCCTTAGGATTTTCTTGGCTAACATTCTCTCATTCATATAAGGGCCACAAATCCCTTGATGAACTTCTTCCATTACTCTCTCGACTCTTCTTTCTTCAAGCAATGAAGGTGTATACCATCGTAGGATCTTCTATAGAGTTGTCCCCCACATAGGATGTATTGAGTTGCCATCACCCTAATGGAACAACACTCTTTCTTGTCAACACTATCCAGATATGTCCTTAGTTCCAAGAACTTCATGATGTCATAGCACCATGGAACTTCCTCTTCCTCTATGGCCATTATTGAAACTTCGGTCTTCCTCTGGTGTACTTGTTCATAACTTTGCTCAATCTCCAAGGGTCGTGTCCATACTCCCTCGGGTATTTCAATCATGAAGGCTAAAGTAGCTAAGGCATCCATAAATTGATTCTAAACTCTAGGGATGATAATGTACTCAATCTTGTCAAAAGTCTTGGTCAAGTCCTCTAAATATTTTTGATAAGGCTTCAAATGTTCCTCCTTCACCTTTCACAACTTTTGCGTTTAGGCTATAGCCAAAGTTGAGTCCCCAAGGATTTCAGCTTCTTTTACTCCCAATTCTCGAAGAGCTTCCATTTCGACAATGCAAGCCTCATATTCAGCCATGTTGTTAGTTACTTCAAAGTTCAATTTGATTGCCAAAGGCATGAGAAACCCCTCAGGAGTGATCAAGAATATCCCTATCGCATTCCCATATTGGGTTACGGCTCCGTCAAAGTACATATTCTATGTTGCTAATTCAACATCCAAAATGTCCTCATCTGGAAAGTCTTCTTTACCATCTTCCCCCTCTATAGGATTCTCGGCACAAAAATCCGATATGACGCTTCCTTTGATAGTTTTCCTAGCCAAATACTTCAAATCAAATTCTCCCAGCAAAATCAACCATCTTAGCAATCTTCCACTCAAAGCGGGCTTCTCAAAGAAGTACTTCAATGAGTCCATTCTTGCTACCACCCATATTTGGAAGGGTAAAACGATATGCCTCAATTTCTATACGGCCCAAACAAGTTCAAAGCATAATTTTTCTATGGGAGTGTACCCAGTCTTGTAAACATGGATTCTCTTGCTCAAGTAATGTAAAGCCTTCTCATTCTTCCCATTATTTTCTTGTGCAAGCATACTTCTAACTTGCATCTCCTACGATGAAGAGGTATAGAAGTAGAGGCTTTCCATGTTGTGGAGGCACTAGGATAGGCGGGTGGAGGAGATACTCCTTAATAAGTTCGAAGGCTTTTTGGCACTCATCATTTCATGTATGTGGTTCATTCTTCCTTTGGAGTTTGAAGATGAGCTCATAAGTAAAGGTTATTTTGGCAATGAATTGACTAATGTATTGTAATCGACCTAAGAAATCCCTTATTGCTTTCTCACTTTTGGGTGGCGGCATCTCCAATATAGCTTTGACCTTAGATGGGTCAATTTCTATCCCTCTATCACTCACTAGGAAGCCTAGCAATTTTCTCTTGGTTATTCCAAGGTACACTTTTGTGAGTTCAATCTAAGCTTATACTCTTTAATCTTCTCAAAGAACTTCCTTAAGTTTATGGCGTGGCTTCCTCTGTCCTTGGACTTCACTATCATATCATCAATATACACCTTTACCTCGTTATGCATCATATCATGTAGTAAGGCTGTAGCGATCCTTTGGTAGGTTGTCCTAGTATTCTTGAGGCCAAACGACATTATTGTGTAACAATAGATTCCCCATTCGGTAGTGAAGGTGGATTTGGTCATGTCCTTGGGAGCTATCTTGATTTGGTTGTACCCCAAAAAACCATCCATGAAGTGTTAGGATGTGTGCCCTTAAATCCTATTGTATGATACTATGTATGACATTATGTATGACTTAATGTTATGATTAATAAAGTTGTTTTATTATTATCTAAAATAATGGCAATATGAAAATTTGGATATTATCATATAGTCTATGATATGCATAGCATGTGATTTATATGAAAGTCACAGAGGATATAAATCACAAGTTCTTTGTAAACTTAGAATTATAGTTCGTAGTTGGTGATGAAATTGGGCATTTCATCTATGAAGATTATAACATATCAACTAAGATGATTCGTCTTGATTATGGAAGTGGAGACTTCTAATTGATATGTTGATATGTTTTAAAAGTTAAGACATATTGAACAAGACCACTGTGAGATTTATTATTCTCCTAACGACTGTCAAACGAATAATAAATCTCACGACTTCTATTTAGATGAAATCTTAATCCTAAGAGAATAATAGACTTGATCATGAGGCGTAGGTTGCTTTGATATATCAGGAGTAGGATTTAAATTCACGATCGAAACCTCAGTATTTTGGGTAGCTATATTTAGTGTTGATGGAACATATATTCTCAAGATGGAATTCATAATCTCTTAACAGAGATATAAATTATTCCCTTGAGATAAGTTTAATGGGTTTGGTTATTCAGAGTGTTAGGCCTAACCACTTTAGTAATGAGTTACTAAAGTATATATTTATGAAATTAGATTTCATAAATATATGATGAATAAGTTAAAGGATTAAACCGAGTATTCAAGGATTAAGATGTAGTAATCTTCAAAGTGGCAGTCTACATTCATGACTTTGTATTACTACGAATATTTTATGAAGGAGTTGCATGTATAACAAATTTATGGGATATAATTTATTAATAAGGCCTAGAGTGCAATTATATTTATATAGTGGTATTAAATATGATTAATGGTAACTTTGGACTTGTCAAGAGTTGACAGAAAAGCCCAGGCCTATTGGAGTTTGTGTCTTATTGATCCCTTTTAGTCCCACTCCAAGCCACACACTAAAGCCCAATTGGAAAGGACCTATAAGCCAACCCAATTAGATAATCAGTTAGTTATAAAGGGAAAAACATACATAATTTTATTTTAAGAAAGAGAGACATCATTGTGAAATGGTGTGTATGTGTGAGTGAAGCCACTCGATTATTCTCCCTTGGAAACTGATTTAGAGACCACACTTCTTGGGCGTAAAGTGGAATTGGATTGAAGATTAAAAGTGTTCCCAAGTACTTCTAATCTTTTGTTTTGAATTTCACCGTACCAAGGTACGCTATCTTGTCCTTAAATTCTAAAAATTACATAGTGTATCTTATCAATCATGAATGAAATAGATCTATGTTTGTTGTTTCCACTGTGTGTATTGTATGAGATACAAAACCAAATTTTCCAACATGGACATTAATGCACTTCCTTCCGTGTTATCCATTAAGACATCAATGTGAGGGAGAGTAAAGTCTCTAAAATCCACACACATCCTCACCTTCCCATCCTTCTTAGGTACGGACACAACATTGGCTACCCATTCGGCTTGGTGTACGAGTTTGATGAACCCTACCTTTAATTGCTTAGTGACTTCCTCTTTGATTTTTAAGAGCCATTTGGTTCTCATGCTTCTCAATTTTTTCTTGACAAGTACCATGTGGTCATAAGTATCAATGTGATGTTGAGCTATCTTGGGGTTAATTCCAGGCATGTTTTCCTAGGACCATGCAAACACCTCTTGAAATTCCATGAGGATTTTTTTATCTTTTTCATTTAGAGTTGAGCCAATTTTAATTAAGTGTGGATTCTCATCGTTGCCCAAAATAATAGTTTCATGAATCGGTTCCATAGGTTCAATTTTCTTTTCCAATTGTTTATTGATTTCATTTTCAAATTCATTTGAATCATTTAAGTGCAGAATTTCAATGTTATTGGACACATCAAAGTAAGACAAATCAGAATTCATCTTATTGAAAATATTAAAAAGTACATTGGAACTTGCATTACAAAACTTTTCCCATGTTTTTAGAATACCCAACCCAAGTCCAATTATTAATGGAACCTATAGTAGGCATGATAAATTTGGAAGGATCATTTGGATCTTCATTTGTAATGGCGAACACGTCCCTACTCATCTTCATCATGGTCTTCATTGCTTCCACACCCATGTAGTTCACCCAATCGACCTCTTCTTGCATTTCTTTGATCACTACGATAGGCTTCTCCTTGAAAGTGAGTTTTTCATTAAAGAACATTTCCCAACCCACATACACCCTTCCATCTTTACCTACCTAAGATTCGGGGAAGCCACAATAAGGGAAGTCTCCCCTTTCTTTCACGAAGTTCCCATTGAGAGTGCCATGGTTTTTCTTGATTCCGTCTCAACCTTCAAGGAATCGTAGACCTTCCTTGGTCATTTGAGTCTTGATATTGGGGAACTAAACTACCCCTTTTCCCTCCTTTCCAAGGCCCATAACAGGCATGTATCCCATGTTCTTCATCATTGCAATCACCTCATGGCTATAATATAGGAACAAATTGGTAGTATACCTTTCATCCTTCAACCCATAGTCAGTCATATTTACAAACTTAAAGCCACTCATTTGAAGCTCACTCCCTCCTTCCTCGAGTCCACAAACTGATGCTAGGATCTTACTATCTCCAAGTGCTATGGCAATCCTTCCTTTCTATAGGATCTTCATCTTTTGGTGTAATGAGGAGGGGATTACCCCATTAAGGTGAAGCCAAGCCCTTCTTGAGAGAAGGTTTTAATTTAAGGGGATGTCAATGACATAAAACTCCATAATGGTTTCCATTGGCACGATCTTACAAGGGGCCTTGAATGCGCCTATGACCTTCCTTGAAGTGTTGTCATATGCCCTTACAGTTAAAGGAGAAGGAATGATAGTCTCTATGTCTAGGCTAACAATAAGGGCAATCTTAAAAGGACAAACATTCAAGGTGGATCCATTGTCAATAAGAATCATTGGGACCTTGGCACCTATGCATTCAATGGTGATTTGTAAGGGTCTAGTGTGAGTAGCTCCTTCGGGAGGGAGATTTTCATTGGAAAAAGCAAGGAAAGGGTGTGAGGAATCTTCAACTCCCATGAGAGACAAAACCTCTTGTGGTGTAGTTTCTATAGGTACTTCTTTACCATTAAAGGCGTCCAAAAGGCCTTACAATGCTTTTAAGAGGCCATAAGCAAGCCCCATACAGACACATGAACTTAGGTCTTCTTCAATTGCATTAAGACCCTATCTTCCTCTTCTTTATCTTCTTTTCCTCTAGCTTCCATGGGTTTGGACCCTTCCTCTAGATCCCTATCAGGATGATCCTTTTCCAAAAAGGATGGCTTGTAATGCTTCCTACTCCTAGTGATATTTGCTACACTATCCTCCAAAACTCTTTTTTTCAATTCTGTCACTCCTTTTGGAAGTATTCCCTATATTTCTATTTCTTCCTTTAGGATTTCATCTTCTTCATCCCATATTCCTTGGACTTCCACGGCATTCACATTAACATTTGTAGTTTCTATCAACTTCGAACAATCCCATTCAACTTCATCTACTTGCACCCAGTTTTGATATGGAGGGGGAGCCCTATGGTAATTGGGAAAAGGGTTCTTTCTAATATTAGGTTTGGTAATGATATTGGGATTTGGGGGGGTTCCATTGTCTATGAGGTCTAGTATTTCGTGTTTGAGGCAGAAGCTATTGTCGATTTTATGGCCAGATTTTTGGTGGTAGTGGCAATATTCATTGAGGTTCCAAGTGGAAGGTATGAGATTAGGCATAGGTGTGGAATCTAAAGGCTTGATGAATCCTTTGGAGGATAGGTTTTCATATACTTGGGTGAGGGTCATTCCTAGGTCTGAAAATTCTCAGCGAGCTTTCTTTGGGTAGGCTAGTGTTTGTTGGGGTATGATGGTGCTTACATTTACGAGATTGGGTGCTTTAGTGGTGGTCCCTCCTCCATGTCTTTTTGGTTAGAGGCTTGCTTTCTCCTTTCTCTGATGGTGCTTACATTTACGAGATTGTGTGCTTTAGTGGTGGTCCCCCCTCCATATGTCTTTTTGGTTAGAGGCTTGCTTTCTCCTTTCTTTGATTGTCCATTATTGAGAGCATCTTCAATTCTTGTCCCACAATTACATAATTCTCCAAATGAGCTAATAGGTGATTTGGTCATGTTGATTTGGTCTTTCTCATTGTTGGAAAATTTGGTTTTGTATCTCATACAAAACACACAGCGGAAGCAACAAACATGGATCTATTTCATTCATGATTGATAACATGCACTATGTAAATTTTAGAATTTAAGAACGAGATAGGGTACCTTGGTGTGGTGAAATTCAAAACAAAAGATTAGAAGTACTTAAGAACACTTTTAATCTTCACTCCAATTCCACTTTACACCCAAGAAGTGTGGTCTCTCAATCAGTTTCTAAGGGAGAATAATTGAGTGGCTTCACTCACACATACACACCACTTCACAATGATGTCTCTTTTATACTTATGAAAAATTCTGTATGTTTCTCCCTTTATAACTAACTGATTATCTAATTGGGCTGGCCTATTGGTTCTTCTAATTGGGCTTTAGTGTGTGGCTTGGAGTGGGACCAAAAGGGACCAATAAGACACTAGCTCCAATGGGCCTTGGGCTTTTCTATCAACTCTTGACAAGCCCAAAGTTACCATTAATTATATTTAATACCACTATATAAATATAATTGCACTCTTGGTCTTATTAATAAATTATATCCCAAGACTTTATTATATATGCAACTCCTTCATAAAATATTCGTAGTAATACAAAGTCATGAATATAGACTGCCACTTTGATATTACTACATCTTAATCCTTGAGTGCCCGGTTTAATCCTTTAAGTTATTCATCATATATTTATGAAATCCAATTTCATAAATATATACTTTAGTATATCCTTACTAAAGTGGTTAGGCCTAACACTCTGAAAAACCAAAACCATTAAACTTATCTCAAGGGAATATTTTATATCTCTATTAAGAGATTATGAATTCCTTCTTGAAAATATATGTTCCATCAACACTAAATGTGGCTGCCCAACATATTGAGGTTTTGATCATGACTTTAGATCTCACTCTTGACATAACAAAGCAACCTACACTTTATGATCAGGTCCATTATTCTCTTAGGATTAAGAGTTCACGCAAATAGAAGTCGTGAAATTTATTATTCAATTGACAGTCGTTAGGAAAATAATAAATCTCATAGCGGTCCAGTTCAGTATGTCTTAACTCTTGAAATATATCAACAAATCAACTAGAAGTCTCCACTTCCATGATCAAGACAAATAATCTTAGTTGATATGGTATAGTCTTTGCAAATGAAATGCCCAATTTCATCACCGACTATGAACTATAATTCTGAGTTCACAAAGAATTTGTGATTTATATCTTCCGTGACTAAATCACATAAATCACATACTATGCATTTCATGGACTATATGATAATGTCCAAATATTCATGTTACCATTATTATAGATAATAATAAAACAACTTTATTAATCATAACAATAAGTCATACATAGCATCATACAATAAGATTTAATGGCACATATCCTAACAATCTCCCACTTGCTCTAAAGACTATTGTGCACTAATCTAACTCCTATTCCCTCCAAATGTGACTCAAAAGTCCTTTGTGGCAAGGTTTTGGTAAAGAGATCCGCTAGATTACTTGCACTATCAATCTTTGCTACTATTACATCTCCTCGAGCAACAAAGTCTCGAATAATGTGATACTTTCTCTCAATGTGCTTTCCTTTCTTGTGATTCCTTAGATCCTTGGATTGTGCAACTGCTCCACTATTGTCGCAAAACAATGTGATGGGAACTTGCTCCATTCTCACAACACCAAGTTCAGAAAGGAATTTCTTGAGCCAAACAACTTCCTTTGCCTCACAAGCAACAACATATTCAGCTTCCATGGTAGAGTCCATAATACAAGATTGCTTAACACTCCTCCAACTAATGGCTCCACCTCTCAAGGTGAACACACAACCTGAAGTGGACTTTCTGAAATCAAGATCTGACTGAAAATCTGAATCTGTATAACCAATGGAAATCAAATCCTCACTATGGTAAACAAGCATATAATCTCTTGTTCTCTGTAGATACTTAAGAATATGCTTTACAGCTTGCCAATATTTAAGTCCTGGATTTGATTGATATCGGCTGACCATGCCAATTGAATAACAGATATTTGGTCTAGTACATAGCATGGCATACATGAGACTTCCCACTGCAGAAGCATAAGGAACTTATCTCATCATATTTTCTTCCTCAAGAGTCTTAGGCCTTTGGTCATCAGACAGAGGAACTCCATGTCTAAAAGGAAGTAATCCTTTCTTGGAGTTTTGCATGCTAAATCGTTCTAAAACCTTATCTATATACCCAGTTTGTGATAAATTTAACATCGTATTCTTGCGATCTCGCCAAAGCTTGATCCCTAGAATAAAGTTAGCTTCACCTAAGTCCTTCATTTCAAATTGGCTTGACAACCAAACCTTTACCGATGATATTACCCCTACATCATTTCCAATGAGTAGAATATCATCAACATAAAGCACTTTTATCTTGATGTCTTTTGTACACACATGGTTCATCAAGATTTTGTTCAAAACCAAATCATTTGATTGCTTGATCAAATCTGATGTTCCATGACCTAGATGCTTGCTTAAGTCCGTATATGAACTTTTCAACTTGCATACCATATGCTCTTGGTTCTTTGCTATGAAACCTTCCAGTTGTATCATATAAATTTCTTCTTCAAGATTGCCATTAAAAAATGCAGTCTTGACATCCATTTACCAAATCTCATAATCATAATGAGCAGCAATGAATAAGAGAATTCTGATAGATTTAAGCATGGCTACTAGCGAAAAAGTTTCATTATAGTCAATACCTCCTTTTTGTGTATACCCTTTCGCCACTAGTCTTGTTTTAAAAGTTTCAACCTTTCCATATATCCTTCTCTTCCTCTTGTAAACCCATTTGCAACCAACAGGTTTAATGCCATTAGGCGCCTTTACAAGATCCCATACTTGATTGGAATACATAGAATCCAATTCAGATTTCATAGCTTGGACCCAATGATGTGCATCTATATTATTCATTGCCTCCTCATAAGTATAGGGATCTGATTCAGCCTCTTCTGGGATAGTTTCATAAGTTTCTCCCAAACCTATAAATCTTATAGGAGGCCGAACAATTCTCCCACTACGATGAGGCACCTGTGTACTAGTCATCTTATGAGTAATGTCTTGTGGTGTATCCAATACAGCCACATCATTCCTAGTTTCATCCATTGGTTGTTCAATTACAGGTTCATCTAATTCAGCCAATACAACTTTACTTCTAGGACTAAAATTATTCACATAATCATCTTCCAAAAATTTGGCATGGGTGCTAACAAACACATTGTTATCCTTATGATAATATAATAAATAACCCTTGGTTTCCTTTGAATACCCTAAAAACATGCATACTTCCGTTTTAGCTTCCAACTTATCTGACTTCCCTTTCAACACATGTGCTGGACATCCCCAAATGTGGAGATATTTCATACTAGGCTTGCGCCCACTCCACAATTCCTTAGGTGTGTTGGGAACAGATTTTGATGGAACTAAATTCAAAATATGCATAGCAGTTTTTAGTGCATAGGCCCAAAAGGAAATTGGTAAAGTTGAATAACTCATCATGGACCTAACCATTTCCAAAAGAGTCCTATTCCTTCTTTCCGCTACACCATTTTTTTGGGGAGTTCCAAGTGCAGTAAATTGGGAGACAATTCCATTTTGAATTAGGTAATCCTTGAAATCCCCAAGAAGGTATTCGCCACCTCGATAAGATCGAATGGCCTTTATGTGTTTACCCAATTGATTTTCAACTTCAACCCTAAACTCTTTGAACTTTTCAAAGGCTTTGGACTTCCGTCTCATTAGGTACACATAACCATATCTTGAGTAATCATCTGTAAAAGTAATGAAGTACTCATAACCTCCTTTTGCTTGGGTTGACATAGGACCACATACATCTGTATGAACTAATTCAAGCAACTCTTGAGCTCTTTTACCTTTTGCATTAAAAGTTCGTTTGGTCATTTTACCTTCCAAACAAGATTCGCAAATTGGAAATCCATCAAAGTCCATGGGCTGTAAAAGTCCATCTTTGATTAGTCTTTGAATCCTATTTGAATTAATATGACCCAAACGTAAGTGCCATAGATATGCATCACTAGTAGAAGAAAACTTTCTCTTTAATAATTTTACATGAGAGCTACTATCTAATTCAGAATTGTATAATTCATGCTTGTCAAGAGTTAAATTATAAAAACCATCCACAATATTGCCAGAACAGATAAACACTTTATCCTTCTTTATTACAACATTGTCTTTGAGGATAACATAATATCCATGTTTACCTTAAAAAGTTGCAGAAATTAAATTCCTACGAACATTAGATGCATACAAACAGTCTTTCAATATTAAAAACCTAGACTCAAAGCATAAATTAAACACTCCAACAGCTACAACTGGTATTCTGCTCCCATCAGCCAAAGTAAGAAACAATTCTCCTTCATTCAGCTTTTTGGTCTCCTGGAATCCCTGTAAAGTATTGCATATATAATTAGTACAACCTGAATCCACACACCAGGAATTCATGGGATTCTGTACTAAACATGTTTCAAGAAGGAATGTACTTTTCATACCTTTATTCTTGGCAGCCTTAAATATTGGACAATTTCTCTTCCAATGTCCTTTCTCACCACAATGGAAACACTTTCCTTTGGTTTTCTTTCCTTTGTTGGCAACTCCTAAGGCAACTTGTTTACCATCTCTCTTGGTGAAGTTCTTCTTCTTCTTCTTCTTCTTCTTTTTACCCTTGCCTTTCAACTGAGGTTGAGAAGTAGAAGCTTTAGCCTTATTGGCATCAACACTAGAAGTACCAAGGATGCCTTCTGCCGCTACCAACTCATTCACCAATTTAGACAAAGTATAAACCTTTTTGTTCATATTATTGTTAAGCTTGAATTCCTTGAATGATTCTGATTGTGACTGGAGTATCATATCTACTTGGGATTCTCTATCAATATCAGCACCTAAAACTTTCAATGTATTCAGATTAGAAATCATCCTAAGACAATGCTCCTTCACTGAAGTACCTTCAGCCATTTTGGTATTATAAATCTGCCTCATAGTTTCTTACCTTGCAGAACGACCTTGCTCACCAAACATCTCCTTCAAACTAAGCATAATGTCCGAAGCTAGTTCTACATCCTGTATTTGATACTGTAGAACATTTGAAATAGATGCTAGGATATAGCACTTGGCCATCTCATTAGATTTCTGCCAATGATCATATTGATGTTTTTCCTCAAGAGGAGCATCTAATGATGGAAAGCTAGGACATGGTTGAGTAAGCACATATTTGTGCTCTTCATCAGTAAGAACAATGTCCAAATTTCTTTTCCAGTCAACATAGTTGGATCCAGTCAGTTTGTTTTGATTAAGAATAGCAACAAGTGGGCTAAATGATACCATGATTTAAATCTGAAAATAAAAAACATGAATTTAGTAAGCAACCTAGACATTATCAATTTAGCATATAAGCATATAATATGGAACCTTAATAAAATCACAACATAATATATGCAACGACAACCCAATCCATGTCTATAATTCCTTGGTAGCAAGTTTATTATAAACACATTAATTGGTTGAGAACTATTCTCATTATCAATGCTATCATGGTAACTCTTACCAAACAAAAATAATTTGCCGTTATGCCTTTAGCCTCTAAGTAATAATGACATAGCTCCTTTGGGAGGTTAACATTACACTTAGTCTAGTGTACATCATTATCTAGAATCATGTGTAGCCACATTTCATCTCCCTTTATAGTGTTTAAACTTATAGTACCATGAAACAAAACACCCTCCTTTGGAATCGCGAGGCATATACGCCAAGACGAGGTGCTTGTTGACACTACTTTAAACGGGTAAGTTCAATCTTGTAGTACTATGAAGTAAACACCCTCCTTTGGGATCGCGAGGCATATACGCTAAGACGAGGTGTTTACCCACACTATTATGAACCGATAATGGAGGCTGTGAGATCCAACACTTGTATCTCTCTCCCACTAGATGTTTTAAATTAAAGGTTTTTAAAGATCAACAGCCATAATAACACTAGAAACCTTGAAAACATAATCTTAATCTCATTATGAATATATTTCATTAAACAAAAACTTTAATCCTAGCGTTAATATATATATATATATATATATTATAATATATAGATTGAAGCCTTATATAGGCCTTTATATATATACATACACGATTAGCACACCTTATATATATAATATACAGATTCTTCAAGCAGTGCTTATATTGCCAAGCAATGCAACAGCAATCCAAAAGGAGCAATCAACAAACACATGCACAGGACGGTTACACGGATTCAAAATGCATGCAACCACGGCAATTATCACATCCAAGTTAATTAATATATCCAAGACAAAGCGGATTGAATGAATCAATATATAAATATATAAATATATATATATATATATATATATCTCTCTCTCTCTCTTATATTAAACGTAGCATGGCACCGTATCATTCATGCACCTGACGGCTACTACAATATTCAATAACTATCAATCCTTGGCAATTATTAACAACACACGGCATCATTCATTAACTATCAATCCAGAAATTTATGGCCAAGTAGTAAACTTCAATCTATATATCACATATATAAATGAATCATGGCATATGAATTCCAACGCTAATAACAAAAATTCATAAAACCATAATCACCAAACCATGTCTACACAAAAGAGCACGTTCAAGGACACAATAATGTAGAAAATTTTACTGCAGAAAATTAAAACACAAAGATAATGGTTTTCTTAAATTCTAAAAACAATCACATGCTATACAATCATGATATTGAAAACCTGGCTCTAATACCAATTGTTGGAAATTTTGGTTTTGTATCTCATACAAAACACACAGCGGAAGTAACAAATATGGATCTATTTCATTCATGATTGATAACATACACTATGTAAATTTCGGAATTTAAGAACGAGATAGCGTACTTTGGGGCGATGAAATTCAAATCAAAATATTAGAAGTACTTAGGAATACTTTTAATCTTCATTCCAATTCTACTTTACACCCAAGAAGTGTGGTCTCTCAATCGCTTTCTAAGGGAGAATAATTGAGTAGCTTCACTCACACATACACACTACTTCACAATGATGTCTATTTTATACTTATGAAAAATTCTGTATGTTTTTCCCTTTATAACTAACTGATAATCTAATTGGGCTGGCCTATTAGACCTTTCCAATTGGGCTTTAGTGTATGTCTTGGAGTGGGACCAAAAGGGACCAATAAGACACTAGCTCCAATGGGCCTTGGGCTTTTCTATCAACTCTTGACAAGCCCAAAGTTACCATTAATTATATTTAATACCACTATATAAATATAATTGTACTCTTGGTCTTATTAATAAATTATAACCCAAGACTTTATTATATATGCAACCCCTTCATAAAATATTCGTAGTAATACAAAGTCATGAATATAGACTGCTACTTTGAAATTACTACATCTTAATACTTGAGTGCCCGCTTTAATCCTTTAAGTTATTCATCATATATTTATGAAATCCAATTTCATAAATATATACTTTAGTATATCCTTACTAAAGTAGTTAGGCCTAACACTCTTAATAACCAAAACCATTAAACTTATCTCAAGGGAATATTTTATATCTCCGTTAAGAGATTATGAATTCCTTCTTGAGAATATATGTTCCATCAACACTAAATGTAGATGCCCAACATACTGAGGTTTTGATCGTGACTTTAGATCTCACTCCTGATATATAAAAAAAATCTACACTTTATGATCATGTCCATTATTCTCTTAGGATTAAGAGTTCATGCAAATAGAAGTCGTGAGATTTATTATTCAATTGACAGTCGTTAGGAAAATAATAATCTCACAGCGGTCCAGTTCAATATGTTTTAACTCTTAAAACATATCAACATATCAACTAGAAGTCTCCACTTCCATGATCAAGACAAATCATCTTAGTTGATATGTTATAGTCTTCGCAAATGAAATTTCATTATCGACTACGAACTATAATTCTGAGTTTACAAAGAACTTGTGATTTATATCTTCCGTGACTAAATCACATAAATCACATACTATGCATTTCATGGACTATATGATAATGTCCAAATATTCATGTTACCATTATTTTAGATAATAATAAAACAACTTTATTAATCATAATATTAAGTCATACATAATGTCATACATAGCATCATACAATAAGATTAAAGGGCACATATCCTAACACTCATTTGGCCTATTGACCATTCTAAACTCCTTGGTCTTCCATCTAGTCATGTACTCGGAAAATGTCTTCCCCACACCTTGCTTGGTAGTCTCTAAATCCCTTAGAGTCACATCAATCACGGTGTTAAAGATGAATTGGTCCACAAACAACTCTACTAGTTCATTCCACACCTTAGTTTTGCTTAGGTCAAGGCTATAATACCACCTTGATGCACCTCCCGTGAGTGAGAGGGGAAACACATGCAAAGTTTGCTTCTCATCTAGCCCCTTCATTTCAGCAATGCTTAGGTACCTTCTTGTGTGTTGCTTCGGATCCCTAGTCCCATCAAACTTTTTTGCATCAGAGATCTTGAACTTGAGAGGCAATGCAATAGGAGCCTTTGAGCTTACTCCTCCTATGTTATAGAGGTAGTCATCCATTCCTTGTACTTTACAAAAGGCAATTTGCTGGAGTAAACATTCAAGCGGGTAATTGAAGTTGTGAGAGGAGTATTTACGTGCAACGAAGTTCACTAATAGAAGAGTTTGTGGATTCAAAGTTGCATGTGGTCACGTCAACAAGTATCACAAGAGGTAACAAATTAGAATAGGGTTATTCTACTTGTATAACTTCAATTTTACATAGTGGATCCGCTATTGCCTCTAGGATTTGGAGATTAAGCCCTCGCAGTAGTTTTTACTGTGGGACAATTGTTCTATTGGTTTTCCCTCCGTAACCATATCATGTGATTTTATGTTTATTTATTTACATGATATGGTGCATGATCATACCAATTGGATTAATTAATCACTTTTCTTAAAATTAGAAATTTGGCACAATTAGTACCTGATTCTCTAACATTGTTAATCAAAACCAGCCCTAAAAGAGTCAGTTCATAGCCTGATAGCCAAGTAAGTCATGTCCAACAGGATTGTCAATGCAGTTTTATGAACACACAAACACAAGCAACTTTAAGAGAAGCAAAACTTCTATAATATATTCCTATAGAGGGAAGAGGTACGACTGTTTGATATTAGAAAATGCATAAAGGGGTGAACTTGGAAGAAATATTCTCAACCGTAATCCAGCATATGGTATCCTTAATCTAATGACTCTATAACCACCAAATCAATGTTTGGGAAAGACATTTGTTATCCTTATTCAATGCTTGAACCCATGCCAGTTCTAGTGACCCTGCCCTAATGAGTGGTAAAGGCATTTATGCTGTATATGTAATTCTAATGGAGAATCAACTGAACATAACTCCATTGTCCTATTGCTAGGAAATTAATGTCTTCCACCTTCTCTCTATTAGGAGTACGTAGGTGATGCCTGTGAAGGTTATCGATGTGTTTTTCTATTGGTTTCAGGTTTGTTTGGAAAGCATAACAATGCATCGATATGGAACGCTATTCCTTTATGTATCATGAGAACCATTTGGAGAGAGAGAAACAATAAGATATTGAACACTCTGCAATGCAGCTTAGGTCTTTATTTTTGAGATCATTGTTCGAGTGGATGTAATTGGATGCATCCAGTTTCCTTCTCTTTTAGATTCCATAGATCTGCTGGATATTGCATATACTCTTTACGCATACCTTTCTGTATACATCATGTACACTTACAAATTCTATCTAATAAAATTTTACTATTATTTTAAAAAAATTAATAATAATAATAATATGAGCAAATTCAAATATCAAATAGTCAAATTAATTTACAAGTAATTTATGTTTAGCATCAATGTAAAATAAAGATAAAATGTACCTTTCGGCCTTTAAACCTTTCTGCTAATTCTCTGATGTTATCCTAGACCGGAGTGGCCTCAAGTGCACGTATAAACCTATCTGAATCTATCCCAATTGGAAACTGAAGAAACACAGAAATAAAATAAGCATATCAAGATTAGAACATGTAATTACTCACTTTGAAAAACATTTGAGCAACAAAAGCAAGTAGCTTTAAGAAATCAAATAAAGTTACTTATTAAGGCAAGATTTGGGGGGGGGGGGGGGGGGGTTGTTGTGAAGGAAGCAACTGGAAGATTTAGAAGAATATACAACATCCACTCGAGTCAGCCTCCCTTGATCCTCAACTCCCTCAGGCGTACCCTCAAGTCCAAGAATACGAGTACAAGCGCTAACAAAATGTCTCGCATAATCTTAGGTGTGAAAACTGGGAAAAAGAAAATTCTCATCTTGGCTATTCATATTGAAATATCAAGATAGAGATAGAGTAAAAACAAAGGAAAATTATAGGGAACACATAAATTTTCATATAGACATCAGATCACAAAACATGTGAAGTACCAATAAAGAAAAGATGCCAATGAATGTAATCTTAATCCCAAACAGTCGTCCAAACATGAGCAGCACTTCATACAAAAGATTATAATAAGGTGATGCCATTTTAAAATCCATTACTATCTTTTTCTTTTTTCTTTTTCTTTCATCTATGGGAATGGCCAAGTTGGAAAAGTGTGCAAAAACCTAGCTAAGGTTGAGTTTGCCAAAGATGCACCACCTATTTGCTGTAGCAAGAGGGACGCCCAACACAACTTGCAGCAAAGAGGGGAGATCCTCACCCTTGGTAAGGAAGACGAGATTGTCAATCTTTGGTTCACCCACGATGGCACCAAATTCTTTTATAATGGGGCATAGTTCTACTCCATTGAAGCAGAAAACATGTCGAGGGACCCAATAGTTAGCAGCAGCATGAAGAAGAGGCTCATCCACCCTTATTTGATGGTATAGAAGACACAAAAAAGACCATATAGGGCGATGGAATCTTTGAAATCAGGACCGAGCCTCCTAATCCAAGCCGAGGCATCGAGTGGGGAGTTTTCTACCATTAGGGGACCTCAGAAAAGTGTTATCTGAGTTGAAAATACGTTTGTGAGGGTTTTGGGACCCAAACGGCTACATTTAGACTTAATTAGGGCAATTAAGGTTTCCTCTGATTTGCGGCCCACGTACGCAAGGTCAACCCTGCGTACGCGAAAGCTGCGTATGTAGGCCCATCCCCACATATGCATAGAGCTTGGCATAAACTCTTTCTCCCCTGTTTTAAGCATGGTTTTCCACTCCAAAGAATCCCTAGGGTTCCTATGACCTAAAGAGTCATTCAAGGCATATTTCAAGCACAAGATTTCAAACATCAAAGAAGCAATATTGTATGGAAACGTACAATTAACCATATATCTTGTAAATTAAGTACTAGTCCCTATTAAAAGCATAAATGTAAAAATATGTTCTTTAAGTATTTGCCTCAAACTGAATTCAATTGTCTGCTAAAAGAAAAAAAATAAAAAATAAAAGCAATAAAAGAATGAAATATGTGTGTTGTATGCCTATATGTCTTGACTACAAGTAATCAATGATGTCACCTCTTCCTTGGTTGGTAGCTAAGAGTCTTCTCTGATTCCTCCTCATCACCACCACCACCACCACCATCATCATCATCATCACCACCACCATTGCTGGGTAGGCCGCCCTTCCAGGGCTGTACAAGCTCTTTGAATGATTAGTCACCTCTAGCTTGAGATTCCCAGCCAACCATACCAACTCCTCGTGCTCTTGGATGGTGGGCTGCAGTTTGAAGAAAGAAGGGTTAGTGATCGAAAAAAGGAGAGACAGCAAGAAGGGAAAAAAAAAAAGAACAAAGGGAAAGAAGAACTCATCGCCCGAGTATTTGGAGGAAAATGGTAGCCCATAAAATTAGGATTATGAGGTACGACGTGCTCTCGAGCAAAGCCATTAGGGCTATAAGCATAGACCGTCCAAGGGAGATGTGGAGGATCAATTGGCTCACCGACAACAGGCTCCTCCTGCTACAAGTTTTCCACCACTAGAAGCCATGACAAACAAGGTAAAGGAAAAGGAAAAGAAGAAGAAGAGATTGAGTCTATACCTAAATAGTAAGGGAACGCATGAGGTGGGTGATGTTGAATTCCTCATAGTCCAATCCATCAAGGAGTTGCTTGCCATAGGGAATGCCACTCCTCCACAAGTTGTACTCAACATTAGTCACAGAGCGTGGGGCAAGCATGAACTCCAGAGGATCCATCAGAATCTGTGGATCATCTCTACCCACCAGTTAACACCACACCTTCTCCGCCAAGTAGAGTGCCCTCAAGCCCGCTCCTTCGAAGGGCTGGGTAATCTTCGAAGCAATGATGGCAGCAACTTCAAAATTCGAAGAAGCAAGAAGGGGCTGGCCGGCATATGGAGTCTAGTTGACCTATATTGATACAAGGTTAGAAGAAGAGTATCCTAAGGGAAATGCATGAAGAAGCATGAAAACTGGAACTCTTAAACTTACCACATCTGAAGTTAACCCAGCAAGGTAGGCACTCACTTGAGAGAATTCCTCAAATTTAGATTGGTGCCTGAAGTTATGAGGCCATACCTAACAATCCACTGCTGCAAAAGGAAACACAAGCCACAGGTTTGATACAAGATGGTACAATTTGTAAAATGGTATAGTTTGCAAGATGACAGTTTGCAAGATGATACAGTTTGGAAGACTACAAGCTACAAATGAAAATACAAGAGATGGAAAGAGAATTAACCTCAAGGAGCTTCCAAGGCCCCACAAGCTGCCACAAGGTGCCTCGGCTAAAAGTGTCGTGGCTAGAGTAAAGATAGGCAAGACATGCCTACCCCCAGTTGGCCCTTTGTGTATCTGCAAAGTCTTTAAAGGGAGCCAACCACCATAAGGACACCGCTTACCCACTATTGGTGAAGAGATAAGCTCCCAAAAAATGTATAAGAAAAACCCTAGCCATCCGGATGCGCTCCTCCATAGTCCTTTGTGGGAGAAGAATGTAATCCAACACCAAGTCAAAGTAATGGATGGTCTCGGTGGGGTACTTCCTCCCCAACATGTCAAGACCCAATTAGATGCCCGACACGCCGTCTAAATTAATGATGCCCCCTTCAAAGTTAAGGCTGGTCATGTGGTGGAAGTCACAGGGAGTCATCGTCATCTCCAGCTTAGCAATATGGAAGGTATGAGTAGTATCCCACCACCAAAGTGGAAGTCACAGGGAGTCATTGCACCAAAGTAGCATTTATGGACTTTTTCGGCAGAAGGCTAAGGATAGGCTCAAAGCCTACTTCCTTAATGTAAGCTTTGGTTTCGAGAACAAGGAGATTGTACCATTCCACTACCTTATTGGTGCTTCCCCTACCAGCATAAGGGGATGAGGACTGCAAGAGAAGAAGATAACATTAGATTCTTGATTCAAGTGAAAATGATGAAAAATGATATTTTTAATGCAAGAATAAAGATAAAAAGAAAGATGCAGTGATGTCCAGGTGCAAAAATGACAAAAAGGGTGTTAGGATTGCATATAGAAGTGAAGCAGTTGAAAATGAAGTGAAAATGGGCAGAGTAAGGCCTTGCCAAGTGTCTCATGTACGCGGGTCTAGGCCCACGTACGCAGACAAGATCCCGCGTATGCAGGCTAGATCCCACATACACAGAGCCCCAAGAATAGACCTGCATACATAAGAATAGAGCTACGTATGCATAAGTCCAAGCTACGTACACGAGCTCGAGCCCACGCACACAGAAGTGCAGACAGAAAGTGTCCTTCAACATTTTCAAGCATATATCATCTAAAATAAATCCTAAACATGTTCCTACCCCTCCTAATGTGTTAGTTATTCATCTAAACCTATCCCATAACAAAACCCAAGCATTTACATGGCCAAAAACACATCAAAATGGAAGATCAAAGAGAAACTTGAAAGTGAAAAAAATTTGAAAAACTTACAAATTCAACCATAGGGATGTGATTCTCTAGCCAGTGTGTTAATGAAGGAGACTTCGTTGATCTCACTACTCCACTCCAACGGGTGAGGAGAAATGCATCGGAGGAAAGGACGTAGGAAGTCTTCTTGGCCTTGGGTGCCATTGAAGGAGATGAAGAGAGTCTAAAGAGAAAATGGGAGAATGAGGGAGTTTTGAGAGAATAGGAGAATTAGATGATGTGAGGAAAAGAGAGAAGAGGGAGGTTTTTGTAGAGAAAAAAAGGGAAGTTGAAGAGTTATGAAGAGATGAGGAAGATGAAAAGTATGAAGAAGAAAAATAAATGGTTGATAACCACTGGGAAAAATGAAGAGGCGGGAACACACCTGATGGCTAAACTATGTGTAGTTAAGGCCTTACCACTAAATTACGTGTAGTTTAGTCATGAACAGTAAATATATATATATATATATATATACAAAATAAAACATTTCAAGATTGCCCTAATTAGGCACAAAGTCACCAAGGACCCCAGTAAGCAATAAAAGAAGCAGGAGACTTTTTCCCCAATGAAGCATGTACATCCCAATACCATTTCCAACAGATCACATAAACTCAAGAATACTATCCCCAGTAAGGAAGCAAAAGATTCTTCCCTAGTGGATCAAGCATATCTAGAACATCATCCCCAAAGAGGAGGCAAAAGATTCTTTCCCGATGAATCCAAGCATATTTAAACTATCTCAGTGAGGAAGCAGACGATTCTTCCCTAGTGGACCAAGTACACCTAAAGTATCCCAGTGAGGAAGCAGAATATTTTTCCTCAAAGTCCTCAACATACCATGAAGGAAGCAAAAGATTCTGCCCCAGTGAATCACACATCTACAAAAGTTACACTACACCTCAGTGAGTCCATTTCTACTACTCCTCAGCGAGTTTCTCATCCCCAAGTAAGTCATGAAAGAGGCAAAAGATTCCTCCCTATACATTCCTACTCCTCAACGAGTTTTCACCACCCCCAATGGATCCAACAATCAAGACTACTTGTGCACATATCCTTCGAGAATTGAACATATAGACATGGTAGAAAGAGGTAGAGATAGAGATAGAGAAAGAGACCAAGGTCAACTTGAGGTAAGAGCCTCACCAGAAAAGGTAGAGAAAGAAGTGAAGAAGACAAGAGGAGTAAGTCACTTGGAGAAGTTTAAGGCAAGAGCCCCAGATGGACACCACAGAGACTGTATCCTTTTGTTGTTTGTTGTGTCAGATCAAAGAGCGCCTTTATTTATTTTTCATTTTCATTCTAAGTGACTCTAGGATATTAGGTCACTCGCCATTTTCTTGCAAATGGTAAAATAGGTTATGGGATAATGTACCTGTTGTTGCTCATTTCCCGAGCAACAAAGGTGGAATTTGGACATACGAATCCCACACAGCTTTCCAGAGTTACAACCAACCCCATGTATGCATGATATATGTCGTGTACATAGGTTGGGCCTGAGTCATACATCGAAACAAAATGTTGTCTGTTATTCTTTTGATTTCGTTAACGAAGCTCACGAATCAAAAGAAGGGTATCTATAGACACCATATTTTGTACCCCTTACTACTCGGGCCCCTGTTCCCCAATGATGCCCAAACTCTAAGGCCCAAGGCTAGTTTAGAGCGCAATCAAATATCAAATTGACTTGAGGAGTGTTAAAATGAAAAATATAACCTTTTAATTGAGAAAAACTCTATTTTTGGAAATAAAATGATCAAAGTGGCTCTCAACCCACGTACGTGGGCAATAGCTTGCATACGTGGGCCAAAGTATGAGTACGCAGGCACACTCTTGCATACACAGCTAGGGTTTCAGAGACATAAAAAAGGCAAGTAATCTGCAATAATGACTGAGGTTTGGAATGAATCCCACATTGTCTGGGAGCTGTTCCAAACCCCATTTTTTCCACTATGTAAAGCTTTACATGGTATATTTTCAAAACACACAGAAATCCCACGGGAAAAATATAAGATTCACTAGAAAATAGGGAATCAAAAGAGATTTTTTCACAAAACACCCTCAAGTTAATTTTGTTTGATTGGAACCTTTTCTAGCCCCAATCTTTTTAGTTTAACTTTGCTAATCACATTTTTATTGAATTGTAATAGATTTGACTAAGGGGAACAGTCAAAATCAGCTTATAAAGCTTCTTATTTGAGGTATTGAGTCTAACTCTCTTTTTTCCATTCCTTTGTCTCTTATGCCTTTCTTTTCAGTTTTAATCTTGTTTGTATGCCTTATCTATGCTTATATATATTTTTTTAGGTTAGTTTTATAGTTTTCTTTAGACCTTGAGCATGTTTGGTTTTTAAAATTAAAATTTTTATTTGTGCTTTGTTTTTCTACTTTGCTATTTCAGGGTTAGGGTTTCAAGTAGAGCTGCACACGCATGCGTACGTGGGCCTCCTCTTACATACGCAAGTGCATAGCCTACGTATACAGGTTGCTACCCAGAAACCCTAGTTTAGTCTTCTTCTTTCGTCTCATTTTATTTTCTTATCTCACATGTTCCTGTTTAAGTTTCTTTTTATTTATATACGTATCTGATGCCTCTATTTCACATGTTTTATTGTTATTTACCTTTGATACCATGAACACGCATTCACATGCCCATGCATGATGCCATAGGCGTTGAGTTGCTGAAGGTGAGTAAAGGTAAGTCATACATTCACACAAACATGCAGATGTGTTGTTGTGTTTTTTTTTTATAAACATGTACATGTATTGTTGTGTTGCAATTTATGTTTAATTGATAAATGATGTACTTGCTGCCATGATTAAATTGCTACCTTATAGATGACATGATAGGGTTTTTCACATGTTAGATGAATGCTAGGGTTGCATATGTGTGGTTCGATTTCTTATGCTTTATGGATGGATATGTATGTGTTTTAGGATGATGATACCAAGTTGTATGCTTAGATGTATGCTAGTGTGTGTGTAAGTTTAGGACATAAGTGTTTAACATGATTTTATTGAGTTTAAGATGTAAGACACAATGATGGGAGGCCAACCTTAGGGTTGGGCAGTCTTGAGTGCCTAACATCTTCCCAAGAACGTACCAAAACTCCGAACCCATATCTCTGGTAGTAAGATCAATGGTCCTTCCTCGAAGGAATGCTATAATCATGGTTCCTAGGCCATTGCAAAACTAGGGGGCGACTCCTCCATTGTGTCCACAACTGTGACTCTTCGTGATTTTCACTGCATGACAGGCCTTACGTGTGATGGTGCCATCATAAATTTATAGGGCAAGTTGGGCACTCGGCTGGCAATTGACTTACTCGGTATTCCACAGACATGATCCGCTACTTCGACATTGAGGCAGACTACCGGCCTTTTCTATAGTAGATAGTTGAGGATTGTGTTCGGATGGTCAAGGCATTCTTGCTGTACATTCTATGGGCATATCTCTTTAACAATACAGGGAAAATGGTATCCTTGAGGTGTTTAGCCCTCTTCTGTGACTTCAGGGATGTTGGGGGAGCTAACTGGGGGCAGACGTGTTTTGCCAATCTGTACTCATGACTAGATACAGTTAGCCGGGGGACCTTGCGCCAGCTGGTAGGGCATTGTAAGCTTCTAGAGGTTAGTTTCTTTCTCTTCTCTTTTACAGCTCTTGTATATGCTAAAGCAAACTGTAACTCCTATTCTTGCAAATTACCATCTTGCAAATTGTACCCATTCCATCTTAACAAACTATCATCCTTGCAAACTGTATTTATCTTGTACATTGTATTCTTGCAAACTGTATTCACTTGTACATTGTATTCTAGCAAACTGCATTCATGCCTCTCTTTTCTTCTCCAACGCTGGGCCATTCAATATGTCCTTATCATCCAAGGGACGAACTTAAGCCTTAGGGATTCTATTGCAGTGAAGGCCCACCTCGAGGGATTATCTTTTGATGATATGAGTCTGAAATTCAATGCCTTTTATTGTTTTCTTCACATGCTTCTTATTTGTTCCTTTTAACCTCATGCAATTTTACAGATCAATTGGAACCCATGGCCCGGCGTTCCTCTTACTGCGACTCTCGACTTAAAGGCATCTACTGTTGTCACCTCTAGGATCACGCATCCTTTCATGGGTGCGGGTTTAAGGGTGCTTTACTTGGCGGATGGGGTGCGCTGCCAATTGGTGGGAGAGGATGCCCCATAGGTATCTATGGATCCGCCAGAGTTCATGCTTACCCCGCTCTTCATGACCGATGTCAAGTATGCCTTATGGAGGCATGGTGTGGCCTATGTCAACTGGTTTAGGCAGGAGTTGGACTGTGAGGAGTTCAATTGTACTCGCCTCATGCCTTCCCTTTCTGTTGAGGTATATGCTCTCTCTTCTTGTCTTTTCCATTCCTACTCTCTTCTTTTGCATTCTTGTACATGGTGACATTAAATTGAAATACTTGTACCAGGATGACCTTTCTCCTAGCATTCCTATTGATCCTCCTCGTCTTCGTTGGAAGGTCTATGCATGTGGCCCCAACAGTTTTCCTAGGGAGCGTCCTATGCCCCGTAATACAAATGTCATGGGATATCCTTTTCTAGATGGCACACGGACGGTGAGTTTTCATCCACTTTTTTCTTTACTACTTCTTCTCTTGCATCTTTCATCTACGCATTCTAACCTTTTTTTTCCTTCAAATTTTAGCCCATTACTTAGGAGAATGAGGAGTTGGTTTGACTGGCTGGGAATCTTAAGCTGAGGTGACTTAGTATTCAAAGGACTTGTATGGCCTCAGAGGACTGGCTTACCCTAGCAATGATGATGACAACGGTGATGGTGATGGTGGAAAAGACTCAAGGTGACCCCTAACTATCAGCCAAGGAAGAGGCATTTCCAGTGATCCTTGCATAACAGACAGACAAACACACAGCATAGCATAGCATACATTTTTTTTTTCTTTTTGTTGCTTTTATTATTATTTTTTTTTAGCACACATTTCTCCACTTTGGATTTGATTTGAGACGTTGGGTTGTATTTTAATAACATATTTTACATTCATGCTTTTATTTGGGATATGTACTTAATTTACAACTTGTGGGAATAAATGCACCATTCTATGCTTCTCATGTCCTCGATGCTTGAAAATTTAAGCTTAAGTGGTGTCATGAATAGTCTTTTGGGCCATAAGATCCATAGGAGAAGCATTTGGAAGAAAACCATACTCAAAACAGGGGAAAATTAGGTCTCTGCCTCTCGCTGTGCATGCGTGTACATAAGCCTACGTATGCAGCCTTGACTTTGCATACGGAAGTTTGACCATGCATACGCACGTCGTGGGTCGGAAAAACCCTAGCTGCCCTCCTTTAGTATAAAATAGCCATTGGGGACTCCCAAACCTCATCAAACGTATTTTCCTTTTCGAAAACACTCTTTTAAGGCTTTCCAATGGGAGAATTCTCCTTTCTCGAAGTCCTGGCTTGGATTAGGAAGTTTAGCCCTAGTTTCGAAGAGGTTGTCATTCCTTATGGTTCTCTTGTTTTTTTCCATACCATCAAATCAAGGTGGATGAACCTCTTCTTCATGCTACTGCCAACTATTGGATCCCTACTTGGCATGTTTTTCAATTCAACGGTGTAGAGATATGCCCCACTCTTGAGGAATTTAGTGCAATCATCGGTGAACCTTTGGTGAACGACCTTGTCTTTCCTACCATGGGTGGTGATCTTCCTACCTTGATTCAAGCTTTGTTAGGTGTTCCTCTTGAAAAGCAAACCAGTGGTTCGTTTTTGGCAAGTTGAATGTTCATCTCATCTTTGCATACTTCTCTTGACTAACTGTCCCAATGACTGATATACCGCGCTCCCAGTTTCTTAATACCTTTTATGTATCCTTGCTAGATACTTCTTGGTTCATGAGACCCATTTCGTAGATCACAGGATATGCTTAGTGGTTGCCGATTGGAGGAATAGAAATCTTGCAGGCATGATCTTGGCTAAAACTCTCAATGGCTTGGATGCATTTCATAGGAAGGAAGCAAACTTCTTTGCAGGGAGCGCTCTCCTCCTTCAGGTATGATCCCTAATTTTTGCCTAGGTTTTTAACCTAGCAGGATTTCTCTAATTTTTGCATGGATCACCTTTTAGTTTATAACCTATAAAGGCACCTTATACCATCTTTTCCATTTTTTTTTTTTTACTTCATCTTTCCTTTTTCCACTCATGCTCTCTCTCTTTTCTCCCTGCTTTTTCTTCTTTTCCTCCTTTTGCAGATATGGTTGTGTGAGAGGCTTCGTTTGCTTCAACCTCCTACTGTTCCTCCTACTCAATATCTCCCTACGCATTATCGTGACCGTAGGCCCAAGCGTGTTGAGATGAGCTTTGAAGAGTTTACTAAGCTCATGAAGCACATTGATGCCACAGACATCGAATGGGTGGTGGAGTGGTGGTGCATCTTAAGCATAGCTCATAGCCTTAAGGACAATTGTGTTCCTTTGGTGGGACTTAGCTATTGCTCTTACTATTCCACATGTTGCATTGCCAGAAAATTTGGTGACCATCAAGAGGCTCCTAGTGATGATGGTTCTTTCCATACCTTGGAGTTCACTGATTGGACTTTAAGCAGAATCCATAAGGCTTAGCCACGATGGAGGGTGACTAGAGGCATCTGGTATCCTCAATTTCTTCATCCAACTTTGGGATACCAGAAGTGTCTACAAGATGACATGAAATAGGTCCTTATAGATGAAAAAGCTTACAAAAAGTCTAGCAAAAGAAGAGGGTAGAATGACAAACTTAATATGACCCAAATTTTACTTTTCTGCACTTTATGATTCTCATGTCTTTTCTTTTGAATTTAATAAAGGATTGGAATGTTCCAAATTCCCATGGAAACAATTTATCATCTTTTAATTTGAGCGATAAGAGAATCATTTATTTATTATCTTTGCTTATTGTCTTTATTTTTCTTTTTCTTTTTTCCATGCCATTTAGTTTTTTTCTATGACATCCTTAAAGGAATTTTCGCCATGACCATGGTCTTTCCCCTATCTTTTTCTTGGACCACCCTTTCGGGTTGCCAATCCAGCGGGGTCCATTTGCCTTAACTTTTGCCTAGGCTGCCCTTTCGGGTTTTCAACCAAGCAGGCTTTTTTTTTCCCCCTCTTTTCTTTTTTTTTTCAAACATTGTATTTCCGAAGTCTATCCATGTAGATTAGGTGAAGCATCTCTTCCCCTATCCAAATTTGTAATCCTTATAGCACGCCCCAACATAATCTTCTTAATAATGAAAAGCCCATACCATTTTGACTTCATCTTTTCTCTTGGATCAAAAGTTTTATCTCTAAGCACTTTTAGGACCAAGTCCCATTCCTTAAGGTTTCTAGGTTTCACTTTTCTATTGAACGCTCTAGCAATCCTCTTTTGGTACCCTTATGCATGGTATTGTGCCCTAGCTCTCTTCTCATCTATCAAAGCCAATTGCTTAAATTTTTCCTTCACTCCATCTTCTTCTAAGACCTTGGCTTCTACTAGCACTCTCAAAGATTGTATCTCCACCTCAATTGGAAGCACCACTTCACTACCATAGACCAAAGAGTAAGGTGTTGCCCTAGTTAATGCACAAATAGAAGTTCTGTAACCTCATAAAGCAAATGAATGTTTCTCGGCCTAATCCTTGTATGTCACTACCATTTTGACTAGGATGTTCTTGATGTTCTTATTGGTTGCATCTATGGCCCCATTAGTCCATGGTTATTATGGTGAAGACTTGTGATGCTTAATGTTGTAAACCTCTATAATCCTTTGAACCTCCCTCCCAAAATGGAAGCCAATATCTAAGATGATCTCTTGGGGTACCCCACATCGGCAGATAATGTTATTCTCTACAAATCGAGCCATGTGCCTGGCTTTCAACATGGAGTAGGAAGCTACTTCCACCCATTTAATGAAGTGGTCAGTTGCCACTAGGATGTACTCATGTCCATTTAAGGCTTTAGGGGTTATTCTTCCAATCACATCAGTGCCCCAAACTTAGAAAGGCCAAGGAGAGGTTATGCTATACAATTCACCAGGTGGTATGTGGTTCAAGTTTGCATGCGTTTGGCAGTCATGGAAACTCTTTATGAAGTCCACACAATCAGTTTACATTGTGCTCCAATAGTACCCTATCCTTAGAATCTTCTTGGCTAACATTCTGCCATTCATATGATGACCACAAATCCCCTGATGATCATCCTCTATAACTCTTTCCACTTTTTCTTTCTTTAGGCAACGGAGGTGTATACTATCATAGGACCTCTTATAAAGTTGTCCTCCACATAGGATGTATTGCATTGCCACCACCCTAACCGAATGACGTTCTCTCTTGTTGGCATCGTCAAGATATACCCTCACTTCTAAAATTTTCATGATGTCATAATACCAAGGAACTCGTTCTTCTTTTATAGCCAAAACCAACGACTCACTCTTCTCCTTGTGTACTAACTCATAACTTAGTTCAATCTCTAAAGGTCGTGTCTACACTCCCTTAGGTATTTCAACCATGGATGCCAGAGTAGCTAAAAGCGTCTACAAACTTCTTCTAAGCTCTAGGGATGATCGTGTATTCAATTTTGTCAAAAGTTTTGGTCAAATCCTTTAGATATTGTTGATAAGGTTTCAAATGTTCTTCCTTTACGCTCCATAACTTCTGGGATTAAGCTATAACCAAGGTCGAATCTCCAAACACCTCTACCTCTTTTACTCCTAACTCTCGAATAGTTTCCATTTCGGTGATGCAAGCTTCATATTCTGTCATGTTATTAGTTGCCTTAAAGTTCAATTTGATAGCCAAAGGCACATGAGATCCATCGAGGGTAATCAAAAGTACTCCTATCCCATTCCCATATTAGTTTACAGCTCCATCGAAATACATTTTTCATGCCCCTAGCTTGATATCCAAGATGTCCTCATTCGGGAGTCTTTTTCTCCATCCTCTCCCTTTATAGGATTCTCGGCACAAAAATCAGACGCGACACTCCCTTTAATAGTCTTCCTTGCCACATACTTTAAATCAAATTCTGCTAAGAAAATCAACAATCTTGACAGTCTTCCACTCAAAGTCGGTTTCTCAAATAGGTATTTCAAGGGATCCATTATGGCTACCACCCATATCTGGAACGGTAGGATGATGTGTCTCAACTTCTGTACGGCCTACACGAGTGCAAAGCATGACTTCTCTAGGGGGTGTACCCAGTCTCATAATCATAGAATCTTTTGCTCAAATAGTACGCTGACCTTTCATTCTTATCATCATCTTCTTGTGTAAGCATGCTCCTAATCACATCTCTTATGATGGAGAGGTATAGTAGTAAAGGCTTTCCTTGTTGTGGAGGTACCAGGATATATGGATGGAGGAGGTATTTCTTGATAAGTTCAAAAGCTTTTTGACATTCATCATTCCATGTATAGGGTTCACTCTTCCTTATGAGTTTAAAGATGGGCTCATAAGTAGAAGTGAGTTGGGCAATAAATCGACTGATATATTGTAGTCGACCTAGGAATCCTCTTATTTCCTTCTCATTCTTGGATTGAGGCATCTCTAATATGGCTTTAATCTTGAATGGATCTACTTCTATCCCTTTATCACTTACTAGGAAGCCTAGCAATTTCCCAGTTATTACTCTAAAGGTACATTTTTGGGGGTTCAACCTCAATCTATACTTCTTGATCCTTTCGAAGAACTTCCTTAAGTTAATGATGTGACGTCCTCTATCCTTGGATTTCACAATCATGTCATCAACACACACCTCAATCTCATTATGCATCATATCATGTAACAAAGTTGTGGCCATCCTTTGATAAGCTGCACCTACATTCTTAAGCCCAAATGATATCACAGTGTAGCAATAGATCCCTCATTCCATGGTGAAAGTGGTTTTAGTTATATCCTTAGTAGCTATCTTGATTTGGTTATATCCTGAGAAACCATCCATAAAAGACATCAAGGCACTACTGGCTATATTTTTCACTAGGACGTCTATGTGGGGAAAGGGGAAATCATCTTTAGGGCAAGCCTTATTCAAATTCCTAAAATCCATACACATCCTTACCTTTCCATCCTTTTTAGGTACAAGCACAATATTGGCTATCCACTCGGCTTGGAGCACGAGCTTATTGAATATACTTTTAACTGTTTCATGACCTCTTCTTTGATCTTTAGGAGCCATTCAATTCTCATGCACCTTAACTTTTGCCTAACGGGTCCATATGGGCATGGGTATCAATGTGATGTTGGGCTATTTTAGGATCAATTCTGGACATATCTTCATAAGACCCCGAAAACACTTCTTGAAATTCTGTGAGAAGTTCCTTGAGATCCTTTCTTTCTTCTTCATTTAGGGTTGAGCCAATTTTAATTAAGGGTAGATTCTCATTATTGCCCAAATTAAGAGTTTTAAAAGTTGGTTCCATAGGTTCAATTTTCTTTTCCGATTTCTTATTAATTTCATTTTCAAATTCATTTGAATCATTTAAGTGCAGAATTTCAATATTATGGGACACATCAAAATAAACCAAATCAAAATTCATTTTATTAAAAATGTTGAAAAGTTCATTAGGACTTGCATTACAAAATTTTTTTCCCCACTCTTAGAAAACCCAATCCAAGTCTAATTATTAAGTTGCCTTACAGCAGGCATGATGAAGGTAGTGATGGAAAATAACATGTTTGTATCACATACAATACATATGCAGCGGAAAAATTAACGGATCTACTTCATTCGCAATTGATAACATACACTATGTAAATTTCAGAATATAAGAATAAGAGAGTGTACCTTGGTGCGGTGAAATTCAAAACAAAGATTAGAAGTACTTGGGAACATTTTTAATCTTCACTCCAATTCCACTTGATGCCCAAGATGTGTGGTCTCTCAATCAGTTCTATGTGTTATTCTAGAGAGAATATGAAGGAATCTCTTACCAACATTCAAAACCATTTCATTCTAATATAAAATTCTGTATGTTTCTCTCTACATAACTGATTATCTAATTGGGCTAGCCTTTTGGGCCTTCCCAATTGGGCTTTAGTGTGTGGCTTGAAGTAGGATCAAAAGGGAACAAATAAGATACTAGCTCCAATGGGCCTTGGGCTTTTCTGTCAACTCTTAACAAGTCCAAAGTTACCATTAATTATATTTAATAATAATATATAAATATAATTGCACTCTAGGTCTCATTAATAAATTATATCCCAAGACTTTATTATACATGCAACCCCTTCATAAAATATTCGTAATAATACAAAGTCATGAATATAGACTGCCACTTTGTAAATTACTACATTTTAATCCTTAAGTACCCGCTTTAATCCTTTTAAGTTATTCATCATATATTTATGAAATCTAATTTCATAAATATATAAAATCTAATTTCATAAATATATATTTTAGTCTTACTAAAGTGGTTAGGCCTAACTCTCTGAATAACTGAACCCATTAAACTTATCTCAAGGTAATATTTTATGTCTCCGTTAAGAGACTATGAATTCCATCTTGAGAATATATGTTCCATCAACACTAAATATGGCTGCCCAACATACTAAGGTTTTGACCGTTAATTTAGATCCCATTTCTAATATATCAAAGCAACCTACATTTCATGATCAGGTCCATTATTCTCTCAGGATTAAGAGTTCATGTGAATAGAAGTCGTGAGATTTGTTATTAAATTGACAGTCGTTAGGAGAATAATAAATCTCACAGCGGTCCAGTTCAATATGTCTTAACTCTTAAAACATATCAACATATCAACTAGAAATCTCTACTTCCATGATCAAGACAAATCATCTTAGTTAATATGTTATAGTTTTCGCAGATGAAATGCCCAATTTCATCACCGACTACGAACCAAAATTCTGAGTTTACAAAGAACTTGTGATCTATATCTTCTGTGACTAAATCACATAAATCACATACTATGCATCTCATGGACTATTTGATAATGTCCGAATATTCATGTTACCATTATTTTAGATAATAACAAAACAACTTTATTAATCGTAATATTAAGTCATACATCATTTAATACATAATGTCAAACATAATATCATTCATAGTATCATACAATAAGATTTAAGGGCACTTATCCCAACAATCTCCTGCTTGCCCTAAAGACTATTGTGCACTAATCTAACTCTCATTCCCTCCAAATGTGACTCGAAGGTCCTTTGAGGCAAGACTTTGGTAAAGGGATCTGCTAGATTATTTGCACTTTCAATATTTGCTACCACCACATCTCCACGAGCAACAATGTCTCGAATGATGTTGTACTTTCTCTCAATGTGCTTTCCTTTCTTGTGATTCCTTGGATCTTTGGATTGTGCAATCGCTCCATTATTGTCGCAAAACAATGTGATAGGAACTTGCTCCTTCTCACTACACCAAGATCAAAAAGGAATTTCTTGAGCCATACAACTTCTTTTCCTGCTTCACAAGCAGCAACATATTCTGCTTCCATTGTGGAGTCGGCAATACAAGATTGCTTAACACTCCTCCAACTTATGGCTCCACTTCCCAAGGTGAATACACATCTTGATGTGGACTTTCTGAAATCTAGATTCGATTGAAAGTCTGAATCTGTATAGCCAATGGAAAGGAATCAAATCCTCACAACGGTAAACAAGCATCTAATCTCTCGTTCTTCGTAAATACTTGAGAATATGCTTTACAGCTTGCCAATGTTATGGTCCTAGATTTGATTAATATCGGCTGACCATGCCAACTGAAAAACAAATATATAGTCTAGTACAAAGCATGGCATACATGAGACTTCCTACTGCAAAAGCATAAGGAACTTGTCTCATCATGTTTTCTTCCTCTTGAGTCTTAGGCCTTTGGTCATCAGACAGAGGAACTCCATGTCTGAAAGGAAGTAATCCTTTCTTGGAGTTTTGCATGCTAAACCATTCTAGAACCTTATCTATATATCCAGCTTATGATAAGCCTAACATCTTATTCTTGCGATCTCGCCAAAGCTTGATCCCTAGAATAAAGTTAGCCTCACCCAAGTCCTTCATATCAAATTGGCTTGACAACCAAAACTTCACTGATGACATTACCCCTACATCATTTCCAATGAGTAGAATATCATCAACATAAAGCACTAGGAACATTACTACTTTATCTTGATGTCTTTTGTACACACATGGTTCATCAAGATTTTGTTCAAAACCAAATGACTTGATTGCTTGATCAAATCTGATGTTCCATGACCTAGATGCTTGCTTAAGTCCATAAATGGACCTATTCAACTTGCATACCAAATGCTCTTGGTTCTTTGCTATGAAACCTTCTGGTTGCTTTATATAGATTTCCTCATTAAGATTGCCATTAAGAAATGCAGTCTTGACATCTATTTGCCAAATCTCATAATCATAATGAGCAGCAATGGATAAAAGAATTCTGATAGATTTAAGCATTGCTACTGGTGAAAAGGTTTCTTCATAATCATTACCTTCCTTTTGAGTGTACCCTTTCGCCACCAACCTTGCTTTAAAGGTTTCAACCTTTCCATCTATCCCTCTCTTCCTCTTGTAAACCCATTTGCAACCAACAGATTTAATGCCGTTAGGCGCCTTTACAAGATCCCAAACTTGATTGGAATACATGGAATCTAATTCAGATTTCATAGCTTGGACCCAATGATGTGCATCTATATCATTCATTGCTTCTTCATAAGTGTAAGAATCAGTTTCGACCTCCTCTGAGATAGCTTCATAAGTCTCTCCAAAACCTATGAATCTTATAGGTGGCCTAACATTCCTCCCACTACGACGAGGCACCTGTGTACTAGACATCTCATGAGTAGTATCTTGTGGTATATCCAATACAGCCACATCATCCCTAGTTTCAACCATTGGTTGTTTATTTACAGGTTCATTTATTTCAGCCAAGACAACTTTACTTCTAGGATTAAAATTATTCATATAATCATCTACCAAAAATTTGGCATGAGTGCTAACAAACACTTTGTTATCCTTATGATTGTAGAATAAATAATCCTTGGTTTCCATTGAATACCCTAAAAACATGCACACTTCCATTTTAGCTTCCAACTTATCAGACTTCCCTTTTAACACATGTGCTGGACATCCCCAAATGTGGAGATATTTCATACTAGGGTTCCGCCCACTCCACAATTCCATAGGCGTGTTAGGAACCAAAATATGTTATAGTCTTCACAGATGAAATGCCCAATTTCATCACCGACTACGATCCAAAATTCTGAGTTTACAAAGAACTTGTGATCTATATCTTCTGTGACTAAATCACATAAATCACATACTATGCATCTCATGGACTTTTTGATAATGTCGGAATATTCATGTTACCATTATTTTAGATAATAACAAAACAACTTTATTAATCATAATATTAAGTCATACATCATTTAATACATAATGTCAAACATAATATCATTCATAGTATCATACAATAGGATTTAAGGGCACTTATCCCAACAGGTAGAAGGATCACTTGGCTCCTTAATGGCGATGGCAAACATGTCCCCCTCCATCTTCAGCATAGTCTCCATTGCTTCAGCATCCATGTAGTCCACCTAGTCAACTTCTTTTTGAACCTCCTTGATCACCACAGTAGGCTTCTCCTTAAAAGTGAGCTTCTCATTGAAGAACATCTCCCATCCTGGATACACTTTTCCATCCTTGCCTACCTAAAAGCTTGGGAAAGCCATAAAAAGGAAACTTTCCTCCTTCCTTCACAAAGCTTCCATTAAAGGTTCCAAGGTTCTTCTTGATTCCATCACAGCTTTCAAAGAATCCTAAACCTTCCTTGCCTTCCTTTCCAAGACCTATACCAGGCATGTATCCCATGTTTTTCATCATTGCAATCACCATGTGGCTACAATATGGGTGCAAATCTGTAGTGTACTTCTCATCCTTCAATCCATAGTCAGCCATGTTCATAAACTCGAAGCCACTCATTTGAAGCTCGCTTCCTCCCTCCTCAAGTCCACAAATGGGTGCTAAAATTTCACCATCACTAAGTACTATGGCAATCCCTCCTTTCCATGGAATTTTCATCTTTTGGTGTAGAGAAAAGGGAATTGCCCCAATAGGATGAAGTCATGCCCTTCCTAAGAGACGATTGTAGTTAGGAGTGATATCCATGATGTGGAACTCCATAATTGTATCCAACGGGCAAATCTTGCAAGGGGATTTAAAGGTTCCCATAACATTCCTTGAAGTATTATAATATTCCCTAACAGTCAAAGGGGAAGGGATGATTATCTCCATATCTAGGCCAATAATGAGAGCAGTCCTAAGAGGGCATACATTCAATGTGGATCCATTATCAATAAGCACCACTAGAACTTTGGCACCCATGTATTCAATAGTGATTTACAAAGGTCTAGTGTGAGTGTCTCCTTCGGGAGGAAGGTCCTTGTCGAAAAATGCAAGGGTGAGATGGAACCTCAACACCTATGAGAGATAGCACTACGAAACATGAGCTTAAGTCTATAGATACCTCTTTCCCACTCAAAGCATCCAAGAGAGCACTATGAAACATGAGCTTAGAGTCTTCTTCAATTGAGTTAAAACCCTACCTTCTTCCTAATTTTCTTCTTTTCCTTTAGGTTCTGTAGGTTTAGACCCTTCTCCTATGTCCCTACTAGGATGGTCCTTTTCTAAGTAGGATGGTTTGTAGTGTTTCCCACTTCTTGTAATGTTTGCCACATTTTCCTCTATGACTTTTTTCTTCAGCTCGGCTATTCCCTTGGGGAGTATCCCCCAAACAGGCACCGCATTCTTCAAAAACTCATCTTCTTCATCCCATATTGCTTGGACCTCCACATCATTAACTTCTAGAGTCTCTAACAACTTTGAACAATCCAATTCAATCTAATTGATTTGCACCCAATTTTGATATGGAAGAGGAGCTTAGCAATAATTAGGCAAAGGGTTCTTCCTACTACTAGGCTTAGTGATGATGTTGGGATTTAGGAGAGTTCCATTATCAATGAGGTCTTGTATTTCGTGTTTGAGGTGGAAGCAAGTATCAATTTTATGGTCGGGTTTTTGGTGGAAGTGGCAATATTCATTTAGGTTCCAAGTAGGAGGTATGGGGTTAGGCATGGGTGTGTGATCTAAAGGCTTAATGAATCCTTTAGAAGACAAATTTTCATATGCTTGAGCGAGGGTCATTCTTGGGTCAAAATTCTCGACAGGCCTTCTTTGTGAAGCTTGGGTAGCTAAGGTTTCTTGGGGTTTGATGGCACTTATATTTACGGGATTGAGGGCTTTAGAAGAAGTCACACCTTCTCCATATGTCTTCTTGATTAGAGGTTTTCTCTCACCTTTTTCCAATTTTCCATTGTTGATGGCATCCTCTATCCTAGTCCCACAATCGCATAATTCCCCAAATGAACTAATAGGCGATGTTAAAAGCCTACTATTATATACTGGAAGCAAATTCTTAATGATCATGTTGATTTAGTCTTTCTCATTTGGCCTATTGACCATCCTTGATGCCTTCCCCTTCCATCTAGTCATGTACTCGAAAAGCATCTCCCCCACCCCTTGTCTAGTGGTTTCCAAGTCTTTTAGGGTTACATCAATCATGGTGTTGAAAATGAATTGGTTTATAAACAATTCCACTTGCTCATTCCACACCTTAGTCTTGACCTTGATGCACCTCCCGTGAATGAGAGGGGGAATGCATGCAAGGTTTGCTTCTCATCCAAACCCTTCATTTCAGCAATGCTTAGGTACCTCCTAACATGTTTTGTGTCTCCAGTTCCATCAAAATTTTCTGCATTAGAAATCTTGAACTTTGGAGGTAGTGCAATGGGAGTTTTGAAGCTTATACCCCCTATGTTATAGAGACAATCGTCCATCCCTTAGGCCTTGCAAATGGCTAGTTGCATTTTTTCCATCTTCTCTCTCATGGCTATGGTTTCTGCTTTGAGTTTTTCAAATTGCTTGTTCCTTTCATAATTAGCGTTGTCCCTTTCATCCCAATCTTCCCCTTCTTCCTCATTGAGAACCTCTACACGTGGGGGCTTCTTCAACTTGGCTTCTTCTAGCTTAGTGAGGTGACTCTCCATCTTTTAGAGAACATCACTTTGTTCTTCCATTACCTTGAAAATATTTTACGCAACCTCATTGCTAATTGGAGCGGCTAATGTTTCTTGAAATGATTCCCCTACTTGGAATACTTCTTCTTGATGTTTGTCCTCAATCTTGACCAAACGGCTCCCATGCTTTTCTCAAATTCAAATAGGAGTGGGGACGTGTTTTCTTGACCTTAGTGGCGTAATGATGCCTGAAAAAAATTCCTATCTTTATTAAGTTCATGCCCCAAAAAGGTTCTTTTTAACTTTATATGTATTGGGGTTTATGCCCTAAAATCCAATTTATTGGCGTGTCATAAATAATTAAATTGTTTAATTATATGAGACTATTTATAAATGAACAAATGAGACATTATCTTAGTCCATGAGATGCATAGTATGCGATTTATGTGAAAAGTCATAGAAGATATAAATTGCAAGTTCTTTGTAAACTCAGAATGTAGTTCGTAGTCGGTGATGAAATTAGACATTTCATCTGCGAAGACTATAACATATCAACTAAGATGATTTGTCTTGATCATGGAAATGAAGATTTCTAGTTGGTATGTTGATATGTTTTAAGAGTTAAGATATATTGAACTGGACCGTTGTGAGATTTATTATTCTCCTAACGACTGTCAAATGAATAATAAATCTCACGACTTTTATTTACATCAACTCTAAATCCTGAGAGAATAATGGACCTGATCATGAGATGTAGGTTACTTTGATATATTAGGAGTGAGATCTATAAGTTACGGTCAAAACCTCAGTATGTTGGGCAGCCGCATTTAGTATTGATGGAACATATATTCTCAAGATGGAATTCATAATCTCTTAACGGAGATATAAAATGTTCCCTTGAGATAAGTTTAATGACTTTGGTTATTCAGAGTGTTAGGCCCAACCACTTTAGCAAGGAGTTACTAAAGTATATATTTATGGAATTGGATTTCATAAATATATGATGAATAACGTAAAGGATTAAACCGGGTACTCAAGGATTATGATGTAGTAATCTTCAAAGTGGCAGTCTATATTCATGACCTTGTATTACTACGAATATTTTAATGAAGGGGTTGCATGTATAATAAAGTCTTAGGATATAATTTATTAATAAGGCCTAGAGTGCAATTATATTCATATAGTAGTATTGAATATAATTAATGGTAACTTTGGACTTGTCAAGAGTTGACAGAAAAGCCCAAGGTCTATTGGAGCTAGAGTCTTATTTGTTCCCTTTTGGTCCCACTCCAAGCCACACACTAGAGCCCAATTGGTATGGCCCAAAAGGCTAGCCCAATTAGATAATCAGTTGTATATAAGGAGAGAAATATACAGAATTTCAGTGGTTCTTTGAAAGGTTCTTTTGATGAGAGTTTTCTAAGTGGTTTTCATTATGATCACTTGAGAACATGAAATGGTGTATGTGAGTGTTGGACGCTCTCTTATTCTCTCCTTAGAAATTGATTGAGAGACAGCACTTCTTGGGCATTAAGAGAAATTGGAGTGAAGATTAAAAGTCTTCCCAGGAACTTCTGATTTTATTTTTTTGAATTTCACCACACCAAGGTACGCTTTCTTAATCTTAAATTCTGAAACTTTCATAGTGCATGTTATCAATTGCAAATAAAGTAGATCCGTTAATTTTCCGCTGCGTATGTTTTGTATGTGATACGAACATGTATTTTCCCAACAATATGTTCATAGAAAATCTTTAAGTCTATCTAATGAAGGCCTAATTACAAAGTCACTTCCTTTACTCTCATGAACTTTGCCCCTTGTTTCATTTGGTTTTGGTCCATTTACAATAATGCTCTCATCTTACTTTCATGGGCTTTCATTAGAATGTATTCATCACCTTCTGGGCTCTCCCTTTTCATTTCCATTCATCATCATTTTTTTTCAAGTAGCCATCTAGCTAGGATACATTGTAGCCTTCCTCTCAAAGAGGCTCAAGATTAGGGAGTTTCATTTTGGGCATTGTAGGATGTTCAATGCTAAGTCCATAGCATACTTTTTACCTTAGGACTAAGGTCCTCTTTTTCAAATGGCATTTTGATTTGGGCTTATGATAGCAATTACGCTATAGTTTTATGAACCTTTCAAGTTAAGATATATCTTTGGATTTAGGGATAAGCCTTTTATATGTGAGAACTTCTTTTCTTTTATCCCAATTGTCTTAGGGTATGTCATAACTTTAGGCTCATCCTTCCAATTTTACATCTTTTATTTGTCCTTTAGAATTAGGTGTGCATAAGATACATGGTTGAATAAACAAGAGACATATAAAGGGTATCCTCCTTTTGTTTGGATCTAGGATCTCTTTAAGTGTAGGTAGGCTCCTTAAGGCTAATGGGATAGATAATAGGTCACTTTCAACCAGGTGGACCATGATTCCAACCGAGGGCCTAAGTGGACCTTTGTGGATTGGTGGTAAACCTTTATGTACTCAAAGCCCATTATAGGCGATGGAAACGATTGTGAGTTGATGGGATGAACTTCGAAAGACTTGGGCTCGAATAGAGCCTTCCATCTTCCCACTCATCACCAACCAAGGCAATGGATAAAAGAACCATGTGATGTGTGTGAAAACAAGTATTGAACAAGCTTTTGTTAAGGTTAAGAAACAAGACACATAAGAATGAAACTCACAATCCCTAGTAGAGCCGCCACTGTGGACGCAACAGAAATGTGGAGTCGTCACCTAGTTTTTGCAATGGACTAAGAACCATGAATACAGCATCCTTTGGAGGAAGGACTATTTGATCTTACTACTAGAGATATGGGTTTGGAGTTAAGGTAAGGTCTAGGGAAAATGTTAGGCACCCAAAATTGCCCAACCCTAAGGTTAGCTTCCTCTCATCGTGTCTTATGTCTTAATCTCATTAAAGGCATACTCAACATTGTTATATTAAACCCACACACACACTAACATTCATCTAACAATCAACATCGCATCAAATATCCCTAACCATACATCTATCATGCTTGTTATCACATCAAAAACCCTAGCATACGTCTAATCATGCGTATAATCACATCACAAACCCTAGCATACATCTAATCTTGCATATCATCATATTGAAACATAAACCCTAGCATTCTAGCATGGCATCTCATATCAAAGCACAAACCCTAACATCCATCTAGCATGACAAACATGTTATCTTAAGCAAGGCAGCCACAAAACAAGGCTAAAAGATAGGCATGGCAAACAAATATAGATCATCACATGTATTCTCAACTTTTAGACATGAAATCAAGCACCAAACAAACATGTTATATCATCAAAATGCATGTTCATACTAATGCACGAGTTACTTCACTTTGCTATATCTCAACACCTATGGTATCGCTGAATGGGCATACGAATGCATGTTCATGGTATTAAAACAAGAAAATGAAAAAAAAAAAAAAACAAAAAAAAAACCCTAATATAGCATATTAGAAACAAACAAACATGTGGACAGAGAAATATAAACTCAAAAGGTATACAAGAAGGTTAATACAGAGGCATATTATATGAAATAAACAAAGCAAAAGAAATAGAAAACTCAAAATTAGAGTTTCTGGACATGAGTATATGTGCGCATACATAGGCCTGCGTACACAGGCTAGTTGTATGCGTACGCATACTTTGAGCCTGCGTACGCATGTAAGAAGCATGCGCGTGCTGACAAGCCCTAAACCTTAACCCAGAAACAGAAACTTAGAAAAAGACTTGAAAGCTTAAATCCAACAACCTAACATGCTTAAGATCTTACAACAAAGAAAACCTAAGCTAAACAAACATGTTATAAACATAAACAAAGCAAAGAAATAGATTAAAACATAAACTAAAAAACATAAATGAAAAGAAAAAGTTTAAAATGAATACCTTAAAGCAAAAGCTCCTAGGCTTGATTTTTGACCGTTCCTCTTAGTCAAATCTATTCGTAAAACAATAAAAACGTGATTAGTAATCTTAAACTTGATGATTAAGGCCAGAAAAGGCCCTAATCAAATAAAATTAACTTGAGGATGTTTTTTGAAAAACTCCCTCTTTGATTCACTATTTCTAGTGAATCCTAAGTTTTCCCTTAGAATTTTCTGTGTGTTTTGAAAAAGTACCATGTATGGCTATTTATATTATAAAAATGGGGGTTTGGAACAACTCCAAGACAATGTGGGATTCATTCCAAACCTCAATCTTTAATACAGAAAACTTGCCTTTCATAGGTTTCTAAAACCTTACCTGCATGCATAGGCTTGTGCCTGCTACCCAGGCTTTAAGGTTGTGTACACAGGTTCATGCCTGTGTACACAGGCCGAAGGTTTTCTTTGGCCTTTATTTTCTAAAAGATAGATTTTTGGCTCATTAAAAAGTTATATTTTCCATTTTAACACCCCCTAAGTCAATTTGTAATTTGATTGAGCCCTAAACCAACCTTGGGTCTTAGAATTTCGGCATCATTAGGCAATAGGGACCCGAGTCGTAAAAGGCACAAAATTCGGTGTCTACAACACACACACACACACACACACACACACACACACACACACACACACACACACACACACACACACACGTACTAGCCTATCCTAAACATGCATCTACCATACATCTATCATGACATAACATACATCACATGAATAACCTAACATTCATCTAGGTATGGCATAACATATATCCCATATTCATCATCCATCTCACCACATCATCATTACATGCATCTCATGACGTCCTAACTAACATCTAGGTATAGTATATGTGATACCATTCATCTAAGCATGCATAGCATCTCATCACGACAGCATACATCATCATATCATCCAAGGGCAGCAGGCAAAGTACTATATACATATAGCTTCATCTATCATCACCAACAAGCATATTCATTATTTTCATTAATCAAACAAACAATTTTGTCATGTTAAACATGCATGTTTATATTTATATGTATGTATTACCTTACATACCTCAGTATAGTCACACCCTAACACCTACGCATCAATACATGATCATGCAATTAATCATGTTCATATTTTTTATTCAAGGCATACACACTAATCTCAAATCTAGCACTTGAAACAAGCATTAAACTGAACTAAACAGACCTTGAAACAAGCATTAAACTGACCTAATCATGCATAAACTGACCCTAGACCTAATTAAGCATGTTCATATTGTTTATTCAAGGCATACACACTAATCTCAAATCTAGCACTCGAAGCATGTGAAAAAATGTTATATTACTAACCCTAGACCTAATCATGCATAAACTGACCTAAACAGACCTTGAAACGAGCATTAAAACTAAACAAAATAGAAAAGATATCAAAGAACATTCAAATCTAGGTTTTTGGGTCAACCATACATGCGCATGCACAAGCATCCGTATGCAGAGTCATGGAGATGTGTACACATGCACAAGCATGCGTACATATCCCTACCTAGAAATGCAATAGGCAACACAGCTGTCAAAACTGCAATAAACTAGCCTAGCTTACTTCTAATTATCAAAGTAGTAAACCTAATCTACACAAAAGATAATCAAAGCAATAAAATAGGAAACAAAACACCAAAGCACCTCAAATATAAGAGGTCTTGGAGCTTCATTTTTTAATGTTCCCCTCCGTCAATCTACAAAATAAAATACCCAAAGGGTTGGTAAGTTTTACTAGAAGGCTTAAACCTGAAATAGGTCTCAGCCAAGGAAATTTATTTTTAGGATGCTTTTTGAAATAAAAAAGCTTCCCTTGAATCACCTTTTTTGAGTAGATTTGGTGTCTTTTGGGAAAAGAGCCGTGGGGCCTTTTTATAGTGTTTAGAGAGAAGGGCCAGTCCTCTTCCTGGGAGATGTGAGATTAGTTCTAGCACATTTTCCTTCAAAAGCTTTCTTACATAACTTTTCTAAAACCTTAATGCGTAGACTTAAGTATGCGTATGCATGCTTAAGATTGCATAAACATGCTTAAGGTTTATGCAAGGTTTTCTCTTCCAAAAACATCCTTCAACGAAAGAGTTCCTTTGGCTAAGCCATAAATCAGTCCTAGATCTATCTAGTGATATCGCCATGAAATGATATGATCATTGGCTACCATAATCTACAAAACTGGTTTTACCAAGAAATTTAGGTACCTAACACCTTCTCAATTCTATAACTTAGCCTTTAAACTTTGATCAAGGGTAGTATATTAGACTTTTCCTTTGTAATCTTCTTTTTTTAGATCATAACTAGGAATCAAATTGTTGTATTTTGTTTTAGATTGTATCTAGCACCAAAGAAATGTAATCTTTATTTCTTTTCAAGAGATATATCTTTCTCAATTTATCAATAAAACAATGTACATTTCAATTTGGTTTTCTAATTTTTTTCAATTAAATAAATGGCGACTCCATTGTTAAACCCTTAACTTAGGAAGGAGAATAACAACTGTAGGATCCTATCCATTGTCTCTTGAAAGGCAATTAAAACGACTCTACCCCACTCGTGTGGGACCCTGGAGACGTGGTCTCTCACAATCATGGATCCCGTTGCACCGTCATCTCCTGAACCTCCTATTAGTCCTAATTTTTGCCATCTTCTTAGGTTTGCGCTTCTCTATCTTATCTCACAAATTATCATTGTTCTTTTGTTCTTGCCTTACACCTATCGTGAAGCCCACATTGACCTATGTCTAATAAACTAGATTTCCTTCACAAAAGTCACACTTGGGATATAGTTGATGTTGGAAAAATACATGTTTGTATCACATACAAAACATACACAGTGAAAAATTAACAGATCTACTTCATTCGCAATTGATAACAAGTATTATGTAAGTTTTAGAATTTAAGAACAAGAAAGTGTACCTTAGTGCGGTGAAATTCAAAACAAAAGATTAGAAGTACTTGGGAACACTTTTAATCTTCACTCCAATTCCACTTAATGCCCAAGAAATGTGGTCTCTTAATTATTTTCCAATGAGAGAATAAGAGAGTGTCCAACACACACATACAAATCATTTCATTCTTTATAAGATCTTAATGAAAACACTTATGAAAAGACTTGTGAAATTTTGTATGTTTCTCTCCTTATATATATAACTGATTATCTAATTGGGCTAGCCTTTTAGGCCATTCCAATTGGGCTCTAGAATGTGGCTTAAAGTGAGACCAAAAGGAAACAAATAAGACTCTAACTCCAATGGGCCTTAGGTTTTTGTCAACTCTTGACAAGTCTAAAGTTACCATTAATTATATTCAATACTACTATATGAATATAATTGCACTCTAGGCCTTATTAATAAATTATATCCCAAGACTTTATTATATATGCAACCCCATCATTAAAATATTCGTAGTAATACAAAGTCATGAATATAGACTACTACTTTTAAGATTACTACATCTTAATCCTTGAGTACCTGATTTAATCCTATATGTTATTCATCATATATTTATAAAATCCAATTTCATAAATATATACTTTAGTAACTCCTTACCAAAGTGGTTGGGCCCAACACTCTGAATAACCAAACTCATTAAACTTATCTTAAGAGAATATTTTATATCTCCATTAAGAGATCATGAATTCTATCTTGAGAATATATGTTCCTTCAACACTAAATGCGACTGCCCAACATACTGAGATTTTGATCGTGACTTATAGATCTCCCTCCTAGTATATCAAAGTAACCTACACTTCATGATTCGGTTTATTATTCTCTTAGGATTTAGAGTTGATGTAAATAGAAGTCACAAGATTTATTATTTATTTGACAGTCGTTAGGAGAATAATAAATCCCACAGTGGTCCAATTTAATATGTCTTAACTCTTAAAACATATCAACTAGAAGTCTTCACTTCCATGATCAAAACAAATCATCTTAGTTAATATGTTATAGTCTTTGCAGATGAAATGCCTAATTTCATCTCAGACTACGAACTAAAATTCTGAGTTTACAATAAACTTGTGATTTATATCTTCTGTGACTTTTCACATAAATCACATACTATGCATATCATGGACTAAGATAATGTCCCATTAGTTCATTTACAGATAGTCTCATATAATTACACATTTTAATTTTTTATAACATGCCAATAAATTGGATTGTTAGGGCATAAACCCCAACAGTCTCCCACTTGCCCTCAAAGACAATTTACCATATATCCGACACTTATCTCCCTTTAGAGTAATTCATAGTCACTCTAAGGTAAGGTTTGAAAACAAGTTTCAGCCAAATTTATTGCAAAAATTATCTTTTCTACTACTACTTCTCAAATACTCATATCTCTCTAATGAGATAATACTTACGCTTAATGTGTATCTTCACCACCTAAGATGAACACATGTCTTGAAGTCCAATTTTATGAATCACAATCAAAATACAAGTCAATATTTGTACATCCAATACCAATCAAAGCCTCACTTTAGTAGACAAACATATAATCCCTCATTCTCCTAAGATATTCGAGTATATGCTTTACTCCCACTAAATTAAGTGATCTTTCATTCAATTGATATTTGCTTACCATGCCCACCACAAAATAGATATTTAGCCTAGTATATAACATAGCATAAATACTTCCTATTGATATAGAATAAGGAACTGTCTTAATATGCTTTTCCTTTTATATGTCTTAGGACTATAGTCCTTTATAAAGGATCTTCCTTTTATATGTCTTAGAACTATAGTCCTTTATAAAGGAACTTCAAACTTAAAAGAAAAGATCATTTCTTTAAGTATTACATGATATATTTGGCTAGAATTTAATCTATTAAGCAGTTTGAGATAGACCCAACATCCTAATTTTGAATTTTAACAAAATTTAATTCTTAGGATGTGATTAGTCTTTCCCAAATACTTTATATCAAACTGGATTAGACAACAAAAAATCCATTGATGACAATAACTCTACATCATTCTAAATGATTAGAATGTCATCAACATACATTAAGAAATTTATTATTCTATATAGCTTTTACACACATAAGGCCTTTTGATACTTGATTAAAATCAAACAATTTGATTTCTTGATCAAAGATGATATTTTATGATTCAGATGTTTGCTTTAATCCTTAAATGGAATTTAAGCAACTTGTATACTAAACAATACTATTTTTTTGCTATGTACAAGTCCAATTACATCATATAGATGTCTTCCTCAAGATTGCTACTAAAAGAAGCTTTCTTGATATCCATTTTCATATTTCATCTAGATGAAATATAATGAATAAGAGAATCTAGATAGATTCAAACTTGACTATTGGTGAAAAAATCATTTTCATAGTCAAACCATTTCTTTCTGAATAAATCTTTTTACCGCTAGTCTTGACTTTGAAGGTTTATACCTTCAAATCTATCAATCTCATTTACATAACCTTGATCCAATAATCCATATTCATATTATCTATTGCCTTTACGTAGGACCAAGGATCAAATTCATATTCTTTTGGAATGACTTCAAAAGTTTATTCCAAAAATATGAATGTATTTGGTAATTGATAATCCTCCCACTACGATATTGTACCAGTATACTAATAATGCCTTGTAGTGTAATTAATACAACCATCTCATTCCAAGATGTATTTTATAGTTGTCTTTTAACAAATTCTGGCATCTTTGTTCTAGAACAATTCTACGTTTAGCTTTAAGATTATTCACATAGTCATCATATAACAATTATTCTTTGCTATGTACAAGTCCAATTACATCATATAGATGTCTTCCTCAAGATTGCTACTAAAAGAAGCATTCTTGATATCCATTTTCATATTTCATCCAGATGAAATATAATGAATAAGAGAATCTAGATAGATTCAAACTTGACTATTGGTGAAAAAATCATTTTCATAGTCAAACCATTTCTTTCTGAATAAATCTTTTTACTGCTAGTCTTGACTTTGAAGGTTTATACCTTCAAATCTATCAATCTCATTTACTTGTAGACCTATTTGAAAACAATAGGCTTAATGCCATTAGGCGCCTTTACAAGTTCTAGACTTTAAATGGAATCCAATTCTATTTACATAACCTTGATCCAGTAATCTATATTCATATTATCTATTGCCTTTACGTAGGACCGAGGATCAAATTCATATTCTTTTGGAATGACTTCAAAAGTTTATTCCAAAAATATGAATGTATTTGGTAATTGATAATCCTCCCACTACGATATTGTACCGGTATACTAATAATGCCTTTTAGTGTAATTAATACAACCATCTCATTTCAAGATGTATTTTATAGTTGTCTTTTAACAAATTCTAACATCTCTGTTCTAGAACAATTCTACGTTTAGCTTTAAGATTATTCACATAGTCATCATCAAAAAATTTGTAATTGTACTTTACAAACATCTTGTCTTCTTTATGACTATCAAAAAAATCTTTTGCAATTCCTTTTGGATACCCATCATAAACACACATTTTTCTACCTTTTTTATTTCAATTTGTCAGACTTCCTTTCTAGCACAAGTGCTGCACATCTCCAAAAGTGGAATTATCATACACTAGGTTTTCACCCAATCCACGATTTGATAAATGTTCTAGGAACAAACTTTTGAAATCAACTTTAGAAAATGTATAGTAATTATTAGAGTATATTTCCAAAAGAAATAAGTAAATGGAAATACTTATCATGTGCTTTATTATTTCTAAAAGAGTCTTATTCCTCCTTCATGTATACACTGACTTAAATAAGTCATTGAAGCTTTATTCCTTTACAATAAAGAAGCCCTAGATCATATTATCCTCTAAATAAAATTCATAGACTAGGAATATATCAAATAATAGTTCTAAAAGGCCATCTTTCACCAATCTTTAATATCATTTAGATTAATAAGATCTAGACATAAGTGCCAAAATATACAACAACAAAGGATGAAAACATTCTCTTTAATAAGTAAAACATGTAAATTTCCATCTAGAAAATAATTATGGATAATGCTTAACTTTACCAAAACGGAACCACTTTCTTTTTGGTCATGCTTTTGAGTCCAATTTCCTTCTGGCAACTACTAGGGCAACTTGCTAGTCCAACTGTTTGGTATTGTAATTCATTTTCTTATCATCCTTACCTTTCGGTTCAAGCTAAGAATTTGAATTAAATCATATTGATCCTAGCCTTAACTTTTAGGATGTCTTCTGTTGCACAAAACTCACTCATCAATTCAAATAACATAAAAAGAATTTATTTTCAAAACAATCTGAATTGATCAAATGATTCTAACAAGGACTTGTGGATTATATCGAAACGAGATTAACATTTAATCTCTACATCCAAGAATTTCAATTCATTCTAAAAATAAAATATTTTTATAAAATGATATAAAATTGGAACTCCTTAAGCTTTTCTTAGCACTTAATGTGATTCATACCAAACATCTCATTTAGACTTAATATAAAGTCTAAATCTAGTACTAACTCTTGCATCTCATGCTGTAGCACAATTGAGATAGAAGTTAATGTAATATTTTAGCATTTCAATGGAAACTATGATCACATCACAAGTTATCTTTCATAAATGCATCATGTATAGGAAATCATGACAATGCTGAATCAAAACATATTTATGTACTTTAGCTCCTTTAAGCACCATGTCCAAAATTATTTCTTAGTTAATGTAATTCAATTAAAATAATAGTTAGAGAACAAAAAGTTATAATAGCTTTATTTTGAGACTATGAACATAATTATAGGGATATTATATTCTTCATCCATAACTATATAATATGGAACCCGAAAACCATACTACATCAGGTGCAATTAAAAAATATGATATTAATGGTAAGCCTAAATGAAAACCAACATTTTGTAAAAATGTTGTAAAATAATTTGTGCTTGTAGCATTACTCATTTTATTTCTTAAATTAAATTATTTCCATCTTCAAAAAAGGTTTCGTGCCACTCCTAATAATACACAACTATTATGCGTTTAACATTTTTATATAGAATAGAATAGAGAAAAAAAATATGCATGTGACTCTTGTTGTTGATACACACAAATGCATATTGATGCCATCATAACACACTTGAAGTATTGTGTGTGACCATGTTTAACATAAGCGCTAAAATTATAGTCTGAATTGAGAGCAAACCATAATTTATGTTTTGCTGGTTCGAACTAATTTCTGACATCTAGACGAAATACAACTACCAATTTATTGAACTTTATCTCTGTAAGTAATTATCTCTACTCCGAATAAAAAAGATACATACTCTATATGGTAGCATCAAATGGTATATATATATATTTTATTAATAAATTACATATACACCCAATAGGTTTAGAATTTACAACCACACCCTTTACCTAAAACTTATACGGAGAACACTTGCCAATCGAGCTAGAGCTCATTGACCAAATGTAATTGCTTTAACATTTTTTTTTTTTAAGGAAAATTGGAAGTAAAAACAATGCTTGTCAGGGTTGGAATTGTATTTTTGTCAAAAATAAGATTATAATTAAATTAAAAATAGTTTAATAGTTAATGCAGTTAATTAAACCTAATTAGTATGTGTTTTGTCTGTGAGAGACTGGATTATCTTATGCCCTACCCCGCATGCATTGGTAGGGCTAAACGAGTTTGTTCGTTTTATCTTCACCGACTCCCTCAGGCAATTAGCCCAAATATTGACGTATTTATTATTTATCATAATGCAGATATCATCTTAATATTTGCAATCTTATCTGATATGGGAATCGTGTTATATATATATATATATATATAGCATTATTTCTCACTATATTCCAATTGGTTATTTCTATCTTGTGATCTTTATCTACTCTCTTATCTGTTGATTCAGTTACTTGTCTACTATTCATTCTATATCCTGTTTATCTGTCTCAGTTAACCCAGTTATTATCCCTATCTTTTGTATCCCCAGATACTTGTGTTTATCCAGAAATCTGTTATAAGTGTGTGTTTGAGAAACGTAGGTCCTGATTTGTGCTTACATTAAAGCAGAGGTCCCGATTTGTGCTTGTCCCGATCTACTTTGTCCACGGTATCCAAAGACTGTAGCCGTTTAGCCGGAGAGAGGCGTTGAGGCATTGTGTCACAGGATAGTGGTTTTGTAGCAATTGTTGGGGTTCCCAAGTTAGACAGAAAGGGTAGTTTTAATGTACGTGAGACAATGAGGGCAGTCTATCCAACACATTCCTGTAGCAAATTAATGGTTAGATCCAGTTTTGGAGATAGAGAAAATTAGGATTTAATTGTGTTAAATCTTACAGATAGCCAAGATGTTGAGTAAATTGTTTAGAAGTAACTCAACCTCCAGTCTAGTAAGTAGATCTACATCACTCCCAGAAATTCCAAAACAGTCTGGAATTATCAATAGTGAAGAATATGAGGTACAGGATTTAGATCTTAAGTTAGGAGATTGGAACCTCCCTAAGGTACCCACAAAGGAATTTTATAAGTCTTTTTCATGGAACTTGAATTCTTTCAAGACAGATTTCCATGTTATGACCATAGAACAAGTTTATGGAATAAACAAGGAGTACGAGACGTGTTATTTGTTTAGCCCAGATCAGATCAAGGCACACATAAACAGAGGACACCATTTTATGCACATAGGTTTAGTCCAGGTTGGAGTAAAACCTCTCATCAGATCAGGATTGAACAATTCAGTTCTGTTAGCCCTTAGAGATACCCGTCATATAAGGTTTAATGACAGTCTCTTAGGAACAGTTCAAGCCAGTTTAAGTAACGGACCAGTCCATTTTGACTGTTTCTCGAACTTTACAGTTCACCTTCATGACAAGAACGTCATACAGGCCTTAACCTTAAACATTAAGACCCATGGAACCTTTGTAACACAAGGAACCAGCCAGATAGCATTTATATACAGGGTGTACTATAAGTGTATCAAGACAAATATGAATGTTGGAGCTTTAGATAGGAAGAAGGTAGGAGAAACCCTTCTTATTCAAACCAACATCCATGCCAAGGTCTAGATCCCCAGAACACTTAGGTGGAATGAAATTTCCTTTCCAGATGATTGGAAACTTCATAATGAGAATTACCCTCTCCAGGTTCAGGAACAAGATCAAGACCTAGAATTAGACTTTGTCCAACAGCTAGCAGATGGTTCTGTTAGGCTTAGTTTCGACAAATCTAGGTTTAGGACACCTCTAGATGACTATAGACCAAGATCCCCAATAGATCTTAGTCGAATCCCCTCTAGGCAATCACCTATACTCTTGAGAGACAAACCTGCATCCGAAACTAGTTCCTCTAGACCTCTAGCACCATTTCCTAGATCTAAAAGAGACTTAAGTGCAGACTTTCAAGGAGTTAAAAATAGATCTCAGGTTAGCACACCCTGCTACACAGCCAAGAATGACTCAGTTATTGATCAAGGTGACAATAACAGTCAGAATGTAGGATCACCTTCAGGAACAGATATGGAAAACCCTGATATAGAGTACCCATACCAGGATGGTCATACCCAGGATTATGAGCTCAAAACTCTAAGGAAAGAGTTTAAGCTAGACATGAAGTTTTTAGGCGATGAATTTGACTTAGAGAAAAACAAAGCCAAAAGAGAAGCCTATAAAGCCAACCATACCAGAGAACAAAAGGTTAAAGTTCTCAATGCTTGGATAGCATTCATGAAAGAGGTACAAGATCATATCTTTTTCTTTGAATACTTTGAGAACTATTTTAAGGGGCACGAAAAGACTTGTGAAGAAAAAAGGATCCCCTCTGAGGTAAAAACCCTTAGTAAACAAGAAGAACTGCTCTTAGATCTAATAGAATAGATCGAAGATCCAGTTATCAAAGCCCAAAGACTCAGTGCATTTCATGCAACCCTAGTTAAAGAGACCAGTAAACCTGAACCACCCAGGATTAAGGAACCCAAGGTTGACTTAGAAAAGATCTATGAGAGATTCTCTAGATCCAAGAAGGAAATCACAGTCAATGATCTCCAAAAAGACATCAAGGAAACCAAGTCAGAAGTTAGAACTCTCAAACAGGAGCTAACCATCCTTAGAATAGATAATACTCTCCTAGATAAAAGAGTAAAGAACCTTGAAGGAACTTCTCATCAAAGAATAGAATCTTCTGATAACGAAGAAATAGAAAACCCAACAGCAGACATGGTCCAAGATGACCAACCAGAAACAACAAAGTTTTTAGATACTTTGAATAGGATGAATTTCCAGAAATGGCATTCTAAGGTTAGAATTGTGATTAGCAAAGATTATGAATTCAAAGCAGTTGCCCTAATTGACTCAGGAGCTGATCTCAATTGTATCCAAGAAGGAATTATCCCTTCTAAGTTCTTCAAAAAAACCAAAGAAAGGTTAACATCTGCAAGTGGAGGAAAGATGCAGATTAAGTACAAAATCCCAGGGGCACACGTTTGCCAAGATAATGCGTGCTTTAAAACAACATTTGTTTTGGTTAAGAACATGACGGACAAAGTTATCTTAGGAAACCCGTTCATGTGTCTTCTGTATCCCTTTACAACAGATAGTGAAGGTATCACTACCCATCCTTTTGGCCAGCCAGTCAAGTTTAAGTTTCTTAGGAGCCCAGAACCAAGGGATATTAGTATCCTCCATGATGTTTCTGTTTCTAAGACTCTTAACCTTATTAGTGCCAAAAGACAACAGATTAAGTATTTAGAAGAAGATCTAAGGTACAAGAAAGTCGAAGAAAGGCTAACTTGTAAAACGATTCAGCAAGAAATCAGAGAGTTTGAGGAAAAACTCAAGCAGGAAGTTTGCTCTGATTTACCCACAGCTTTTTGGTATAGAAAGAAGCATGAGGTAGCTCTTCCTTATACCAAAGATTTCAATGAAAAGGACATCCCAACCAAAGCTAGACCCATCCAAATGAACCAAGAACTCATGGATGTCTGTAAAACAGAAATAGAAGACCTCCTTAGAAAAGGGATCATCAGGAACTCTAGGTCACCATGGTCTTGTCCAGCCTTTTATGTCCAGAAAAACACTGAAATTAAGAGAGGTGTACCCAGATTAGTTATTAATTACAAGCCACTTAACAAAGTCTTAGAATGGGTAAGGTACCCAATTCCCAACAAAAAAGATCTTGTCAACAGACTTAGTAAAGCCGTAGTTTTTAGCAAGTTTGATATGAAGAGTGGTTTTTGGCAGATACAAATCAGAGAGTCTGATAGGTATAAGATAGCCTTTACCACACCCTTTGGTCATTACGAATGGAATGTAATGCCCTTTGGTCTCAAAAATGCACCCTCAGAATTCTAGCATATCATGAATGAGATTTTTAATCCATTCTCCAGTCATACCATTGTGTACATCGATGATGTACTTATCTTTTCAGAAACTATTGAAAAACATTGGAAGCACTTGCGCACTTTCCTCAGAACTATCATATTCAATGGCCTTGTTATTTCTGCACCCAAGATAAAGCTTTTCCAAACCAGTGTAAGGTTTTTAGGTTTTGATATAAAACATGGTGTCATCAAACCTATTAACAGAGCTATTCAGTTCGCAGACAAGTTCCCAGATGAAATCCTAGACAAAACCCAGCTTCAGAGATTTCTAGGATCTCTCAATTATATCTCAGATTTCTATCAAAATCTTAGGCAGCAATGCAAACCCCTTTTTGATATACTTCAGACGAATCCATCCCCATGGACCCTAGCTCATACAAAAATTATCCAGGACATTAAAAAATATGTCAAGACACTCCCTTGCTTAGGAATTCCCTCAGTCAATTCCTTCAAGATTGTTCAAACAGATGCCTCCAACATAGGTTATGGTGGCATTCTCCTCCAGCGTGTCAGTCCTAATTCTCCGGAACATATAGTCTGTTTCCATTCAGGAATTTGGACCTCCACTCAGTTAAATTATAGTACTATTGAAAAAGAAATTTTATCCATAATACTTTGCATTTCAAAATTTCAGAGTGATCTTTTGAATCAAAGATTTTTAATAAGAATTGATTGCAAATCTGCAAAACATGTTTTAGAAAAGGATGTTCAAAATATTGCATCAAAACAAATTTTTGCTAGATGGCAAGCTATCTCTCAGTTTTTGACTTTGACATAGAATTCATAAAAGGAACTCAAAACAGTATCCCTGATTTCCTCACCCGTGAATTTTTGCAGAGTCCAAACTAAGATGTCGGGAAAAAAACCCGTCCCCCCAAAGTTGCCTAAACAGCAAACCCCAGGTAGCACTAGTCAGGCAAAGAACCCTGGCCAGTTAGTTCCAACATCCTCAGTTTCTGTTCCTAGCCGTTATATTATATCCACTATCCCAAGACCCAACTATAACAGGCCAGTCCAACCCAGCTATAGCTCAGCCTTAGCCTCCCCAGCCCCTAGGCAAGTCACACCCTACTCAGTTGATGATCCTTTTGGCCCCATACAGTCCCAAAGATCATCCCAACCATTGTCTAGAAAAAATAGGTCACCTTACTTCAAGAAGCCATACATCCAACACATCTCATATATTGAACCCCACATAGTTCATATAAAAGATCCTCTCGCCTTGGCTATGGAAGTATTCCCAGAAGGATGGCACTTTCTCCCAAAACATCCGGAGAAAAACATCAAGTATTACAGGCAAATCCTCATCGAGGAAGAGTCTGCTTGGATAGAAAATATCATGAACAAAGCGGACTCCTCAGTAGTCCTCTATCACAAGTTCATCTTCACAGGTATCATCAGCAGCAAAGATTGGGGACAGCACCCCTCTCTGCTAAGAACTCTCAAGGGACTTAAGTCCATCACAGGTTCAGATCTCCATTACAGTTACCATGACTACATGGATGCATTTGAAAAAGTACTTTTTTACCAGAACAAGAAGTTTGATCACTCCTGGTTCATTATGTTTGACAAAAAGTTCAAATGCCCAGTTCCAACTTGGTTCCTGCATTGGTGGGACATGTTTGGCCCAGTACCACAGATCCTCCCAGAACCACTACAGGGCACCCTCAGGTATTTCAGTTCAAGGTGTAAGCTAAATTCTCATGGTGGACAATTCCCAGCCATTCTACACATGACAATCATGTATAGGATTCACTGGATCAGCATGTGGAATTATGTCTTACAAGGCAATTTGTTGAATAGAGAATTCTCAGTCAAATGGTGGGATTCCCTTAAGATTGATCCGATCATCAGTCAAGTCTACGAGGATTTCCCCCTCCCAGTCCAAAGGAATATTGTCACAAGGTCCCAATCCAGTTTAGATTCTTTTGCAGGAAAGTCCACCAAAGAATTAAAAGATCTCGCTCAACAGTTACTTCTCCAATCAGAAGAATTACAGTCATAGGAGAAAGGTTCCCCTGTTTCCTCAGAAGCCTTAGCAAACTTTGATCCAAATGATCCTCTATTCCAGGATTCCTAGGATCCAAATGATGCTTACAGGCTAGACAGCCCCTAAAGAAGATTCTGGATAAGCACCAGTCACTATTCAGAAGAGACTCAGAAAAGCAGCTTCAGACAAGTTACTATTCATCTACAGTACCGATCAACTTGATGAACAGTAACCAGCACTCAGCCGACACTACAGACAAGGGACAGAATACTATTCATGAACAGTAAAAAGTCACTATTCATGAATAGTACCCGACAGAATAATTCAGAATTACTATTTGCTTTCGGTGGAAAAGGTTTTCACCCCAGTAAAAACATTTTACTCTCCGGATTTTCAGCATCTAGTCAAGGAATCAGAGGCTCCCAGCCTCCTATAAGTACCAGCTCCCATTCCAGTTGAAGGCAGGAAAAAAAATTGCTAGAACCAATTTTGTAGTAACCCTCCCTTCTTTTAAGATTGTATCCCAGTTTAGTCTTACATTTGTATTACTTCAGTCAGTTTTACACTTGTAACCCAGTCTTCCGCTCAGTTGTAACACAGTAGTAACTTGCTCCCCTTTTGGAGTTTAGTCTTACATTTGTATTACTTCAGTCAGTTTTATACTTGTAACCCAGTCTTCCGCTCAGTTGTAACACAGTAGTAACTTGCTCCCCTTTATATATATATATATATATATATATATATATATATATAAAAGACACGTTGTAATCAAAGATAACTAACCCTACAATTCTTCACAATCCCTTTCATCTGCTTCTTCTTTTACTCTCTTTCCTTAGAGAATTCAATTTTTCAGAGTCCCCTTCTGCTTCCTCATTTCCCAATAGAATATAACACAGATCACCAAAAACATATACTATGCATTATTCTCAACCAGCTATTTATAAATCCTACACCTGTCCCCTCATCCTTTGTTGCTCAAGTGATCCCCCTTCTGACCGTCATGACCAACTTTATCATTGTGATTTTTGTATGAGCAATGTTAAAGAACCCTGGAATAAAGGCTTGACAGGTACCGTCAAATCAATCAACTTGCCCTTGGAATATCGCAAGAAGTTTACTGGTGTTCTGTACTGCCGTGGGGTCTTGTCCTTTTCCTATGTTGAAGTAAAAGATCAAGTGGAAAAACACAAATTTTTCGTGTACTATATTCACGCAGCAACTTTTGTCAGATTTCCTTCACGGCCCACCATGACTAATAAAAGCAAGTTGAGTTTTGGGTTTGGTTTCCATCACGAAACCAATGAGTACAAGGTGGTCAGAATAGTGGAACAAGAACAGCCTATGGGTTTGGAACAACATATTGAGGTGTTCACTCTAGGCAAACAACCCATGTGGATGATCAACAGAAAGAATCCATTCTTGCTTCGGATGCAACACTATGCAGTTTCGTTTAATGAAGCACTACATTGGGTAGGCCAAGATAAGCAAAATGGTTCAACAATTATAGTTTCATTTGATTTGGAGTCCGAAGAATTTCAACAGATTCCAATACCAGATAATTGTGATAAGTCTGGACTGGATCAACAAGATTGTCACGTAGTAGTGCTAGGAGGGTGCCTCTGTGTGGTTGATTATGATGAGTTTGATAGGATTGACATATGGTCAATGAAGATTTATGATGCAAAGGAGTCTTGGAGCTAAGAATACACCGTGGAGCCTTTGGACGGTTTGAGAGCACCTATTCGGCCTCTATGTCTACTGCCAAATCGTAACATTTTAATCGAGTTTCAACATCTCCATGAGTGTTTTTATGTTTATTTCGATGGCAGTCTACAGGATAAGAATTCGTGACCTTCGTGACCTCCCCCCTCGCCATTCATTCCGAGCAGTTTCTGTTGTTGATGATATTTGACTGTATATCATATCAGTGCAGGCGAGGAGAGCCCAGATGTTAATTCTTGTAAAGAATCAAGAAGCATTTAGTTTATTAGTTAGCTAGCTGTAAGATTGCAAGTAGTAGAGCCAAGTCAGTTAAGATGGCAAGAAGTAAAGCCGATCGATTTACTTACAAGTTTTTAGTTGGTTGTTTTGGCAACAACAAATTAATATGCCTTGCAAGCAACTTGAATAAATAAGTTGCTAACTGGTGTTTTTGGCCACTAGGTCTTGTTAGTGGCGGAGCCACACAAGAGAGAGAGGGGGGGGGGGGGGGGGGGGTGCGGCGGGGCCGCCAAGGCCCCCCAAAATTTTAAAAAATTAATTTATAGTATGTATATTATTTACATTTTAAAAAATGTAGCATGTAAAAATTAAAATTGGCCACCCCAAATTTTGAGTCATTTCAATTAGACATGGCAAAACGGGCGGGTCGGGTTGGGTTCGGGTCGGGCCAATCGGGTTACGGGTCAAACGGGTTACGGGTCAAAACGAGTCATTTTTAGCGGGTTAAAAATGGGTTCGGGTCAATCAGGTTGCGGGTCGGGTCGGGTTGAGTCGGGTTGACCCGTATTTTTCACATGAATTTTTTTTTCTTTTTTGTTTTTTTATTTTTATAAAGAAAACAACATGTATTTGCCATTTAGAAAGTTATGCAATCAATTACTTAACGTAAAATGCATTATTTTGAATTCACCGCTTATATCAAGAATGAACTCAGTTAAACTTATTAATACTTATTCAATAATTTTAAAATTATACAAATCTTAACATTGCTATCTAAAACATAATAACACAAAGATAAGTAAAACAAATACACAGGTTTTACTTCTACACAATATCAACATTCCAAAATATAAAACAAAATTACAAATGACTTATTAGATAACTCATTTGATAAAGAATAAAAAAATATAAGATATTTACAATCTTGAAAATTAATTTTATAATCTATTATTAATTGTGGTTGACACTCTATTTCAATTTGAAATATAAATTAAAGTTTGATTGCTTACTTATTTATTCATGGTCTCTTTTATGAATATCATATCATTGTTAAGTAACTCACACTTTAGGAAATATCATAATTTATATTAAAAAGCCATTTATTTTGGACATAAATTGTTAAAAAATAGGTCTAAGCATTCATAATTTATGTTAATTTGATACTTTAGCTTCACTATGTTCACACTTGTGAATGTTTCTCACACATGTCTACAATTTTAAATCTATGTTTTTAACTTTATTGTAACCAGATTATCTTTAAATCTATTTGATATCTAAAAATCTTTACTCATTACAGAATGCTCAACCATTTATCTTTCAATTATTTACATGCAGTTATGTAAATGTATTAATTACTTCCTTAAAGCTCACAATAAACAATTAAACCAATATTGTCTTAATTTTACTATTTTTTTACCAAAAAAAAAAATTTTTTTTTTTAAATGTTTCGGGTTCGGGTCGAGTCGCGGGTTGGGTCGGGTTGACCCGCAAAAACACGGGTCGGGTCACGGGTCAACCCGTTTTTGCTACGGGTAAAAAAAATCGGGTTCGGGTCGAGTATTTTTCGGGTCGGGTCAAAAAATTCTGACCCATTTTGCCATGTCTAATTTCAATGGTGCTCTTAAAAGAAAGAAAAATTATATTAAAATCATATAATTTAAGAGGTTTAACAAATTAAACTACGTAGAAAATGATAAATTTTTGTATATGTCTAAAAGAAGAAATACATAACTTTTATATATTCATTAAAATTTAGATGATGATAAATTCTCTTAGTAAATTAATTAATGTGTGTGTGTGTGTGTGTGTGTGTGTGTGCGAGCGCGCGCGTAGAGGTTTGTCTTAATTAATATATTAGCATCACTCTTGTAAGTAACTCGTATAAATGCCTGTGATCAATAGCATTTAGAGAAATAAGACATAATTTTCTCACTTTTCTCATTCACGTTGTCCTTGAATTAAATTAATTTTAATTGATTTTCTTTCATTTCCTTATTGACATGGTACTATCAATAAAAGCATACAATTGAGATTTTCTTCTTCATCTCAATTGATTTTTTTTTTTTCAATCCGATTGTGTAATCCCATCAGGTGCCTTTTTGATAGGCTAAGAATGTATTGACCCCTTGTGATAAATTAACCAATTAATTTAGCCAAGTAAATTAATTAAGTTAATTAACATGCAAAGCGCGTGGTAGCACAAACAAATCACAAAATAACTAAAGTATGCAGTGGAAAATAAATTGATACAGTGATTTGTTTACGAATAGAAAAAACCTACACAGCAAAAACCCCACCAGGTGATTTTAAGGTCACCACTCCCAAGAATCCACTATTATCATAATAAGCGGTTATAAGTAAAGGAATCTCAGTACCTTATACCAACCTACAGTTGAACCCTTACCCCAATATCCAATTGAACTTGTTCTATAGTGACAGTCTCTCATTTTCAATGAACGGCTCCCAGTACGTGACTTACCAATTGCCTGGATCTCAATATGCGACTTGATCACCAACTAGAGAAGGATGTTGGCTGCAAAGTTCTTTAATTCATCACAAAATGAAGATCATGAAATTGCTTGGTCAAAAAACCCTATGGTGCACAAATACGGCAGCTTTTTCAGAAGAAAGATGAACTAGGGTAAATTCTGTCTCTAGTCACAATTTGCATTAACTTAGGCAAGCATGTAACCTGTGATGGCTCTTAAAAAAATTCTTATATATGTCTAGGGTTTTGAGAAAAGAAAGCCCAAACATACATGCACGGATTAAATGAAAAACAGTCTTGAAAAACTGAACTTCATAAACCTTGATAGATAGCCTATTTATCGATCTAGCTATCGAGCTACGGGTTTCAGTAGCTTTTAAACCACGATAGATGCTAACTGTCAAGTTTTAAAATCCTGCACTTTCTTCCTCAATACATGGACAGACTTGCATGGCTTTAACACTTGGACTTGAAACAAGGTTTCTTGAAGTACTAAACCCATCTTAGATCTACCCAATTACAAGCAAATTGTGTTTTATCAAAGGGTTAGCCAACTACACAAAACATTAACATATGTTCCTAACATTGAATCACATATGTCCTAACAATCTCCCCTTTTGGCAATCCGTGACAAAACCACGACGAACAAATGAGATATAAGAGAAGTCATAAATCACTCAACTCATATCCATTTGTGGAATACAATAATTTCTATCCTAACACAAACTCTTGAAAAACTTTGCAAGAGGAAAGTTTATGGCAATAAGACTTTGACAACCTGTATTTCTGAAACACTTTAAACAAAACTCATTAAGGCATCTTAGTGTGAAACAGAAATAATAAATTGCATAAAAGTATATAATAAACATGTGTATAAAGAAAGAAAAGAAACAACACATGGAGAGATAGGTGAAAGAACTGTAATAACAACCTCAAAATGTATATAACAACAAGTACAAGGTTTGCTATCACAATATGATCACAGGATCTAAAGTACATGAACAATGTATCTAAAGAGGAGAGAAAAGAAAAAGATACATAAAGTCCTCACTACATCCTTCAATATACACACTCCTCCTAATAAAAATCTCTTATGTTAACCCTCCCCCTATGAAAAATAACTACTCTCATATCATATCCAAAAGTACTCCCCTTTTTGTCACGAGTAACAAAGGGTAAGAGTATCAAGTAGACATCTCGTCATCGCTGGGTGAGCTAGTATCTCCATCCTCATCATCATCATCGTTGGAGTTGTTGTCGTCGGATGCCTCAGAAGGAGGAAAGGCAGACTCTACGAAGCCACCAAGGTGAGCCTATCATTTGGCAATACGGCTAACACGGGTGTTCACCTGACACAACTCATCAGTGAGAGTGTCAAGGCGAGCATCCATGCGCTGAAGCTGCGCCATAATTGCATCAAGAGTCACACCACCCACAGAAGAAGAAGGAGCGGAGTTGGATGGAGTTGAAGGAGTGGGAGGAACTACCGTACCAGACCACCTCGAACGTAGCTGTGGCTCGCTCCGTTTAACGATAGCAGCGTCTATGGCACTCATAACAGAGAAGTGGTCGGAAATGGGAAAGGGAACAGAAAAATGACGTAAAATCCTCGTGATAGCTGAAGAGAAGATGAATTTATCACGGGTCGCCATATCTCTATATACATCTATGATAGAAAGAATAACATGAGAGAGAAAATCTATAGTGAGATACTCGAAAAGAGAAAGAAAAAATTGAGCATGGGGCTCAGTAATAGAGTTATAATGAGAGAGAGGATGCAAAACAAGAGTCATAAACATGTTCATAAACCGAGGACCTTTACCAAAGGTCAAACACGAAGTAAACTGATGCTCGCCCCAAACAGAGGGACGCTCACAAAAAGCGTACATAAGCTTGCCTTTGGACACAGTCCACAGACGCTCACAATTGGGGTAGTTAGGATGGTCTACTCTCGAGACATGGAGCACATTGGATACAATATCCAGTGTGACCACAATGCGCGTACCTCAAATGTGAGTAACAAAAAGAGGTACTGAATAATCAAATCCACGCATGTTAGAGTAAAACTCTTGGATCAGCACGGATGGACAAGTGACCTGGATATCACAAAGTGACTCCCAACCCCTACTGTTAATGACAGTAGGTAGGTCAGTGTTAGAGAAGTCCGACAAAATGACTTGGCGTTCTGAATGAACACCTCGTCGTGAGAAGTTCTCCGAGAAGTCCTTTCGAGCTTGCTCATCATGGAACCAAACAATAGAAGGAGTAGGATCAGATGAAGTGGATGCCCCAAACGAAGAGAGTTCAGGAACGAAGTAGATTTACACTTAGGTGCCATGTCGCAACTAACGTAAACTAGAGAGAGAGAGAGAGAGAGAGACACAGAAAAGCACTAATACAGTCAATATATGACAATATAGAGAGTGTAAAGAATGTATGCATAAAAATGCATGAGCATGTGATATGCAATAGTAAAAACATCATAGGCTCAACCCAATCCAATCCTACCAGCACACATGTTTACAACAAAGTAAACAAACATCTAAGATTACATGAAACATTGTTATAATGCAAATGAGATGCAATGCATGATGTTTTAAGAACAAAAATACACAGCCCATCCCAAAAACTTCACATTAACTTCATCAATTTTGAAAGACCCCAAAAATTTCAAAAAATCCCAAAAAGTTAGGTCAATGCATGAAGAGAAGGATTAGGACCCTTACCAAGTGAAGAAAAACTTGATTGAGGCGAAAAAATCCTTGAGGATGAAGTTTGGAGTGAGAGAGAAGGCTTTTGGGAGGTGAAGAGACAATAGGAGTCGAGAGAGATAGAGAGAAATGAGATTCGAATCATGCTGACCCTATATATAGAAGCTTAGTAATTCTCGACAGATCGAGAAGTGTCGAGAGGTGTTGAGGAGCTATCGAGATTGCTTAACAACAGTTTTTCAAGAAGAGAAAAACACAGACATGAATGCAATCAAATAAGCAACTCAACCAAGGATCCAATCAACACTTTAATCTCTCAAACAATTCTCTTAACAAGAAAAATGATAAGCACAAAGATCCTAAAACACACACACACACACTAAACAAGTTTAACCAATTTTATATTTCAAAAACAAGTTAAGACAGTTTAGTGAGCATACATAGACATAAATATTCCTTGTGATGGCCAAATCACATTGTACCTACACATGTATAAAAAGTAGCAAAGAATATTACATGTTGTGTGTGAAAAATATCGCAAGATTGCACAAGTGTCTACACGTTATGATGATTTAAGATATGAGAAAATCACTTTAACTCACACACAATCATAACTGTTTGATGGGAACTATCACCTTCGAGGTACATCCTATAACTCCCACATCTCCTAGAATACACGCTTGCAATCATATTTAAAGCAGTTTGTTCTTTTTACTTTTATTTTTCTATGCATATTGGAAGTTCAAAAAGTGTATAAAACACTATGAACGTTTTGACCCCCAAATTACAAATTACCAATTCAAGCTTTATATCAAACGATGTACATGCAGAAAATGAACAAAAGCTTAAAACAGAATTGATAAACAATCTAAGCCAAATAAAATCACATCCATAACAGAAATTAAATGACAAAGATTAAGGGAAGAGATATGCAAACACAAGGACAACACAACGATGTGTTATCGAAGAGGAAACCGAAGCCCTCGGCGTAAAACCTCACCGCTACCCTCCAAGCGGTCAAATAATCCACTAAAGAATGTCTTTGGGATACAAGGACAGCAATAGAGCCTCCAAGCTTCTTGCTCCAACGAGGTTATGCCAAACCTATTTCTTCTTTAGCTTCCCAGATTCCGCTATAGCCCATAGCTTCAACCAATATCAATTGGTCCCTTCCTAACTGCTTCCCAAAGCACCAAACAACCTTCTCACAGAAATGGGTAAGGTGAGAAAAGGATTTGGATAATGAACCTCTCTAGGATCTAACAGTGAAGAGGGTGAGAGTAGAGGAATTTGAAGAGTCACAAGGTAAAGATTGTAGATGAGTCAATCTTGTTTTTCTTTAGGCTTTCTCTCTCAAAATTCTCTCTGGAAGCTCTCTACATTTTGTGGGTATAAGGGGTATTTATACTGGGGTGAGAAAGGAATACGAAGAGTCAGTTTTTCAAAACAGAGCTGGCTGGCGGCTTGGCTTCATGGCTTGACTGAGTCGCGAGTTCAAGCCACGAACAAACTGAACTGCCAGACTGGAATTTTTTGTCTTGTAGTGCAACAGCTGGCACAACGATTCAGCTTCTGGCGGCTTGCCAGTCGCAAGCTACCTGCGAGGTCCAGCAGCAAGTTCCTCTCTGCATGCTTCACTCGTGTGCAACATCTGGCGGCTTACCAGTTGCGAGACACCAGCGAGATTCAGTCATGAGTCCCTATTCTGCTGCACAATCTTGAGTATTTCTTCAGACTCTCTCACACACTACCCTTACATGATTCCCACCTAAATACAGGGTTTCTAAGTGCTGAAATACAAAAAAATCAGCACGGAATAAAGCTAACAAAATGGTTGATAAATTTCAACCTTACAATCTCCCCCTTTGGCTATTCCATTACAAAACCCTACAACAAACTCTAGACTTAACGCGTGAGTTGGGAACAGTTGAACAAAACTCACTCACACTTAACTCTAAAATCTGTGAAGCTCTTGAATCATAAGTATAGGTATCTCCTGAAAAGCAACCACACAATAAGATCATTGTATGTAGAAAAACTTGTATTGCCTATGAAGCAAGCACAATGCGATCAAGCAAAAGCGGATTAAAGCAATAAAGCAAGGCTTGGCCAAACAAAAACAATCACTATAAATAGTGATCACAATGCTCATTCACACATGGAATGAACATCCGGACATGCAAGCTAATAAGCTCAATGCAAAGGATCAATTGCATTAAGGATAAAAATCCAACAAAGGGCACAAGAGTGATGTACTTAAGAAAAAGCAAAACATTAACTAAAAGTACTAGCTACAAAGCAAGGGTACAAAATAACGGCTACAAAAGCAAAGGTACAAAATATAAAGCATAGTTTAGACTTTCTCCCCTTATCATATCACTCCCCCTATCATGAATCATAGGAGCTGTGATGAACTTGGAACATATATACCTATAATCTGAAACACTTGCACAAAACACATTAGACCCTCAAGGTGAAGCAAGTAATAAAAGGACAAGTATAATGTAACAAGTAAATTGCGATCAAGTAAACATGATGTGAAACATATGAGCAACTTGATCATATCCCAAAACAGTCATAAAGATATGACTACAATGATCACATAGCAAAACAAATGATCATCCGAACATGCATTCAATGAAGCACAATAGCATAAGGATGTATGCATGTTCAACACACAAACATGATGCAATGAGAGCAACAAAGCATAGATGCAAAACATAACTCAAAGCACCATAAAGCAAACAAGAAAACAAACATATAGAACCACAAACAAAACAAATTATTTTCTTATTAGCACAATGTCTTCTCCCCCTTGGTATATGCATCTCCCCTATGGAATATCTCTCCCCCTATAAATGTGCACGAGAAATAGAATTTCTCCCCCTAAGAATGTGCACAAGGGTCATATGGAAATGACAAAAACTCTCTGGTATACTCTCTAGAGTATACTCTCCCCCTTTTTGTCAGGAATAGACAAAGGGTCAAGGAGAAACGAGGGCAAGAGATGAAGGAACAAACAATGATGCATGATGCATGAGGGGATCAAGATGAATGAGAAATGAAGCTCAAACAAAAGATAAAACAAAATGCTACAAAGCATGAGGTAAACGTGACATGCTAGGATGAGGCAACAAGGTATAGACCAATGCATGACAAGGGTAGCAAAGGTGTGTGCAAGAGGTGACTATGTGCAATGCATGACCAATGCATGGAAAATGCACGTGTGGGGCAAGGTGTGTTAAATACACAACCAATGAACCAAACATGTTCCTAATGAGGAAACAGGAGAAACCCTAAAGTTTGATACTCATCGGAGTCCAAACAAGTGAGAAAATGCTTAAAATGTATCTTATCAAACACCTAGCGTGCACACTATGAAAAACAATATAAAACAATGCATGAACATCATGAAATTCACCCTTAATACATGTTCTTTTTGCCACAAGGGGCCAACAACCAAAGCAAATCATCAAAAGAAACCAATCCCATATAAAAATTTGACAAAAATTAAGTTTCCCCAACCCCTATGATGAAAATCCCAACCAAGAGCACAAAAACTCTCCAAAACATAAACTAAGGATCAAAATCAAAGAAAGAGTTTAGAATTACCTTAGAGATGTTAATGGAATGAAAAACCATTCAAACTGATTGAGTTTTGATGTAAAAATATTGAAAGAGGGGTTAAAAAGAGGATGGGAGAGGTTTAAAACAGGTTTCCCATGAAAAGCCCCTAAAAAGCTGTTTCTGGGAGTTTGGCGATTGGGCGAGCCGCGAAGCGAGTCGCAGATAAGCCGCGAAACATTCTGTGTAATCCTCGCGACTGGGTCTCGCAACTGGACGAGTCGCCAAAACGAGTCACCAAAACTCGCTACTTGATCTCGTGACTTGCAAGTCGCTAGGATGAGTAGCCAAAAATTCTGACACTTATTTTTCAGCACAGAACATGTTTAAATAATGAAAAACAAAGTAAGCACTAAACATGAACACAAAGAGTGATAAAAATCACTTCCAAAAACATATAAAATGATCATAAATCTTTTTGGATTAATCCATATATAGTTGAGCACACACATATCACATTTAAACAAGTACAATCAAACAAATGAATAAGGCATTCATTGAACATTAGGCATGTGTGTTGTGTGTGTGTATCAAATGTGGAATAGTCCTTAGTCTAGAGTGAAGTTTTAATGATCAATTTAATCAAGCCATACACAACTAGTGCTAAGACAAGTGGTCTATCTCAATTATAGAAATATGCATATAAAACCTCCCACAAGAAGATGATTACATAACTTTTGAAGCTTTTCATTTGGCTTCTTACACAACATATCATTTGATCATTTTGAATCAATACATCTCATTTTGAGATCGATGCCTGAAATTTTTGATATTTCAATTTGATGAACAAGCCTATGGCTTTTTGGACATCATACATTTTCATAAAAGTCGCTTTCCTTTTTTCCTAGTTGAATACTAGTATGTGCAATGGCTTTTGCAGCTCATTATCTCTTTTCATTTTGAGATTTACATTGGTAGAGCTCTTTAAGGAAAAAATGAGTGGAAAGAGATATAGGTACAAGTCTACGCATATGTCAAAACCAACAAGACTATTGACTTATCATTCATGACAAGCTTGAAGATCGATTTACAACAATCACACAAAAATGTCAAGATTTTTCCCACAATGATATGAGTGCATAAAGAACAAGCTAAGCTCATAAATGCACAAAGCCATTAATATGAAGGTACAAGGAAAAACTCACATGAGATATGTGCTCAAACATATACGATCAAACTTTTTAAATTTTTCACTTTTTATGTGGTTTTGGATTTTTACTCACATAAAAGTAAGATCAAAAACAAAAACAATGCATATGAATAAATGCAAGATGCATAAAATGCATGAAGATATGACATTCAATGCATGAAGGGTCCTAAAAAGATCGAAAGAATTAGATCAAGGACCAAAAGAGCATAAGCTCAACCATATGAACCCTTCCTCATCCAAACGGAACGATTGTTTGGAATGAGTGTCTCATGAGAAGTGAGACAAGGGTTGGAAGAATGATAACCGGTGATGCACATAGACAAGGAGTTAAAAGCATTAAACATTTTCTTTAACAATATGCTATTTTCACTCAAAACTGGTTTACTCTTTTTAACACAACTTTCAAAAAGCTCAAGTTTCTCTTTTCTTTTGATTCTTTTAAAAGCATGAAACTTAGAGTATTGAGGTCTTAAATGACCAAAGGCACCACAATGGTGACAAACAATACGTTTAGGTCCACTATGCTTTTTAGGAAGGGATCTAGCAACATGGTTTTGTTCTCTCTTCAACTTTAAGCATTGAGGTCTTATGTGACCGATCACACCGCAATAGTGGCAAGTCGGAACAAACTTAGATCCATTCAAAACCTTAGATTGGGACCTAAACGAAGGCTTTGGCTTAAGAGCCTTTCTCTCCACCTTTTGATTTCTTTTATGCGGAGGAATGTACACCGATTTGTCCTTTGAGGTTAAATACACACTAGGCACGAAGTCGAGTACCACAACATGATTGCAACAAATATTTTCATCATTTTTAGCAATAAGTTCAGCAATCAAACACTTGGCATGCATCTTAAGAGATTCATTTTCACATTTTAGCTTATCAACAAGTTTGTTAGACAAAACAAGTTTAGCATCCAAGTCCATATTCAACCATTCAAACTCTTCTAGCTTTTCAAGAGAATTTTCGACAAGTTTCTTATATTTTTCAACCAATTTGTTGGATTCATTGAGCTTAGCAATCAAATCATCCTTTTCACAAAATAACTTGCTCAAATCCTTATTAAACTTCTTAGCCTTTTTCTTAAAGAGTTTGATGTTAGGAATATCAACAACATCCAAAGATTCATGTAATATAGCATCACAATCATGAGGATTATCACTCATAGAGGCATTTTCACAAACACGTGGCATGCTACAATCATCAACAACCAAGGAAGCATACAAATCACAACCCATGGCAAATAAACACAAGGGGTCAAGGATCACACTTAGGTATTTAAACCACAACAAGTGTACCCGCTCTGATACCAATTGAAAGTTCAAATAGCGTATAAAACACTATGAACATTTTGACCCCCAAATTACAAATTACCAATTCAAGCTTTATATCAAACGATGTACGTGCAGAAAATGAACAAAAGCTTAAAACAGAATTGATAAACAATTTAAGCCAAATAAAATCACATCCATAACAGAAATTAAATGACAAAGATTAAGGGAAGAGAGATGCAAACACAAGGACAACACAACGATGTGTTATCGAAGAGGAAACCGAAGCCCTCGGCATGAAACCTCTCTGCTGCCCTCTAAGCGATCAAATAATCCACTAAAGAATGTAGTTGGGATGCAAGGACAGCAATAGACCCTTCAAGCCTAATCTACCCAGTGAACCTAAGCCCTCCAAGCTTCTTGCTCCAACGAGGTTACGCCGAACCTATTTCTTCTTTAGCTTCCCGGATTCCGCTATAACCCATAGCTTCAACCAATATCAATTGGTCCCTTCCTAACTGCTTCCCAAAGTACCAAACAACCTTCTCATAGAAATTGGTAAGGTGAGAAAAGGATTTGGATAATAAACCTCTCTAGGATCTGACAATGGAGAGGGTGAAAGTAGAGGAATTCGAAGAGTCACAAGGTAAAGATTGTGTATGAGTCAATTTTGTTTTTCTTTAGGGTTTCTCTCTCAAAATTCTCTCTGGAAGCTTTCTACATTTAGTGGGTATAAGGGGTATTTATACTGGGGTGAGAAAGGAATATGAAGAGTCAGTTTTTCAAAACAAAGCTGGCTGGTGGCTTGGCCTCGCGGCTTGACTGAATCGTGAGTTCAAGCCACAAACTAACAGAACTGTTAGACTGGAATTTTTTGTCTTGTAGTGCAACAGCTGGCACGACGGTTTAGCTTCTGGCAGCTTGCCAGTCGCGAGCTACCTGCGAGGTCTAGTTCCGAGTTCCTCTCTACACGCTTCACTCGTGTGCAACATCTGGCGGCTTGCCAATCGCGAGACACCAGCGAGATCCAGTCGCGAGTCCCTGTTCTGCTGCACAATCTTGAGCATTTCTTCACACTCTTTCACACACTACCTTTACATGATTCCCACCTAAATACAGGGTTTCTAAGTGCTGAAATTCAAGCAAATTGGCACAGAATAAAGCCAACAAAGTGGTTGATAAATTTCAACCTTACACATATTTTTCCTTTAAGCAAACTATGCATAGGCATATAAGAGAGAAAGAAAAGAAATACCCAATGATGTTAAGAATTTGACATTGCACTTTTGCTATAATGAAGCATACGGATATCATTTCATGATTGGCAGGCAACAGTGGTGAGATGGTTATTTATGCGTTTTTCTTAGAATTTTCTAGTCCTTCCCGTCAAAAAGAGTGATATGAGTGTTAAGTACAAGAGATTACTTAATCTTACTCATCACAAACACGAGCCACAAATCTCACTTGCTTAGTTGTGCATAGAGATGCTCATCTAAGTTACAAAAGATACAAAGTTTAGAAAACTTTGTTTCAATAGCCATCCAAGTTACACAAGTACCAATGTGCACCGACATACACTGTTTTTGTATTTTTCAATTTTTTATTTTTATTTTTATATGAAATAAAAAATAATAAAAAAACTAAAAAGAAAACAACAAAAAACATGCTAATCAAAACAAAGCAATGCATAAAACTAAACTAACTAAAAAACACAAAAGCAAAACACACAAGTAATGCAAAACCAAAAACATGAGGGGAGAGAAAAAAAAATGATTGAGTCACTTGGATCATTTTTCCTTCGACACTTTAAAGGAACCTTTCCTTTGTGCGAACCCTTGAACCAGCAGTAAGGGGGAAGAATTGAAACCGTTCAAGTTTGAAAGGAGCATGAGGGCTTTTAGAAGATCTCCAAGAGGAGCAAAGAAGGGTGGAAACTGATTCTGGTTTCCATTGTGATCATGTTGTTGCTCTGTTGAGTGGCTAACCATTTATAGCAATTAGGTCAAGTACGTCTAGTTGCCCCACAATGACGACAGAGATTCTGCTTCTTTTGTTTAGGCTTTTTAACATTACCTTTCTTAGCCCTAGGGTTCCTACCCTTGTCTACATTTTCACTAGCTAATTCATTATTATTGTTCTTAGTTTCAACATTATTAGCCGGAGGAACAAAGACAGTAGTAATAATAGAAGCAATACTAAGAGAAGAGAAATCATACCTTAATCTGGTTCGATCGGAAGCAAATTTCTGAAGACTGAGCATCTCATCGAGCTTAGCGCATGAAGTCCTTTTCAACTGAGCTTTGACTTGGAACAATTCTACCTCAAGTTTCTTGATCTTCTCAGCCAAGAAATTATTCTCAAATCTCAGTGATCCAATGGTCTGCTTGGCCTTATCAAACTTTGTGGAGATTTCTTCTCACTCAAGCTCCACATCACTAAACAGTGTACTGACCGCCATCCCTAGCATCCTTCTTCCCTTTGTCTTGGCTCTTACACTGAGGAGAACTTGACTGTCTACGGTCTTTGTTGAAGCCCTTTGCATTGGCATTCTTCATGAACTTCTTGAATTGACTAGTGATGTAGGACTTCATATTAGCATTTTTATCATCAGAAGACTCATCAATATCATTGTTCTTGCTCAATTTCCCGATCCTAGACAAACCCAACTCATAGGTCTGTTACTCAATATCCTTTGATTCCTCAATCGTGGTGATCTTGGCATGGAATCTCTCAAGTAGAGATCTGAACACCTTTCTCCCAATCTTAGGTTCAGGAATGGTTTCCCCAAGATTAAAAGCTAAGTTCACTATGTCCTTGAGCTTGGCATAGAATTCATCAAACGACTCATCCTCCTCTATCTTGATCTCCTCAAAGCTGGTAGTGAGCCTCTGAAGTTTTGAGTCTTTGACATCCTTGGTTCCCTCAAAGGTTGTCTTGAAAATGGTCCATGCTTCCCTAGTAGTTTCAATAAAGGATATCTTCTTGAACTTCACATTTGTGACCGCACTGAACAACGCATTCAATGCCTTGCTGTTAAAGTTTGCCGCCTTCATCTTAGCATCATCCCAGTCTGCCAGCACTTCCGTAGGCTTGGTCCAGCCTATCTCCAAAGCTTGCCACACCTTCTCATCTAAAGACTGTAAGAAAACTCTCATGCGTATTTTCTAGTATGCATAGTTGGTGCCATCAAATAAAAGAGGTATAATAAAAGACTGTCCTTTATCCATGACAAACAGGGGTCAATGGATTACATAGCAAAGATTAAAACCTAATCAGAGTGTGCCCACTCTAATACCACTTGATAGGCGAAGAATGTATTGACCCCTTGTGATAAATTAACTAATTAATTTAGCCAAGTGAATTTATTAAGTTAATTAACATGCAAAGCGCGTGGTAGTACAAACAAATCACCAAATAACTAAAGTACGCAGTGGAAAATAAATTGACATGGTAATTTTTTTACGAATAGGGAAAACCTACATGGCAAAAACCCCACCAGGTGATTTTAAAGTCACCACTCCTAAGAATCCACTATTATCACAACAAGCGGATACAACTAAATGAATCTCAGTACCTTATACCAACCTCCAGTTAAACCCTTACCCCAATTGGACTTGTTCTGTAGTGACAATCTCTCCTTTTCAATGCACGGCTCCCAGTATGTGACTAACCAATTGCGCGGATCCCAATACGCGACTTGATCACCAACTAGAGAAGGATGTTGGCTGCAAAGTTTTTTAGTTTATCACACGATGAAGATCATGAAGTTGCTTGGTCACAAAACCCTATGGTGCACAAACACAGAAGTTTCTTCAGAAGAAAGATGAACTAGGGCAAATTCTGTCTCCGGTCACAATTTGCATGAACTTGAGCAAGCATGTAATCTGTAACGGCCTTTAAAACAATCCTTATATATGTCTAGGGTTGTGAGAAAAGAAAGCCCAAACATACATTCACAGATTGGATGAAAAACAGTCCTGAAAAACCAAACTTCATAAAACTTGACAGATACCCTATTTATCGAGCTAGCTGTCAAGCCACGGGCTTAAGCAGCTTTTAAACCTTGATAGATGATAGCTGTCAAGCTAGCTGTCGAGCTTTAAAATCCTGCACTTTCTTCCTCGATTCTTGGACAGACTTGCATGGTTTTAACACTTGGACTTGAAACAAGGTTTCTTAAAGTACTAAACACATCCTAGATCTACCCAATTACAAGTAAAGTGCATTTTGTCAAAGGATTAGCCAACTACACAAAACATTGACATATGTTCCTAACATTGAATCACATATGTCCTAACACTTTCTAATTCAATGTATTGAGAGTCTGATTCACTAATTCACATGTATGAACCCACTTATTAATTGATTGATAATTATTAATTACATGAAACCGTTATAATTTCTCCTAGCCTTTTACCATATTATTAATTCTTAGCTCTACAAATATAGACGTGGTTCAATCCAATACAATCCAAGTCAAGAAGAGGGTTGGGGGTTCTAGTTTACTCAATTGGTAAAGTCTCTGATATTTGTATAAGAGAGATAGAGTTCAATCCCCGCCTATACCAAAAATTAATTGGTGTCTTGGTCTAATGATAAAGGGCTATCATCAAGAGCGAAGTTGTAGTGTGCCTTTGTGTTAGAACCCCTTTCCCTTTCCCTTGAGTGTGTGTTTGTTTCTCAAAAAAAAAAAAATATATATATATATATATATACTTATTAAAAACATATGAAAACAGTAATACTAGTATTTTAAACTGGGTTTATAATACATTACTTAACCAAAGTACAACTACAAAAGGCTTTTCTAAACTAGCTTACAGCCACTATTTCAATCATCAATTTTACTCTTATAAGTATTGAAAATATACTTTTACTCGAATAATTTAGCAAACAAACTATAAAAAAAAATTAAAAAAAGAAGAAGAATGAAACTTAAGTTGTAGAATTGTATAAAGTTTTATTGTTGTACCACTTCAATTAAAATGTGATAAAAACCCATCATGTAAGAATTTCTTTTTGAGAAACATCATGTAAGATCATTCTTTTTGATTGAAACTAAAAATTATAGTACATAAATAAAATAATTTAAAATTAAATTTTTAAAAACATTTTCAAATTTTAAATAATATATTTTTACTTTTAATTAAAATAGTAAATTAAAATACATAATTTTGATATTATACTTTTATATAGAATAAAAATTTATCTAGAATTGAATTAGTATAATTGTTTCACATACACAACAAGTATATCTCATATATACTTGTCACAATAATATATGATTTGATATCATTATTTAAAATTTTGTAGTATCATTTAAAAAAAAAAAAAAACAACAAACAAAAAAATCCATCATAAGTGATCCAATTTAGAAATCATCAAAAATTATTCAATAAAATATCATTAATTTTTTTTATTGTTATTATCATTATTATAATTTTTTTTTGCTAGGTATGATTCAAATATTTTTTTTTTTTGTTGGGATATGCATATAAATCCATTCTCTACAATAGTCTACCATATTATTTTCTTGACAGAAAAGAGGAAATGGCTACATTTGCTTTTATTTTTTTAGGAGAAATTACATTTTACCCACCTGTGTTTTGCCCAAAAAACACTTTAATCACCTGTGGTTTAAAAAATGACACTTTGCCTACCTGTAGTCTAATCTGTTAACCGAACGTTACCCACCTGTCCCTGCTGTTAACACTATTCCACTCAAAAAAACAATAGCAATTGAATCAAAACACTTTCCTGAGAAAAAAAAAAAAAAAAAAAAAGCTTCCTTTTACCCGTACACCCCCTGTTCGAGATTGTGATCCACTCCATCAAGATCAACCCGTGAAACTCTCAGCATCAAGAGAAGAAGGCAGTCCTATCAAAACCCATGTGAAGGATATTGAAGATTTTCTCTCTTGATTTGAACAACATTTACGATTTTGATAGTTAGGGTTCTTGCTTTCTTTTTCAAAAATTGCTAGTAGATTTTTTTTAAAAAATTGCTGGTAGGTTAATTGATAGATTGCTAGTAGATTACTTGATTTCTTAGTTCCTATTGCACCACGTAAACCAAACATTCATAAGCTCCTTCATATTTGTCTTCTTAATAAGTCAAAGACTAATTACTGAATTGCTTTCTCATAAAGCTCTTGCATTGGTCTATTTGCAGTTGTTGTCATCTTCTGAAAGCAAATTTGGAAGGACTAAATTGGGTAACATTATATTTACTGATATTAAACTGATAAGTCAAGTCTCTGATTTCCTTGCTGGTTTTGTTATCAGTATTGATTCTTGTTAGGTGTTCAATATTGATCTTCGTTGTATATATCAGATTAGTGGAATGGAACAGACCATTTTTTAATTTCAACAATCTTCAAAGGTAGTCCTGAATCTACTTATATGAAGTAATGTGATAGGAAGCTTCTAAATGATTTCAGTGATAGGTCATAAAATGTTTTGATGCATGGTCAGAACAACATCCTAATGTTTTTGTCTTTGGTAATCTAAATTTAGAAGCTAACTTGTGCATTATAATGCATCTTCTGCAATGTTGCTATGGCAATGTCAAGTTTTATGCCTCTATGTGGATGCCTTACCCCATCATCTATATATATTTAAAAGTTGAAACGTAGCATTTATTATTGCTACACTTTGATTGAGCCACATTATTGCCCATGTCATTATCTTTTCTTTTCTTTTTTTTCAATTTTCCTATAATTGTTTTTAACATTTTTTTTTAATATTTATACTTCTCTAACCTTTCTCCCCTCCATTACCTTTTCATCTCCCCACTACTTTTCCAACATTTCTCCCTCCCTCACCTTTTTATCTCCCTACTACCCTCTACATTAGTTTCATTTTTCCTCTTTCCTTTCATCTTCCTTTATTTTTGTCTCTTCTTATATACACCCTCTTACTATAAATTTGTTACTATCACTTCCATTTTATGCATAGCTTTTCCTCACAAAACAAAGGTTCTCTCTCTCTCTCTCTCTCTCTCTCTCTCTCAATTTTTTGCTCTCTCAATTTTTTGTTGGATTTTTTTATCTTTCTTGTATCTCTGCTTTAGGCTAATAATTTTTTATATTCTTTAAAAATCTACTTTAGGGTAATGCAATTTAGTTTTATTTTTTAAATTGTTTTTTTTTTTTTTGTTCTCTTTGATTGCTAAATTTTATCCTATTGCATTATAAAAAATTAAAATAGCATATAAAAATATAATATTATTCTATTACATAGCATGATTTGAATAATTTGGTATTTATTGTTTCTTTTTGTTTTTAAATTTTTTTATTTGTTCTCTTTGATTGTTAAATTTTATCATATTGCGTTATAAAGAATTAAATATAGCATATACAAATATAATATTATTCTATTACATAGCATAATTTGGATAATTTGGTATTTATTCTATGACACGTCATGCTTTATTATAGTGCTTAATTTAAATGTTAAACTATGAGACTTTACTAATTTTTGCTTATTTTTTAATTTTTGTGGTGGACAAAATACTCTTAATAATTGTATTAGAAGTACTCTATAATGTCATTTATTTAGAGAAAAGCAAAGGCTAGCCAAACAAAAATAATCAGATGGGTAACAGATTTTAGCTTTTGCAATTTTACTTTAATTGTTATTATTATTTTATAATAATGCATATATAGAAATTTAATTCTTAAATTTTGCTAATAATTTTTTAATTGATAATATATTTTGGGTGGATGGAATTACAATTTCTACATAGAAAATAACCTTAATAGATTATCAACAACAAATTGTTTTTCCTAATTGGTCCAATTAATCATTGTTAAGTTTATTAATTTTTAAAGTTACATTTTTTGGTGTTTTGGATTGTAGATAGAAAAAAATAAGGTTTGAGAAAATATGTTTAAAACTAAAAGAATAATTTTTAAATTTTATATTTTTTTTAATGATTCGCAAAATGTTATAAATAACATTTATTAAAAAATGAATATTCTTGTTAACTTGCCTTTTGAATTTTTGAGAAAAATTGTATTGTTTTCATTTTGGTACGACAAAATTTATATTTAAGATTTATAATTGTTCTTATATTATATTTATGATTGTTCCTATAATAAATAAAAATATTAATATGAAATACATTATTCTTTATTAAATTAGTTTAAATTGTAAAAAAAAAATAATAAAACCACCATAAAAATGATTATCACGCGCAGGTTCACAGCTAGTTTAAATCTAAAGATGCATATGCCAGAAATCATGTCATGCTAATTATTTAAATTTGTGCATTTTTTATCCTTTTAATCAGTATATTAGTACTCTTTTGTATGCTGCTACATAACTTGAAAATACCACCTCCAATGTCCAGGTTGGATTTTCTCATTCCAACATTATCCGAACCATTATTTACCATGCTTGCTTGCGGTTTTGCGAATCTTGCATCATTCAGTAGTGGATGAAGTCATTTTCCTAGAAGATCAAAATCTACCCAGATTAGCGACGCATTTTCCAACTAATGGGAATTTTAGTAGTTGAAAATTTCAATTGATGATTGCTAAACATACAAAACAAGGACTTTTTTTTTAAATGTGCATATTCTAATGGGATTTTTTTTTTCAAATTGCAATAATTTAAGTGAAGGTTTCTTGAGCAATTTATGCAATGTCTTCATCAAGTGGCACTTATTCTACAACAACTCATTTTTACCAATGCTTCAAAGGGAAAAGTCAGCTAAGGAAATGGAAGAAAAAACTACTAAGAGGGAAATAAAAGCTCGTGAACAATATGTCGAAGCTAGGGAGAAAGCAATGAAGGAAAGATATAATGAGAGATTGTGGAAGCTTGCACTAGTGGTGTCATGGGGATTTTTTGTGTTTGTAATGTTGGTTTTTTTGTTTTGCTTTACGTCAACAAAACAGAATTTAAGAGATTTAGGTCTAGCATGATGGTTATGTGCTTATTTTATTGAGGTTGGCTTGATCATTGAGCTTAGTTCAGTGTGTAAGTTGTATTGTTTTGTAGGTTGAATGCTCAAATGTTAATTTTGTAAGTTGTATTGTTGTAATATAACAACTTTGGTAATAGAATCACCTGATTTGATTGTTGGTAATAAATTGATGGTATTTGTAAATTGATGGCACTCAACTATCATAACCAAACATTTTGGAATGTTCATAACAGTACAATATTGGTACTCTTCCATATCAGCTAACAACACAGCCACTCTGTCACTACCTGGCACATTGCCAAAACCTGATAAATGCAATATATGACCAAAATATAAGTAATTCTTCCATATCAGCTAAAAACACAGCCACTCTGTCACTACCTAGCACATTGCCAAAACCTGATATATGCAATATATGACTAAAGTACTAATAATTCTTCTATGATAGCTAACAGCACAGCCAATTTGTCATTACTTGGCACATTGCCAATAGTTGATATATTACCAATATATTAATCATTCTGACATAAATGGCACATGTGAAAAAATAACACAACAATATATTACCAAAATATTAAAACCTTTCCACCTTAATAACAAGATTACAACCAAAAGTAAAAACATTGTTTGACAAAAGACAGAAACACATCTCCTAACCAAAACATAAAATATTGATTTTGGCACTTGACCATTTAAACTACTAATTATACTAGGTATGTGGATCACCAAAAAAAAAAAAACATCTCATCTAGCTTCCTTCTAGTTTGTTGGTCATCATGTACTGCCCTTCCCACCAACAGGTTGAAACTTTGATGGTCTTGATGTTCTGCCCTTACCACCTACTACCTTGGATTTTGTAGCACTTGATATTGCCCTTTTCTCTAGTATCCATAGTAGTACCTCCGCCATTTATTTGTCTAGCTACACCAGCAACAGCAGATGCACCAACCACACTAGCTACACCAGCAACACTACTTCTTGACTACAAAATCATAATCACAGACAAGTTAATTGATGGTAAGGTAAAACAAAAATTATATAAATAAAGCTACAATACCTAGGATGATGATGGTCTAGAATCCCATGTCTCTCTAGGTGCATGAAAGTTTGGTTGACTGGATGGAGAGTACCAATAGGCCCTAGAGGCAGCTTGTGGAGTTGAAGCTCTATTAGCTGGTTGTAAGGATGAAGGCTAAGATCTAGAGGTGTCAGCAAAAGGTTGATATGCAGGTTGAGTCGTGGTTTGAGGTCTTGCCTCAGTAACATCCTTCTTGGTCCTACTTGCAAAATTAACTCCATGTGCATATATCACAACAATACAAGTTACAAACATATGACAACAAAAATGATAGCTTACAAACATATGAAGCAAGAAATGAAGTGACTAGGATTGAACTCTAAATATACTTACAACTTTATCCTTTTGAAGCCTCTACCTCCTCTACTGTGTAGTCTTACCAGTAATGATAGCTTTGCAACCTCTTGAATTGTGCCCTTCTCTATGACACTTCCCACATTTGATAGTCTTGTTCATTCTAGATACCCTATATGGGTTCCTTGGCTCGTCAGGGGCTTTTTTCCTTAGCTTTGGAGGCCTACTAGGTGGCTTGTACACATGAGGGGCAACAGAAGCAGCATGTCTAGTTTTTCTGATTGGCCAGGCATTGGTTGAATAATCTCCTGGTAAGTTTGAAGATATGTTTCCCTTAGGAAGCAAGGATGCACATAATCTTCCACCTTCTCTAGGTTCTTAAAAATAACAGTAATGCCATGTTTGCAAAGCAATCCAGTTAAATCCCATATCCTATAGTTGCATGTCCCATTTGTCAAATTAACCACATGCCTTTCATAGTCATTATCAACTTCATACATGAACCTACCAAATGGAGTAGCACAAAAAGGTAAACTCTCTAGTTTCAACTTCTCTAACTTTTCTTGAATATTTGGACACACTTTCCCAACATACTTCTCTATACCTTTCCTTTTTTTTTTTTTTTTTTTTTTTTTTTTTTTTTTTTTTTTTTATAGAGGTTGGTCATTAGCCTAACTCTAATCCACTCTAACATTGCTAAGATGGGCTTGTCCCTAGCCTTCAAAATCATGGAATTGAATGACTCACTAAGATTGTTGGCCAAATAGTCACTTAATGCCTTGCAGGTAAAATGAGACTTAGACCATTGGGCACGGTTGATGTCAACAAGATACTCCCAAGCCTTAGGGTCGAGATCCTCTAATTCTTGCATTCTCTTCTCAAACTCCTTAATAGTTGTGGCTCCCGCACATCTCCATAATGCATCCTTCAACTCGAACCCCTTGTGGTCAACTTTGAAGTTATTGTAGATATGCTTCACACAGCACCTGTGCTCCACAGTTGGAAACAATACCTCAATTGCAGGTATAAGTCACTGTTTCACATAGAATTCAATTGAAAACAATATTAGTATGGCATTGCTTTTACTATGACATTTTCGTTCCTAATAGAAAAGTGATTTGTATACTAAATAATATTCCTACGGTAAAATCATGGTGGGAAAAATCAATGCATATTTTTTATTTGATAAGTTAAAAACATTATCCACCACTAGATAACTTACACTTTGAATAGAACACCTTCCTAATTACTTCTTAGCCATATAATATCCCAGTTAGATTATATTAAGTCCATGTTTCACACATAATCAATAGAAAACAATATTAGTAATATGAATAATGAAAACGCATGCATGCATTACTAAAGTGAACATACAAAGTTTATACCTTCTACCTATCACTGATGAAGACTAAATTTAGTTGCTCTGGATTCCTAATATAATCTAAAAACTGTTGAAGGAACCAAACCCAAGAGTCCTTGCTCTCTTGTTCAACCACAGCCAGGGCAACTGGAAAAATATTATCATTTCCATCCCTAGCTGTGGCATCTAGTATTTGCCCACCAAATCTTCCTTTTAGGTGACACCCATCCAATCCTATGATTGGTCTACACTCTCCCAAGAAACCAATTTTCTGTGCATTATACCTTATATACATCCTCCTAAATATTGGTTGGGAATTTTCATTCTCCATCTTAGTTGGCAAAATAACCCTACTTCCCACATCATTCAACCTTATCATCTCTGTATAGTCTTCTAGCTTCCCATATTGCAACTGCTCATCCCCAATAATCAAATCAATGGCTTTCCTCTTAGACCTATACACTTGACTCACACTTATGTCAACCTCAAGTTTATCCTTCACATAGTGTTTCACACCCTCTACAGTCCAATTAGGGTTCTTGCTAAAATCCTGCATGTACTTCCTAGCAATATATGCTAATGTTACTTGGCTGTTTTAGAGGGTTCTAGGGCAAGTGCACTCAGGTATCCATGACTTTATTTGGAAGGTCAACTCCCCGCTGACTTTAGATGCATCACACCTCCACCCACACTTGTTCTTGCAATAGACAGATATCTTCTCTTTCTTATTCTATTTGAACCAGATATCCACAGGTTTATGTATAGCATATTCCCTCAATGCCTCCCTAAACACCTTAGCAGTAGGAAACTTCATTCCCTTACACAGCTCTGGTTTTTTCATTCCAGTTTGAACATTAAAGACCTTCTCTATCGAACCAGTAGCTCGTTCATCATCATTAGACCCTACCAAACTTTCCATGTCATCCTAAACAGGTGGTTCAAGCCAATCATTTTCATCCACACCATCAATTTCCCTAGCATTATCCACCTGTGGGGCATTATTACCAGCTGCATTATTGCTCTGTGGGGCCTCAATAGCTGCTGCATTACTCCTCTATGGGGCCTCAATAGCTACTGCATTACTCCTTTGTAGGGTTGCAGTCTTCCCAAATACATTGTCATTAAAATCTAGCCCTTCTAGCCCTTCCTCCAACCAATCAAAGTCCAAGTTGTCCTTTTGCTTAGTTTCTAGCACTTCATTTCCTACACCATCCATATTCACTTCTTCATTTACATCACTCACATCACCATTATCTTCATACTCTACATTACCACCTTCTACCACCTCTCCCTCCATACCATCAACATTCTAAACAAGTACTTCAACAGCAAGTGGCTGCTCACCACCTTCCACATATAATACCAACTTATTTGTAGGCCATGCTATGTGAATTTCACACATATAAAACACCTCAGCATCCCTAGTTATCTTTCTTAAGCCTTTCTCCAAATTACCTCTAGGAACTAGGTAATGATATGTACTTGTACGGGGTACACCATACTTCTCACACAGTCCTTGTATTTCGAAAAAACTTAGACAATTAGGGTCAACATCTTCATATGCTATGTTGCCATCTATATATTCTAGGTTTGGGTTCAACACAAACTTGCCACCATAATTAATCTCAACAGTCAACTTCAAATCTGCAATCTGCATAAAAATAAATGCTTAAATAAAAATGTTATTTGACAAAAGAATAAAACACAAACATAGTAGAAACAAACAAAGGTGTTTGTTCTATTTTTGGGAGACAACCACATGAGAATGGACCAAAAAGTTCACATTTACACATTTTTTCCTCAATACAAAAAGATTCTTAGGGTCTGCACAGAACACAACACAGCAAAGGACCAAACCACTTGCAACTTTTAGCTCATTAAACAATTATAAATTTCAGCAGTTGAAAATTTCTATAGGTTCCTAAAGGAATATGCATATTAAAAAAAAAATCTTTGTTTTGTATTTGGGAGGCAAACACATGGAAATGGACTAATGTCTTTTTTTTTTTTTTTAATAATATAAATTGGAAAATTCTACAAGAAAACAGCTGCAAATAGACCAATTCAAGAGCCTTATGAGAAAGCAATTCAGCAATTGGTCTTTGACTTATTAACAAGACAAAAATGAAGGAGCTTATGAATGTTTGGTTTATGTGGTGCACTAGGAACCAAGAAATCAATAAATCTACCAGCAATCTATCAAGTAACCTACTAGCAATGAATAAAATAAAAAATAAAAAAAATCTGCCAGCAATTTTGAAAAAGGAATCAAGAACGCTAACTATCAAAATCGAACATATTTTTTAAATCAAGAGAGAAAATCTTCAATATCCTTCATATGGGTTTTGATAGGACTGCGTTCTTCTCTTAGTGCTGAGAGTTTCACAGGTTGATCTTGGTGGAGTGGATCACAATCTCGAATAGAGGGCGGACGAGTAAAGGGAAGCTTTTTTTTTTTTTTCAAAAGAGTGTTTTGATTCAATTGCTATTGTTTTTTTGAGTGGAATAGTGTTAGAGTAACGCTAGGGACAGAGGTGGGTAACGTTTGGTTAACGGATTAGACCACAGGTAGGCAAAGTGCCATTTTTTAAACCACAGATGGGTAAAGTATTTTTTGGACAAACCACAGGTGGGTAAAATGTAATTTCTCCATTTTTTTAAGTTGCTTCCAGTAAACGATCACAACGTTTCAAAAAGGAATCAACCACAACCGAAATAGCTTTAAGAGGCTAAAATGTTCGGGGTGAAATCCTTAACTTGGAGCTTAGAACAAAAATTTTCACTACAATTGTTTTCAAGGTTGTGAGTTGTGACAGTCAAACAAAATACTTGGTGCCAAAATAAAGCATACATATTATTTTCATTCTTATTTTTGGCTTTGTTTTGGTCATCAATCATTATTGTGGTTTAGATGTTTTCAATTTTAAATTTTTTTTTATTGAGAATCCAATTTTAAAACTATTAAATCTACCAGTTCCATAGTTTTGGAAAAAATGGGTTAGATTTCTTGGACCTGAGTATCAAAATTAAATAAAAATGTCACTACCCGAAAAAAAAAAAGTTCCTAGGGTCAACGCCGTTGACGACCTTCGAACAAATACTGTTGAAAAAGAATTTCGACGGCTTACACTACTCTCGAAAGTAGTGCTTTATCTTTATATGAGATTGCCAACACCCTAAAATTTTAAAAATAAAAGTATGATAACCATATTTTTAGGGTATCCTAACCCTCAAAATAAGATTTTCTCTTCCTTTTTTTTTTTACAAAAACACTCACAACCACGCACATAAACTTTAAAGAACCACACATTAAAAAAATCTATATAATATCAAAACACAAATATCAAAACTTCAGATGATTAGTCAAAAATAATTCAATTGCATTTTCACAAAGTAACATATTGATCATTTCACAGAGAAACAAACATTTATTCTTATTCACTCCAATTCCAAGAACCACCACCAATTGCATGTGAAATTAACCAAAAGGATCCTTGTTGTAATATACTAATTATCAAATTAGCTAAACATAAAATAGAGTTTTTGAAATTAGCATCAAACTCTAATATCAAAACCACAAAATCAGCATCAATACTAACTCATATAATAAATTGAGAGGCATCAATTTTAAAGAATTCAAAACCTTAGATACTACTATACACAAAATAAAAATCAAAACACAGCATTCACCTTTTTTTTTTCAAGAAACAAACAGATTTAAAGAGAGAGAGGGTCTGTAAACAAATAGAGTTTGGATATGTTTATTTTCTAAGAATTTTGAAATGATCTTTATAGAAACTGAGAGATATGTAAAGTGGTGGCGTTTTGGCTCGTCGTCGATGATGAAAGTACAAATGTGCAAAGAAAATCAGACAAATGCAAAGAAATTCAACAAGAAAGTGTGGGAAAAATTGAAAATCAAGTTGAACTAGTGTTTTTTTAGAGAAAGAGACCGAGGGTTTTTTTTTTCGCGAGGGAGAGAGAGAGCGTTTTCTAACTGAAAGAGAGTGACTGACAGTTTTTTTTTTTTTTTTTTTTTTAAATTCTGGTATAAGGGATAAAAATTTTTAGATCTCTTTATCAAGAGTTGTATTAGTGTGACAAAAAAGAAAAAGAAAATTTGGAGCTAGCACTCTTTGTTTGTTTCCTTGAAATAAGTCTTCCTAAATTTAGTCCTAGCTTAATTTGTTAGTGTTTGTTTCAACAATATTTATTGAACTCTAGGTCAAAATTAATGAAGTTTTTTTGTAGTGTATTATAATCAATGAACTCTTCTCATTGCCTAACTAAGACATTTAAAATATGTTAGAAAAATGTTAAGAGTAAATAAGAAATTGACACCTGATGTGTCTACTTGAATATGATTTTAAAGTGGTGAAAATCATTGAGTCCCACATAAGAAGGAAAAAGATTATTTTATGAGTTTTATACTTATGGGTTGTGTTGGGTTATAGATTGACCCCAATTAATTAACCAATTACCCAAGTTTATTAACTAGTCCAAATTACATGCAAATTCAACTACGGCACAATCAAATCACCAAACTAAATAAAAAGCAGCAGAAAATAAATTTAACACAATGATTTGGTCATGTACGCAAAAACCTCGTAGGCAAAACTCCACCAAGTGAATTTCAGGTCACCACTCCCAAAGAATCTACTAAAAAAATAAGAGGTTACAAGTAAGGAAGCTTAGCACCAATCCCCAATCAGACTATATTTTCTGTCACATACTTCTCCTTTGCACAAATCTCCTATACGTGACTAACTCCACAATAACCATTTTAATTGTTATAGCATTACAGTGTTCATCAAACCATGTTTAGATGAACCAATAGCAACTTGGGACCCTAAACATCGCAGCATCTCCCTGTTGTTGTGATGACGGCTATTAAATATGTCTTTTATATGCACTGGAACCCTAGAGAAAGAATTCTAAAAAGGCTAAGTTATCATGAGCTGAAACCAGAATTTAATTTTCATTTTTCCTAAGACTCGATAAAAATATTCGCTCCTCCCATAGTTATGATAACCTCATCATGAATTTAATTAGTGAAATCTACTATAAATGTAAGAGAATAGAGTATCGCATCACCATATTCCAAGAATGCTTACTAATTACTCATCAAAAGCTTCCATTAGTACACCATTTCAGGGGAGATTGTTAGTAAATGTAGGGTTTGAAGGTTTTTGGGGCTGAATTTTATTAAATTGTTGACTTTGATATTTCATTGAATCTAATTCATTTTATATTAAAATATAAATAATATAGTTTGATGAATTCTTATTCTCCTCCATTAAGTTTCATTTTTATCGTTTTGGTCCTTAAAGTTTTTGTTGTCAACCATAGTTCTTATGTCTATCAACTTCGTTAAATATTAAAAATATATTAATACTAAAAATATTAATTAAAATTTCATCTCGATACTAAAAAATATTTTTGAATAAAAATTCTTTTAAAAAAAAGTAAGTAAATCTATTTTTTTCAAAAATTAAATTAAAATTTTTTAATAGCTAATGGAGTTAATTAAATCTAAAAAAAATTTTGGCTACAAAATTATTTATAGCCAATAGCTACAACACCCTTAAAAAATTAACATAGCTATGTATTTTGAAAATCTAGTCGTTAAATTATATGTTTTTTTATGTTATTAACATGCTGATGATTTTTGTGCAAATCATATTTTACTTACTATTTGATTCATAAAATTATTTTTCATACATAATTTTAAATAACAAAAACTTAAAATTTAAACATTTGATTGATGACATAACTATCAATCTTTGATTTTCTGAAAAGTTTGCAAACATAGAAGATATGAGAAGAAAATAGAATCCAATCACGGATTTGTCAAAATTCACATCCAAAAAAAATGATTTTGAACAAGTTTGCAATCATTTGCTATAACTATATTTATAGTCAAACTTTATCCTTAGACCTAATTAGCATATGCTTTGTTCATATCAGACTAGTTCATCTTATGCTATACCCCACAAGCATTGACGTAATTAATATTGTCATAATGCAAATAATATTCAAATATATATATATATATATGCATTTGTAGACACTCAATTTTACACCTATTATTTAATTAAGGAAGATGACTAAAGTGACCATCCATGTAACAAAAAAAAAAAATTCTTGCATTATATACATCATTTTGTCTTTGTATTACATGCATCTTGTCATTCATTACATATCATAATAATGATCTTGAGAATCTATCGGTCGCAACGGTGTGTCCGATTTCTAAATCGAACCATCGAATTAAAAGATATCGCATGATTAAGTTTACACAGTCCATATGCATTGTGTCTAGGAAGAGTCGACCACACACGATTAATTTAAATTAATTCTGATTGATTGAACAATTAAAATTAATTAAATAATTTTGTGCTTGGTTGATAATCAGTGTCTAAAGTAGGATTGCATGCATAAGAATAAAAAGGGTGATTGGATAACAATAAAACTGTGGATAATCTAAACTTTATCAAAATTTATTTTAAGGGATGTATCCACAAGATAATTTTTCAAAATAATTGTTCTTAAAAAGCATGAATTATCCAGAAAAGAGATGAAAGAAAATCATAAATGGAGGATGAAAACGCGTTTAGCTACAAGGACCGGCCAAAAAACCCTAGAAGAGGAGTCCAAACGGCACTCAAATGCAAAAGAACATTCAGAGACCAAAGGCCAATTCAGCACTTTTGGAGTGCCAAACGGCACTCTAAAAGGGCCGAATTTTCCTTGGTTGGGCTTTGGCCCCACAACCTTCGGGTGACGATAATGCATACCCTTTTCAACCTTTTCGCAAAAGGATGCATCCAGATTCAAACCCTAATCATCCGTACCTATTTTTTAGAGTCCTCAGGCTTCTACAAATAGAGACTAAATGTCATAATTCAACACCTTTTTTTTTTACGCTCTGAGAGGCATACATTTTGGGACTTACAAATTAGTGATATTCTTTGATGCAATCTGAGATTTGCTACAATAATTAGGGTTTTTAGGTTTCAAAGAGAACTAAATTAGTTTCTTTGAACCCAAAAACATCCTCTCAAGTAAAAGAGTGTTCATGCAAGAGGTTGCTTTCTAACCCTTTTGTTCTCATATTTCTATAATCATGATGATGCATGCTTTTTTTTTTTTTTATTCTGACTTGTTAATTTAGATTTTGAAAATATGATCTTGATTCTTTTATTGTTACTATAATCTGTTTCTTAGTTTTAAAGATCTGCATGCAACGAACTCTTTTTCTTCAAAACAAAACGGATCTACATCATTCTTAAATGTAGATTTGAAATTTTTCTTAAAATAAAAATGGATTTTGTATCTTCTTTAGATACAGATCTGATTTTTTTAATGCATGTAAGATTTTTGGAATAAAGAAGGAGATTATATATTGTTGTTTGTTTTGTTTGGTTCATGAAGCATGAAATTATTTTGTGAATGAGATCCTCTTCACATAAAAAATAATATAAAAACAGGTTTGAATTTTTTTTAAAAAACTAATCAAAAGACTTTGTTTTTATTAAATAAAAACAGATTCGAATTTTCTTTTCACATAAAATATCTTTTCCACATACAAAAGCATATTTGTTTTTTATAAGCCAAAATCAATTATTTTTATCATTAAAACAGATCTGAATATTTTTAAATATAAAGAGGATACATTCGTAAATGATTTTATGTAGTTAGTTTATTTCACATGATTAACATATCATACATAACATGCATAAAATTATACATTGGTCACAAAAGTCTAGAAGATCGGACTCTTTCTGGGCGGAATGGGTGCCTAGCACATTCCCATTTCGTAACCTAGCCTCCGGATTTAGGTCTTTGACTAAGTAGATCTAGCCTTGTCTTTGTTTTATTTTGGGTAGATTGTAACTAAAACAAAAAGCCATGTATATTTGGTAGATTGTAACTAGGACCCAAAGCTATGTAAAGTTCAAATTTTCAAATTTGTATTTTTTTTATTCAATCAATGAAACGAAGCAATTTAGCCATGTATTTGTATTTATTGATTTTTTTTTTTCATATTTTTATTATAAGAAATTAAGTGGCAACTCCATAATACTTACCCAAAAAGAGAGGTGCCCTAAAAGGTACTCGAATCTTTTTTTTGAGGGACATGTCTCTCACAATGGTGACTCCACTGGGGATGTTGAAAGCTAAGTTTTGTATTAGACTTAAGTGACCAAATATGTACCATTATTTTGCATGGTCTTGCATGATATAGTTGTTGTTTGTTTATTTATGTTTGATGGGATGTTGTATGATATTTTGTTGTATGTATTGATTGCTGAAATCTTTCCCTAACTGTCATTGTGTGTGCCATCCAAACAACAATGTATGCACCCCTTTTCAACAATTTTGTGGAAGTAGTAACCATGGATGACTGGTCTTCATTAGATTATGGTACCCAGTGGCGAACTCACCAACTCATAGCCCAAAGTCATTGGATCATTTCTTGTTGACTGTAAAGGACAAACAATGCCGTTTGGACCAACGCAATGTTCATTACATTACAAGTTGGGAGGTGTAACGTCCTAGCTATGGGAAACAATGAAACAACAAACCCACCTTACAACATAATGACTTAAAACCTATCCCTAGGTCGGTCCCGGTTAAAATTGCATTGCATGTTTTGTGTGTTTGTTTTGGTTGATTGATGGATGTGAATAGGGACTTAGCTTTGATTAACTCGACCAAGCCTGTCATTAGGGGAGAATTTGGTCAAGATTTGAAGGAAGGCTGCATAGAGAACCTAAGTCCAACACTCAAGCCAGTAGCTCTAATTCCAAGCCCATTACTCCCATCACCATACTAAAGCCTTCAAGCATAGAAGAGACTCCACTGCCGCAACATCACAATTCCATCTTTGACCTCCAAGGTAGTTCAAGCCACTAGAAGTTTAAAGCTCCCCACATTATGGGTAAGGAAAGAGAACACCTAAATCTAGAGGAACCCATGAATAGCTAGTCAAATTCAGCTGAGGGAAGACATGAACCGTATGATGCAACAGTTCCAAAATGTGAAGAGTAGTCTAGAGGAGGACAAGGTTGATCATGATCCCCTAGCCGTAGAGAATGAGAAAAAGGATCAACAAGAGGGTGAATAAAATGGAGGAGATGATTAGAAGAGCCTGTAAAATGAAGGACCTTATGGACTACGATTCTCTCTCATTGTTCCCCAATGCAAGGTTGCCACCCAAGTTCAAGATGCCAGCCTTGGACAAGTTTAATGGGACTGGTTGCCCAAAGTCCCATCTGAAGATGTATATAAGAGCTATGCAACCCTTAGGCACGACCGAGGAAGTACTCGCTCAAATGTTCCAAAGCACACTGACTGGAGCCACTCTTAGGTGGTTCCTCTACCTGGATGATGCAATAGCAAGAAGTTGGGAAGACATCTGTCGATAGTTCCACAAGCAATACAAGTACAATACGGAAGTTTACATCACAAGAAGAGACCTTGAGACTACTAAGCAAGAGCCGAAAGAATCCTTCTCTACTTTCTCTACTTTTCCCAATTTTAAAGCTTTAATTGCTGCTGGAACTCAAATTAAGGATGCTTTAAACATAGGAACCGTAAAGAATGATGACCCACCGAGGTTTAGAAAGAATATAGGATCTAATTCCAAGGCTGTAGAAATTTCTAATATTCATAAAAATGATCCATATCAATTGATTGCACCCATTGCACCTGTGCAAGTACCACAAGGGCCTAAACCTAAGAGAGAATTTCATGAGTCGTACGTGCCCATGAGCCAAGTGTTTGATAAGCTGATAGCAAAAGTGTTACTAAAGCCCTTAGACCCAAGACCAATTCCAAACCCCTTGCGCTCAAGGTTTGATGTGAATAAAAGTTGTGCCTACCACTAAGTCCCTGGTTATGACACTGACCATTGTTTCATCCTTCGTCATGCAATTCAAGACTTAATAGACAACAAAGTGATCGCGCTGCGTACAAGGCCTAGCATCACTAACAATCCCTTGCCCAATCACAATTTTGGGAAAGGACCAGGGATTAATTGCTTGATGACCAAAGAAGAGAATAAGGAAGACCCGTCCGACTTGATCTATGACCTACCCGAATGCTTCATGATAACATGGGAAGAATTAATGGATAGGACCTTTACTACCACCACAGGATATGACATATGGAATGAAATACCAGAACCCAAAAACCACCAAATATCCACAAATGGGGAGAGAAACTTCAAACCCTAAGAAAATAACCAAACATCCACAAATGGGGGGAGACACTTCAAACCCCAAGACACTGATCCTAATGATCTAACCAAAATTGCCTACATCACAAGGGGGGGGGGGGGGAGACACTTCAAACCCCCACATTTAGAGACCGACAACCTTGTGGAATCCTTGAATAGATCTACCCAACAAACACTTGTCGAGGAAGACGAAGTCCTCAAGTAACTACAAAAGACATAAGCCAACATATCCTTATGGGGTTTACTCATGGCCTCATACAAACACCGTCAAAACCTAGTAGACCTTCTCAACCAAATTCAAGTCCCTACAACCATAACCTCCCAAGATCTGAATACTATGATTAGGTCCATAAATAGGGAACTCACCATCTCCTATTCATACAAGGATCTGACCAAGAAAGGGAAGCACCACAATGATCCTTTGCATATCACTGTAGATTCCACGGGGAAGAGGATACCAATGGTTTTGATAGAAGATGGAAGTTCTTCAAACATGTGTCCTTTGAAGACTGCAAACTGCCTGGGCCTTAGTATTGAAGACTTTGTGCCTACTGATCAACATGTAAGGGCATACGAAAACAGTAGAAGAGAAGTCTTGGGAACCATAACACTAGAGCTTACCATAGGACCGATGGTCAAGAAGGTGGATTTTCAAGTCCTTAATATAAACTTATGTTTCAATGTGCTCCTTAGGCCACCATGGATACATGACACAGAAGCCCTACCTTCTTCCTTATATCAAAAGGTTCGGTTTCCACATGAAGGGACTATTGTAACCATCAATGGGGATACTCTGACTGCGCTTAAACCCATTTATGGTATTGATTCCAAGAAAGAGCCATTGACCTTGGATGGTTTTGAGATTGAGAGGCCTGGCTTTGAAAAGAGAGAAGAAAAAGTCGAGAAGATCCCAATGGACTTTGATCTTTATGGTAACAACAATGTGGTAGCAATGATGAGAAGAATGAACTACTTTCCAGGGATGAATTTGGGGAGGACTTTAAAGAAGCCAAATGTTCAAGACCTAGTAATTCCTACTACCACACCACCTTTTGGGCTAGACTATAAGCCCACTAATGATGATTTGTTTGGGATGGAAGTGAGAAAGATGGCCCGAGCCAAAGCCAAAGCAAAAGGCTCTAGAACCGCTAAACCCCTACACTTCTACGTTGAATGGAAAGTTTGTAAAAGCTGGAGAGAGTCAACATTATTGGGGGTTCCCAGAGCCAAGCTTTGATCCTATAACAAAGACAATGGTAGCCAGTTTTGAGATACTACTTGATTGCAACATTAAGGTTGCAGAATTGGACTAGCCTTTTGGGCCATTCCAATTGGGCTCTAGTGTGTGGCTTGGAGTGGGACCAAAAGGGAACAAATAAGACTCTAGCTTCAATGGGCCTTGGGCTTTTCTATCAACTCTTGACAAGTCCAAAGTTACCATTAATTATATTCAATACCACTATATGAATATAATTGCACTCTAGGCCTTATTAATAAATTATATCCCAAGACTTTATTATACATGCAACCCCTTCATTAAAATATTCATAGTAATACAAAATCATGAATATAGACTGCCACTTTGAAGATTACTACATCTTAATCCTTAAGTACCTAGTTTAATCCTTTACGTTATTCATCATATATTTATGAAATCCAATTCCATAAATATATACTTTAGTAACTCCTTACTAAAGTGGTTGGGCCCAACACTCTGAATAACCAAACCCATTAAACTTATCTCAAGGGAATATTTTATATCTCCGTTAAGAGATTATGAATTCCATCTTGAGAATATATGTTCCATCAACCCTAAATGTGGCTGCCCAACATACTGAGGTTTTGACCGTAACTTATAGATCTCACTCCTGATATATCAAAGCAACCTACATCTCATGATCAAGTCCATTATTCTCTCAGAATTTAGAGTTGATGTAAATAGAAGTCATGAGATTTATTATTCATTTGACAGTCGTTAGGAGAATAATAAATCTCACAACGGTCCAGTTCAATATGTCTTAACTCTTAATACATATCAACATATCAATTAGAAATCTCCATTTCCAAAATCAAGACAAATCATCTTAGTAGATATGTTATAGTCTTCGCAGATAAAACGCCCAATTTCATCACCGACTACGAACTATATTTTGAGTTTACAAAGAACTTGCAATTTATATCTTCTGTGACTTTTTACATAAATCGCATACTATGCATCTCATGGACTAAGATAATGTCCCATTAGTTCATATATAGGTAGTCTCATATAATTAAATAATTTAATTATTTATGACACGCCAATAAATTGGATTTTAGGGCATAAACCCCAACACCTAAGAGTGGTCAACTATCCAAAATGGTTAACCAATGTGGTTTTGGTACCAAAGAAAGATGGGAAGGTCAGAATGTGTGTAGATTTTCAAGATTTGAATAAGGCCAGTCCAAAAGACGACTTTCCTTTGCCTCACATTAATGTCCTCGTTGACAACACAGCAGGGCATGCTTTGCTTTCATTTATAGATGGATTTTCAAGGTACAATCAAATTAAGATGGCTTTAGAAGATATGGAGAAGACCTCCTTCATCACATTATGGGGGATATATTGCTACAAGGTCATGCCATTTGGCCTTAAAAATGCTGGTGCTACTTACCAACAAGCAGCCACCACTTTATTGCATGATTTGACACAAAGAAGTAGTAAAGTTCAAAGACCGTGAAGGGCACATCCTAAATTTGAGGAAGTTCTTTGAAAGAATTTGGTTTTACAAGTTAAGATTGAATCCCAAGAAATGTACTTTCGAAGCCACATCTAGAAAACTGTTAGGATTTAAGGTAAGCCAAAAGGGAATAGAAGTTGATCCTGACAAAATTAAGGCAATTGTAGGGATGAAGCCTCTAAGAACTGAAAAGGAGATTCGAGGATTTTGGGGGAGAATACATTACATCAGCAGGTTCATAGCCCAACTCACTATGACATGTGAACCAATCTTCCGACTGCTCAAGAAGGAGGTCCCTACAGTGTGGAATGAGCAACGTCAAGAAGCCTTTGAGAAGATCAAGAGTTATCTAACGAAACCACCAATACTTGTCCCACTAGTTCCTGAGAAGCCAATGTTGTTGTATCTTACCACTATGGATACAGCAATGGGGGCTCTACTTGCTCAATACCTAGAGGAGACTAGAATGGATATTGCAATTTGCTAGATCAGCAAGAAGATGCTGCCTTATGAAGAAAAGCATTCACCCTTGGAGAAGATGTATGTAGCACTTGTATGGGAAACCCGTAAACTTAGACATTATATGCTTGCTTACAAGGTTTTGTTGATTGCGAGAATGGATCCTTTAAAGTACCTAATGGAAAAACCCATGCAAGATGGGAAGACTGCCAAATGGGTCTCGCTTTTGTCAGAATTTGATATTAAGTATATGACTCAGAAATCTATGAAAGGGAGAGCAATTGCCGATCACTTAGCCCATTGTTCACCAAAAGTAACTGAAGAGATCGAGATAAAGTAGTAATGTTCCTAGTGCTTTATGTTGATGATATTCTACTCATTGGAAATGATGTAGGAGTAATGTCATCAGTAAAGGTTTGGTTGTCAAGCCAATTTGAAATGAAGGACTTGGATGAAGCTAACTTTATTTTAGGGATCAAGCTTTGGCGAGATCACAAGAATAAGATGTTAGGTTTATCACAAACTGGGTATAAAGATAAGGTTCTAGAACGGTTTTGCATGCAAAACTTCAAGAAAGGATTACTTCCTTTTAGACATGGAGTTCCTCCATCTAATGACCAAAGGCCTAATACTCAAGAGGAAGAAAATAGGATGAGACAAGTTCCTTATGCTTCTGTAGTGGAAAGTTTTATGTATGCCATGCTTTGTACTAGACCAGATATCTGTTATTCAATTGGCATGGTCAGCCGATATCAATCAAATCCAGGACCAAATTATTGGCAAGTGATAATGCATATTCTCAAGTATCTATAGAGAACAAGAGATTATATGCTTGTTTACTGGTGTGAGGATTTAATTCCCATTGGTTATACAGATTCAGATTTTCAGTCAGATCTTGATTTCAGAAAGTCCACTTCAGGTTGTGTGTTCACCTTGAGAGGTGGAGCCATAAGTTGGAGGAGTGTTAAGCAATCTTGTATTGCAGACTCCACTATGGAAGCTGAATATGTTTTTTGCTTGTGAGGCGGCAAAAGAATCTGTCTGGCTCAAAAAATTCCTTTCTGATCTTGGTGTAGTGAGAATGGAGCAAGTTCCTATCACATTATTTTGCGACAATAGTGGAGCGGTTGCACAATCCAAAGATCCAAGTCATAAGAAAGGAAAGCACATTGAGAGAAAGTACCACATCATTCGAGACATTGTTGCTCGTGGAGATGTAGTAGTTGGAAAGATTGAAAGTGCAAATAATTTAGTAGATCCCTTTACCAAAGTCTTGCCTCAAAGGACCTTTGAGTCACATTTGGAGGGAATGGGAGTTAGATTAGTGCACAATAGTCTTTAGGGCAAGTGGGAGATTGTTAGGATTAGTGCCCTTAAATCCTATTGTAAGATGTCGTGTATGATATTATATGTGACATTATGTATTAAATGATGTATGACTTAATATTGTGATTAATAAAATTGCTTTATTCTTATCTAAAATGATGGTAATATGAATATTCAGACATTATCATATAGTCCATGAGATGCATAGTATGTGATTTATGTAATTTAGTCACAGAAGATATAGATCACAAGTTCTTTGTAATTTTAGTTCGTAGACGGTAATGAAATTGGGCATTTCATCTACGAAGACTATAATATATTAACTAAGATGATTTGTCTTGATCATGGAAGTGGAGACTTCTAGTTAATATGTTGATATGCTTTAAGAGTTAAGACATATTGAACTGGGTCGCTGTGAAATTTATTATTCTCCTAATGACTGTCAAATGAATAATAAATCTCACGACTTCTATTTACATGAACTCTTAATCCTGAGAGAATAATGACATGATCATGAAGTGTAGGTTTCTTTGATATATCAGGAGAGAGATCTAAAGTATCGGTCAAAACCTCAGTATGTTAGATAGCCACATTTAGTGTTGATGGAACATATATTCTCAAGATGGAATTCATAGTCTCTTAACGGAGATATAAAATATTCCCTTGAGATAAATTTAATGAGTTCATTTATTCAGAGAGTTAAGCATAACCACTTTAGTAAGACTAAAGTATATATTTATGAAATTAGATTTCATAAATATATGATGAATAACTTAAAAGGATAATGCTTTTGATGTTAGGAGACAACGCTGCCTATGCACTTTTTAACACTCGGAGACTTCCTCGACTCTTGAGACTTTGCAACATAAAAGTTCAGCTCATCAACTTCCATAACTAAAACCCACATGACCGAAAATTCCCATGCACCCAAAATGTCAATGTCACACAACCCAAAAAAAAAAAAAAAAAAATCGATGCCAAACCAAAATGTCACCAAAACCAAATTTTACCACAACGAAAATTTTTGGCATGTCCATACACAACTACCAAATTTTTCCATAGCCATAAAAACAATTTCCTACATGACCAAGATAAAAATTCCTACAAGTTCATGCACAAATAAATTCTCACATTGCCAAAATCATGACCACACAAATTCTCCAAGAATCAACATCACATATCCAACAAAATTTTTCCATAAGTCAAAATTTCATACCAAAAAAATTTGCTCATATCCACAAATATGTCCATGCACTTACCCAAAAATTTTTGCCATGTCCATAACAAAAACGTTTCACAATGCCAATACTCCCAAAATCTAAACCAAAGTTCATCCAACAACATCACAATCTACCTACATTGTCAAAATTTCATTAGCCACCAACACTGTCCAAATTACACCATGATCAAAGGAGAAAAAACACTTCAAGAATGCTCCAAAGCCAACATTTCCAAACATGAACAATCACACAATGCCCCAAAATTTCAAAAACAACCAAATGACAATATCTCACCAAGAAATTTTCAATAAAACATGCAACAACTTTTTTTTTTCAAGCAAAGAAACCAAAAGAAAAACTCACCTTGGTGTCTACATGACAATATGGAGCATGAGTCCTAGGGTCTTGAAGAAGTCCATCCTCCTCATACCAATCAAATTATAGATCATATTTCTTGCCATGAAAAGTAAGAAAAGAAGGTCCTTTGGAAGAAGAAGCCATCTTGATGCAAAGAAAAATAGATTTGGAAGATGGACTTCACCAAAATGGGTGTGCAATGAAATTACTCAAAATACAAGTATCTAAAGAAAAATTGATGGAGATGGGTGAGGGAAACTTGAGAAGCTTAGAAAAGTGTTTTTTGTGAGTAGAAATGATGAGATGAAGAAGAAAATCCAAGGGGAAGAAGAGAGTGAATAAAAAAAATGGAGGAAGAGAGATGGAGAAGGATTAAAAAAAAAAAAACACAAAGGGAAATAGGGGGCCGAAATTTCGGCCCCCACACACTTAAGCTCAACCAAAGCTGAGTCAACTCAGTCAACTTGAGTTGACTTAGTCAACCCAAAAAAACAAGCACTTTCAAAGTTTTCAAGTATCTTCAATTCAAAATTTTCATTCCCAAATTTTCAATTTTCCATTCTCAATGCCCAAATTTTAAACTCAAACTCAAAAGTTTTCAAAAAATTTAAACCCCAAGTTTCATGATCAAAATTTCAAATCTTAATTTTCCAAAATTTTAAATCTCAAAATTTCAGATTTCAATTTTCAATTTTCAAATCAAAATCTCAAAGTTTCAAAGTCTCAAAATTTTAAATGTCAATTTCAAAACTTCCAAGTTTCAAAAATAAAATGTTTTTCAAAAATAGAATCTTTTGTCAATTAAACTTTTTTTGATAAATTTCAAAGCAAAAGTGAAAATCACACATCCTAGAAATAATGGGACCATGAAGCACTTATCAGTTAAAGTCTAACTTCAAATTTTGACTTTTTGCAGAGAGCAAAACCAGATCAAAGTAGATGAAGACCTTTGATCGCTATTTCAGCAAAGCCAGATCAAAGTAGATGAAGACCTTTGATCCCTATATCAACAAATCCAAATCAAAGTAGATGAAGACCTTTGATAGAAATTTCAACAAATCTAGATCAAAGTAGATGAAGGCCTTTGATCCCCATTTCGACAAATCTAGATCAGAGTAGAAGAAAACCTATGATTGACATTTCCATTCCAAATTGAAGTAGAGGAGGACCTTTGATCAACATTTTAACAATTCCAGATTGAAGTAGAAGAAGTCCTTTGATTGTCATACCATTCCAGATCGAAGTAGAAGAGAACCTTAGATCGCCATACAATTCTAGATCGAAGTAGAGGAGGACCTTTGATCGACATTACAATTTTAGGTTATCAAAGTAGAAGAGGACCTTTGATTGCCATCCCATTCTAGATCGAAGTAGAAAAGGACCTTTGATCGTCATTGAATTCCAGATCAAAGTAGAGGAGGACCTTTGATCGACCATTCCATTCTAGATCAAAGTAGAAAAGGACCTTTGATCAACATTTTAGCAATTCCAGATCAAAGTAGAAGAGGACCTTTGATCAACATTTTAGCAATTCCAGATCAGAGTAGAAGAGGACCTTTGATCATCATTCATTTCTAGATCGAAGTAGAAGAGGACCTTTGATCGTCATTCAATTCCAGATTGAAGTAAAGGAGGACCTTTGATCGACATTTCAGTAATTACAGATTAAAGTAAAAAAGGACCTTCGATCATCATTCAATTTCAGATCGAAGTAGAGGAGGACTTTCGATCGTTATACAATTTCAAATCAAAGTAGAAGAGGACCTTTAATCAACATTTCAAAAATTCCAAATTAAAGTAGAAGAGGACATTTGATCATCATTCAATTCCAAATCGAAGTAGAGGAAGACCTTTGATCGACATTACTATTCCAGATCGAAGTAGAGGAGGACCTTTAATCGACATTTCAACAATTCCAGATCAAAGTAGAAGAGGACCTTTGATCGTCATTCAATTCCAGATCGAAGTAGAAAAGGACCTTTGTTCAACATTCCATCCCATTCCAAATCAAAGTAGAAGAGGACCTTTGATCACCATCCCATTCCCAATCAAAGTAGAAGAGGACCTTTAATCGACATTTCAACAATTCCAGATCAAAGTAGAAGAGGACCTTTGATCGCCATCCCACTCCAGATCAAAGTAGAAGAAGACCTTTCATTATCATCCAAAACTACTACATTTTCAAGATTAGGATAGAAAAGTCCTTTAGTCACCCCAATTGCCAAGAATCATGTCTAGAGTCATCAACGACTAGCTAAGTCCGGCATTTTTTTTTTTTTTTGGTCAAAAGATATGGCTAGTTCTATGTTCTAAGGTTTTAGGTTTGAGGGCTAAATAATCTTTGAAAATTCAAACTCTATCAATGAGGAGCATTCTGTAGACACTCGATTTTACACTCATGATTTAATAAAGGAAGATGACTAGAGTGACCATCTATGTACCAAAAAAAAAAAAAATCATTCTTGCATTACATACATCATTTTGGTTTTGTATTACATGCATCTTGTCATTCATTACATATCATGTTAGGACATATGTAAATCATGTTAGGAACATATGTCATTATAGAATTGGCTAATCCTTTGACTAAACGTACTTTACTTGTAATTAGGTAGATCTAGGATGTGTTTAATGCTTCAACGAACAAGGTTTCAAGTTCAAGTGTTAAAACTATGCAAGTCTGTCCAAGAATCAAGTGAAGAAGTGTTGGATTTTGAAGTTTGACAACTAGTATCTATCAAGGTTTAAAAAGCTGTTTCAGCCCGAAGCTTGATAGTTGCTCGATAGATAGAGTATCTGTCGAGACTTATGAAAATCATTTTTTCAAATCTGATTTCATTCCAATTCATGTATAGATGTTTGGGCTTTCTTTTCTCACAACCTTAAACATATATAAGGATTATTTTAAGGGCTGTCAAAGGTGGCATATTTGCATGAGTGTGCAGCAAAGTTTTGTTTATGCAAATTGTGACTGGAGACAGAATTTGCCCTAGTTCATCTTTCTTTTGAAGAAGCTGCTGCGTTTGTATGCCGTTGGGTTTTATGACCAAGGAGCTTTGTGACCTTCATCGTGTTGATGAATTGAAGAACTTTGCAGCCAACATCCTTCTCAAGTTGGTGATTAAATCGCGTACTATGATCCGCGCATCTATTGGTAGTCACGTAATAGGAGCCGTGCATTAAAAGGAGAGATTGTCACTACAGAACAAGTCCAATTGGGTGTTGGGGTAAGGGTTCAACTGTAGGTTGGTATAAGGTACCGGATTCCTTTACTTGTAACCACTTGTTGTGATAATAGTGGATTCTTGAGAGTGGTGACCTTAAAATCACCTAGCGGGGTTTTTGTCGTGTAAGTTTTTCTCATTCGTAAACAAATCACCATGTCAATTTATTTTCTACTGCATATTTACTTAGTTGGTGTTTTTTTTTTTTTATGCTGCCACGCATATTGTATATTAATCTTATTAATTAATCAACTTGTCTAATTAATTGGTTATTTCATCACAAGGAGTTAATACATTCTTGGCCTATCATATCATAGCAATGATCTTGAGATTAAGGTCGCAATGGTGCATCTGATTTCTTAATCGAACCATCAGATCGAAAGATCTCACATGATCAAGTTTACACGGTTCGTATGCATTGTGTCTAGGAAGAGTCAAACACACACGACTAATTTAAATTAATTCTAATTGGTTGAACAATTAAAATTAAATAAATAATTTTGTGATTGGTTGATAATCGGTGTCTAAAGTAGGATTGCTTGCATAGGAATAAAAGGGGTGATTAGATAACAATAAAATTGTGGATAATCTGAATTTTATCAAGATTTATTTTAAAGGATTTATCCACAAGATAATTGTTCTTAAAAACCCTGAACTATCCAAAAAAGAGATTAAAAAAATATCATAAATGGAGGATGAAAACTTGTCTAGGTACAAGGACCAACCAAAAAACCCTAGAAAAAGAGTCCAAACGGCACCTGTACGCAAAAGAACATTGGGAAACCAAAGGCCAATTTGGCACTTTTAGAGTGCCGAACGGCACTCTAAAAGGGCCGAATTTTCATTGGTTGGGCTTTGGCCTAATGGCCTTCGGGTGTCGATAATGCATACCCTTTTCAACCTTTTCACAAAAGGATGCGTCCGGATTCAAACCCTAATCATCCGTACCTATTTTTTAGAGTCCTCAAGCTTCTATAAGTAGAGACTAAACCTCATAATTCAGCACCTTTTTTTTACACTCTAAGAGGCATACATTTTGAAACTTACAAATTGCTGATATTCTTTGATCCTCTCTGAGATTTGCTACAAGAATTAGGGTTTTTAGGTTTCAAAGAGAACTAAATAAGTTTCTTTGAACCCTAAAACATCCTCTCAAGTAAAAGAGTGCTCATGCAAGAGGTTGCTTTCTAACCCTTTTGTTCTTATATTTCTCTAATCATGATGATGCATGCTTTTTTTTTTTTTTAATTCTAACTTGTTAATTTAGATTATGAAATTATGATCTTGATTCTTTTATTGTTACTATAATTTTTTTTTAGTTTTCAAGATTTTCATGCAACTAACTCTTTTTCTTCAAAACAAAACGCATCTACATCTTCCTTAGATGTAGATATGAAATTTTTCTTAAAACAAAAAGGGATTTTGTATCTTCTTTAGATACAAATTTGATTTTTTTTTTTAATGCATGTAAGATTTTTGAAATAAAGAAGGAGATTATATATTGTTGTTTTTTTCGTTTGGCTCAAGAAGCATGAAATTATTTTGTGAATGAGATCCTCTTCACATAAAAAATATTTTTCATATAAAAAAGCAGATCTGAATTTAAAAAAAAAAAAAACTAATCAAAAGACTTTTTTTATTAAATAAAAACAAATCCGAATTTTCTCTTCACATAAAAAATCTTTTCCACATACAAAAGCAAATTTGCTTTTATATAAGCCAAAATCAAATTTTTTTTTTTTATAATTAAAACAGATCTAAATGGTTTTATGTAATTATTTTATTTCGTATGTTCAACATATCATACATAACATGCATAAAATGGCATATTAGTTACAAGAGTCTAGAAGACTAAACTCTGTCTAAGTAGAATGAGTGCCTAACACCTTCCCTTCCGTAACCTAGCCTCCAAATTTAGGTCTTTGGCTAAGTAGATCTAGCCTTGTGTTTGTTTTATTTTGGGTAGATTGTAACTAGGAAAAAAAGGCATGTATATTTGGTAGATTGTAATTAGGACCCAAAACTATGTAAAGTTCAAATTTTCAAAATTGTATTTTTTTTATTCAATCAATGAAACGAAGCAATTCAGCCATGTATTTGTATTTATTGATTTTTTCTTTTTTTTAATAAAAAATAAACGGCGACTCCATACCACTTACCTAAAAAGAGAGGTTCCCTAAAAGGTACCCAAATCTCTTTTTTTGAGGGACCCGTCTCTTACGGCATTCTTATCTCATATAGGAATGTTATATATGTATGTATGTATGTATGTATGTATGTATGTATGTATGTATGTATATTGGACATGTTGTAAACAAAGAAAACCAACCCCGCAAATTCTTCACAATCCCTTTCTTCTTCTTCTTTTCCTCTCTTTCCTTATTCAATTCTTCACAATAACTTTCGGCTTCTTGATCTCCCTATAGAATATAACACAGTTCATCAAAAAAAAAAAAAAAATACTATGGATTATTCTCAACCAACTTTTGTTCGATCCTACACCTGTCCCTTCATCCTTCTTTGCTCAAATGATTCCCCTTTGTATGTTTTTAGACCTCTTCACACAAGTTGTTTAACCTAATTATTTAGCCAAGTGATTACTTAGATAAATTATTCAGTTCAAGGTTAACACAATAATATCATAATGTGCAAATAATGTAGAAATATAAAGTACACCATGATATGATAACCCAGGAAAACCTAACCGGTAAAAAACCTAGGGAGGATTTAACCTAGCTATCCTCAAGGTAAAAATAGATCCACTATGAAAGAATTGAAATTTTTACAATAGAACTTAGACCACTAACATTTTATTGGTACCTCAAGTAGAAAAATTAGTAACACGACTACATGATAGCTCCGAGTCCACGTACTACTTCTTTCTTTGATCTGCAACAATCACAAGTTCTCTCACTTGTGACTTTGAGACTCCACTCAAAGGTTTCAAATCTTCTTTAAAGTTCTTTATGCCACAACTAAAGAGATCATCAAGTTCTTGACACAAATCTTGACCTTGACAACTCTATTGTGTATGAAGGTAATCACCTCTAGATCTCACAGAAGATTCAACACAAAACTCTCCAAAGACTTCTAAAATGTAGTTAGGGTTTTTCCTTTTATACTTGAAGTAAAACACTTAACCCTACACGTCATATGGGCTTGGGCTGAATTGGAATTTCTGTAGAAAATTAAATCTACACATGTTTCAATTAATCCAGTCTAATTTTCAATTGATCGAGCCTTGTAGATTTTGTTCAATAAATCCTGCAATCACTTGATTCCAATTTTAAATTAAATCACACTTTGAGCAAGCCTAAACCTAGACTCTATGTTTTGATCATGGTTTGCCAACACAATACACATTAAAGTCCTAATACATTAGTTCCTAAAGTCTTAGAACCTAACAAACTCCCCATTTGGCAATCCGTGACAAAACACATTACAAAACATAAAATGCTCAAACTAAAACAGCCCAACCAATTAAAAATCCCTAATTACAATTCAACCTAACCACTATCTATCAGTTGCAAAAGTAGACAGCAGCCACGACTGAATTAACCTGTAAATTCCTGAAACACTAAACAAACACATAAACACATGTGTGGAAAATACAAGTAAAACATAATAAACTTCACAAAACATAAAATAAAAGACATAAATAAAACATAAATATGTACCATATGTGAAACAAGAAACATAAATTAAACATAAAAGTAAAAACAACAATGTCTTCCCCTAACATATACAACCCATAAAATAAATACATCAAAGCCAAAATAACCAAAATATATATCATGTGTGTCTCCTAGATACAATCTAGGCAAAAAAAAAAAAAAACCTTCCCCTATCTCTATATGTACTCCCTCTTTTTGTGACATATTGCCAAAGGACAATCATGACTCATCAGAGGGTAGAGCTGGTGGAGAAGAACCTCTAGCAACCGCCAACTCTGCTCGTAAGGCTACAACCTCATTGAGCACATACAATAAGAGCTGTCCATGCGCAACCTGAATGGTGAGAACCGTATCCAACATAGCACGCAAGGAAGAGTTGCTAGATGTAGATGGTGGAGGATCCACGACAGCTATGGGTTCCACATAAGCCTCAGAAGAAGGATCACCAGAAGGAGGGGCTTGAGATGCATCACCTGTAGAAGACTCGACACGAAGGCGTTTAGAGCTTGCTCTCAACTGAGCAGCCACTTGCCTAAGGAAGGTGGCACCTATGAGAGCTATGATATGTAAAGGCTCGGACTCTGGGAAGTCATCTAAACCTAAATCTAAAAGAATCCTATGAATAAAAACAAAAAAGAACAAACCATGGGATTTTGCACTACTCCTATGAACCTCAACAAGAGAACGAATGAAAAAGGTGGGAAAACTCATAGGAGCATCAGTGATAAGAGCGTACAAGAATGCACATCTTTCAATGGGAATAGTATGTACATGTGAAATGAGCCATATACTATCATAAGATATCCTTAAAAACAAATAAATGAGCTCAGTAAGCTCAGAAGAGGTGACTCAAGGATCAGTACCCCAACTAATGGAAGTACGTGATAAGGGACATAATATCATCAAGAGGTGGAGACTTTGTGTAAGGATACATAGGCTGCTATACTAAAGGTACACCAAGAGCAGATGTCACTACCTCAGGAGTAATGACATACTATTCATCCCTTATCCAACTCTTTACAAACTAAATGTTGGAATCATCGGAGTGGACAAGGAGGTTCGAATAGAACTCTCTTATCAAAGCAGCCAGAGGAGGATGCTCAACTTCTAAGAGTCGTAACCAACCCCTACGCTCAAAATTCCTACATATTTTGGGATCTACCTCATCTAAGATAACCCTATGCTCAGCCCACATCGGTCTAAACACGATCAGCTTCTCATAAGCTTCTTGGTTTTTCCTAAACTGAAACCTATCACTCTGGAAATCAAAAGAGGATGGGGTAGGGGTTTTCTTTGCTCTAGTCTTCCTAACCATGATGCTAAGAGTTTAGAGGAAAAGGAAAACAAAAACCCAAAAAAAAAAACCTAAGGGCAGACTGCATTAGAGAGGGTTAGAACACAAAAAATTATCAAGAAAAAACAATCTATATGATGCATGTAATGAATGCACATATGACGCGTGCTCTAATGCATTAAAATTTGTTCAATTTCACATCATTTACCCTCAATTGACTTGAACAAAGAGTTTTAGACCAAAACCACCAAATTTTGAAAAACCCAATTTTAAAACCAAATCAAATTGATCAATTAACCATTACACTAGTTAGGAAACATCATATAATGACTTAATTGAACAATTACACAAACCAATTTTATCAAATTAAACCTAATTGAACAAAATCCCCAATTTCACAAAATACCAAACCCTAGAATTTTCAATTGTTCTCAACACACCAAATTAATCAATTAATGCATGGGAAACATATTTATAACATCTAAGAACAAAAACCCATTGATCAAATATGATTAAAAACAACCCAAATATCAAAAATCCCAATTTTCTTTTGTCCGAAATTGTCAATGAAAAATGCATGAAAATGCATGAAACCTGTAAATAAATTGAAAAAGAGAGGGTATTGTTAGGATATGTGTCCTTAAATTCAATTGTGTGATGCTATGTATGACATTATGTATGACTTAATGTTATGATTAAAAAGTTGTTTTATTATTATCCAAAATAATGGCAACATGAATATCTAGACATTATCATATAATCCACGAGATGCATAATATGTGATTTATGTGAAAAGTCATAGAAGATATAAATCACAAATTCTTTGTAAACTTAGAATTATAATTTGTAGTTGGTGATGAAATTGGGCATTTCATCTGCGAAGACTATAACATATCAACTAAGATGATTTGTCTTGATCATGGAATTGGAGACTTCTAGTTGATATGTTGATATGTTTTAAAAGCTAAGACATATTGAATTGGACCTCTGTGAGATTTATTATTCTCCTAACGACTGTCGAATGAATAATAAATCTCACGACTTCTATTTGCATGAACTCTTAATCCTGAGAGGATAATGGATTTGATCATGAAATGTAGGTTGCTTTGATATATCATGAGTGAGATCAAAAGTCACGATCAAAACCTCAGTATGTTGGGCAGCAACATTTAGTGTTGATGGAACATATATTCTCAAGATGGAATTCATAATCTCTTAACGGAGATATAAAATATTCCCTAGAAATATAAAATATTCTATTGAGATAAGTTTAATGGTTTCGGTTATTCAGAGTGTTAGGCCTAACCATTCTAGTAAGAAATTACTAAAGTATATATATTTATGATTACTAAAGTATATATATTTATGAAATTGGATTTCATAAATATATGATGAATAACTTAAAGGATAAAACCGGGCACTTAAGGATTAAGATGTAGTAATTTTCAAAATGACAGTCTATATTCATGACTTTGTATTACTATGAATATTTTATGAAGAGGTTGCATGTATAATAAAGTCTTGGGATTTGGGATATAATTTATTAATAAGGCTAAGAGTACAATTATATTTATATAGTAGTATTAAATATAATTAATGGTAACTTCGGACTTGTCAAGAGTTGACAGAAAAGTCCAAGGCCCATTGGAGCTAGTGTCTTATTGGTCCTTTTTGGTCCCACTCCAAGCCACGCACTAAAGCCTAATTGGAAAAGCCCAATAGGCCAGCCCAATTAGATAATCAGTTTGTTATAAAGAGAGAAACATACAGAATTTTTATAAGAAAAAAAGACACATCATTGTGAAATGGTGTGTATGTGTGAATGAAGCCACTCGATTATTCTCCCTTGGAAACTAATTGAGAGACCACACTTCTTGGGCATAAAGTGGAATTGGAGTGAAGATTAAAAGTGTTCCCAAGTAATTCTAATCTTTTGTTTTAAATTTTACCGCACCAAGGTACGCTATCTTGTTCTTAAATTCTAAAATTTACATAGTGCATGTTATCAATCATGAATGTTAGGTTCTAAGAATTAGGAACTAATGTATTAGAACTTCAATATGTAATGTTGGCAAACCATGATCAAAACATTCTTTAAGTTGTGTATTAGACTTGCTCAAAGTATGGCTTTTTATGTAAAGTTGGAATCGAGTTGACTGCAGAATTCACTGTTCACTTTCTACCTGACTCGATCGATCGAGAATTAGACTCGACCGATCGAAAATCGAGCAGAACGTTTTTCTGCAGAAAATTTCCAACTCAGCCCAAGCCCATTTAATGTATAGGGTTTTATGTTTGCCCTAAGTATATAAGGGAAAACCCTAGCCACGTTTTTAGAGTTCTAAATGCTGTGTTTGTGAATCTCATTGTGAGATCTAGAGATGTTTACCTTCACATACACTTAGGGTTTCCAAACTCTAGATTCATGTCAAGAGGTTGGTAAATCATACAGTTGCTGAATCAAGAGAACTTAAAGATATACAAGCAGGTGCGCTTGTGGATTGCTGAAGAATTCAAGGAAAGAAGGAGTCCGTGGATCTCGGAGCTGTCACGTGGTCGTGGTAGTAAGTTTCTTACACTGGGTAGCAATAGGATGTTAGTGGTCTAAGTCTTATTGTGTAAACTTTGATTCTTTCATAGTGAATTCGGTTTACCTTGAGGATAGCTAGGTTAAATCCTCCCCAGGTTTTTTACCGGTTTGGTTTTCCTGGGTCATCATATCTTTGTGCTCTTTATTTTTCGCTACTTTATTGTTTTTGATATATTTGTGTTAACCTAGTTTTGTTTAAATTACCTAAGTTAATCAGTTGGCTAATTTTCTAGGTTAATCTGTTGGATTTAAGGGGTCTAAATGAACTTACAAGTGGTATTAGAGCGGGTAGCTTTTGTTTTTGATCCTTTGATCTTTTAGCTGATCCTTGACCCCTGTTGTCATGGAACACGGACACTCTCTTGTTGTTCCACCTCACTTTGATGGAAAAAATTATGCTTATTGGAAAGTAAGGATGAAAGCATTCCTGAAATCCATTAATGAGAGAGTTTGGAACTCCGTTGAGTACGGTTGGGAGAAGCCCACTACTCCTGTGAGTGAGTGGCAAACTTCTCAAAAGGAGGCAGCCGCTTTCAATAGCAAAGCTATGAATGCTATTTTCAATGCTGTTTCCATGGAGGAATTTAAGAGGATCTCTAATGTTGAGGTTGCTCATACTGCTTGGAAAATCCTCCAGACTGTGCATGAAGGCACAAAGGCAATTAAGATAAACAAATTGTAGCAGTTAACTACTAGATTTGAAAGCATTTGAATGAATGACGATGAATCTTTTGATGAGTTCTATGCTAAATTGAATGATATTGTTAATTCTGCATATAATTTGGGTGAAATCTATGATCAACCTAAAATTGTTAGGAAGATTCTTAGATCTTTGACTGAGAACTTTAGACTCAAAGCGACTGTCATCACTGAAAGCAAGGATGTGGACTCCATCCCTGTTGATGAACTTGTAGGATCTCTTCAGTCTTATGAGTTAGACCTACCTAAGACAAACAAATCCAAATCAATGGCTCTTAAGTCTGTTGATGATGTTGAGGATGATGGATTTGTTGATGAACTCTCTGCTACAGAGATTGCCTATCTTGCCAAGAACTTTAGAAACTTTCTTAGGAACAAAAACAGAAGGGCAAGAGGCAAGAACACTGTTGAACCTAGAAATTTTAGGAGGAATGAACCCACTAAGGTTAATAACGCTGAAAAACCTAAAGAGAAAGTAGGTCAACCTTCTAATAATTCTTTGGGACAACAATGTTATGGATGTCAAGGGTATGGTCATATGAAATCTGAATGTCCTACATACTTGAAGTCTAAGGGTAAGGCTATGGCTGTAACCCTTAGTGATGATGAAGTTTCTGACAATGAGTCCGCTAGTGATGAGGAAGGAAACTTCATTACTTTCACCGCTACTACTGTAGTTAATGAAAGCGTATCTGTTGAAGAGAACCCTTCTGATGGGGAACTCTCTGAAGATGCAGATTTACAGGAAGCCTATAATAAAATTTGCAAAGTTGCTGCAAAGGATGCCATGAATGTTGATTTAGGCTTAAAGAAAATTGCATCTCTTGAACTTGAAAAGAAAAATTTTCTTGTGAAACTGTTTGATGCAAATGAGCTTTTGAATAATGTGAAAACTGAGAACATGCTTTTACTTGATAAAGTTAAAATTTTGAAACTTGAATTATCTGTTGCTAGAGAACAAACTAATAGGTCTGCAAGCTCCAAACTTGATCACATGTTAAGTGTTCAAAAGTCTCCCTCTGACAAAACTGGCTTAGGCTTTGTGGATAGCATCTCCGTGCCTGAACCTTCTTCCACTAAATTTGTTCCCTCTTCTAAACCTCCTAAGAGTGAGATTGTCAAACCCTTGGTGAGTGAACCTGTCAAATCTGTAGATGTTACTACACCTAGAAAGATTAGGGTTGATCTCCAAGCTTCTCATTCTAGAGCTTCTACATCTTCTAAGGGCAAGTTGCATGATAAGCCTGCATGGGTTTGTCACTTTTATGGAAAGTCTGGACACATTCGTCCAAATTGTTTTAAGTTGCAAGCTGCAAAGCGAGCAAATAAACCGAAAGTACCTGTACCCCAAGCACATGATCCTATGGTACTTATTGGTGAATTGGTAAAGGCTTTAAACCTTTATTCCAATCCTGGAATTGCTCAGAATTCTAATGTGAATCATAACTCCAATGCAAGAGTTGAATCTAAAAAGTTTTGGATGCAAAAGGCTCGACCTAATTGAGTCTGTCTGACATGGTCCTTGTGCTTCATTGCTCTATCTTTTGTGACCTTTGTTATTAGGATTTGCATTGCATAACATTCATGCATTTCATTCTAGGATGTTTGTTTCTTTTATTTATATAAAATTTTTTTTTTTTTTTGCAAATTGTGTTTTTACAATTTTTTCCTTGAACTTGAAGACAAGGTTGGTCAATCAAATTTTGCATAACATGTGAATATACCTTGTTTAGCTTTGATGCACTTATTTCTATTGCACTTTACTAGCTGAAGTTTTGTTGTGCATGTTGTGTGGGAAGATGCTATATTTGTTGATCACATGATCTTGATCTTGAAGTCTTATGTCTTTGATTGTTGGACTTGGTCTTATTGAGAAAGGCATAAATAACCATCTCACCACTGTTTACTAGCCAATCATGAACACCTTAGTGCATATCGTAAGATTTTGTGCTCGAGAAAGTGTAGCACATGCACAAAAAGAACATAAGGTGTAGCCTCTAACTAAAATTGGTGTGTACATTATTGGGCTATAATAATCTCACAATTCATAAAATTGGTGTGTACATTATCCCGGCTATATTATTAATTTTCTAATCAATTAATTTGAATATTAATTTTGAGGCAAATCAAGAAACTTACATGATTGCAAGCTTTTATTCTAGGAGATGTGAGAGTTATATAATGTAACTCTTTAAGTAATAGTCTCTTTCAAATTCATGTGATGGATTTTGTAGAAATTGTGGTTGATTACTATATGCATGTCACCTCACATGTTTCTCAAGCTCATGCTATTTGCACACACTACACAAGTTATTCTTTTCTAAACTGTGTACATGTTATTGTGTGTGTTTTTGGTCTGACCAACCAAGTTTGAATAGTTCTTGAAATTGATGCGGAACATGTTTGCTTGTTTAATTGGTTGAGGGATATTAAGAGAAAATTTTTCTTTGAGAGATCTGGGTTTAAAAACATGGGTTTTTGGAAAACATTTCATCTCATACTCATGCATTTTTTTTTTATAAAATCTAATGCTTTGAGGAGTTTTTGAGCTAATATGATTCATTTTTCAAAAATTCAATTTTTCAGATTTTCGATCGATCGAGTCTGTTTTTCGATCGATCGAAATTGTTTTTAAAATCTCAGTAAAGTCTCTGTCTGTTTCGATCAGTTCTCGATTGGTAGTGGATCAATCGAAGGATTTTTGACCGATCGAATCTGTTTTTCGATCAATCGAAAATCGGGCTGAGTGTTTTTAAAAAGGAACTTTTCTCACGTGTTCTTCACCTTTTCAAAAATTTTTCAAACACTTTTTCTCCCTACCAACCGGTCAAGCCTATTTTTGGTGATTTTTGTCGTTTTCCTCTGATCTTTTTGCATAATCTCTCTCTCCCAAGGCCGGTAAGACATTTGTGCCCTCTCTTTTGCTTTTATTTTCATGTTTCATGCATTAATTCATGCATTTTTGGGTTATTTTCGCCATTTTGGTTTTTGGTATTTTTGGGTTTGATTTCGGCTCTTTCTTTTTCAAATGAATCATGGGTTTTTGTGGGGACACTACATGCAAACACTATATATGGTTTAATTTGATTAATTTGATGTTTTGTGGAATTTTTGAAATTCTAGGGCTTGAAATTGGGGATTTTGGGGTTTTTGTTCAAATTGATACAAATTGATGAAATTAACTTGTTAGATTGATTAATTTGATCATTATATTGAGTTATATGGCTGCTGTGTTGATCAATTTTTCAATTTGTTGTGTTTTGAAAATTGGGTTTTTCAAAATTAGGTATTTTTATTTAAAACTCATGCTCAAGTCAATTTTGTTAATTTGGATTATATTTGAACTTTTCACTGCATTAGTTCATGCATCATTTGCATATTTTGATCATGCATCATATAGATTTTTTTTATGTTTTTATGCTGAGCTAACTTGCAGTCTGCCCTTGGTTTGTGTTTGTGCTCTTTTCTTCTGTGTCTCTCTTTTCTGTTCTTAGCATCATGCCTAGAAAAACTAGAGCCCATAGGACTTCTGACCCTTCACCTTCATTCGATAGTGATCGGTTTCCTAGTGAGTCGAACCAGGTGACCTATGAGACCCTTAATCTTAGGCATCATATCTGGGCTGAGCGTAGGGTCATACTAGATGAGGTAGATCCTGAGGTGAGACGTAACTTTGAGCGTCGGGGTTGGTTATCTTTGCTTGAGTTTGAGCATCCTCCTCCTCCCGCCACCTTGATTAGAGAGTTCTATTCGAACCTCTCTATCCACATCTATGATACCAACACCTTAGTTAAGGTTTGGTTACGAAGTGTAGAGTATCGCATTACCCCTTCGGTGGTGTCTGATGCTCTTGGGGTGCCCATTGTTGATCATCCCATGTTTCCTTATGAGGAGTCTCCACCTCTTGATGACGTGATGTCATACATCACTGGATCTTCTATCCAGTGGGGTTCTGATCCTCCGATCATGTCTGCTGAGCTCTCTGAGCTTCATTACCTTTTCGTTAGGATTGCTTGTCATTCCTTGTGGCCTATTTCTCATCTCCACACCATCCTTCTTGAGAGGTGTGTCTTTTTGTATGCCCTTATTACTGATGCTCCTATCAGTTTTCCTCATTTGTTCCTTCGTTCTTTAAACGAGGTACATCAGTCTAGTTCTACGGCTCATGCTTTATTCTTTCCCGTTTTTATTCATAGGATTCTCCTTTTTCTCGGTTTAGGTGATTTTCCTGCTTCTGAGCCTGTACATGTCATTGCTCTTATTGGTGCTACCTTTTTGAGGCAAAGGGCTGCTCAACTTCGAGCTAGCTCTAAGCGTCCTAGGGTAGAGCCTTTCGGTGTCACTCCACTCCCTTCTTCTTCTACAGATGCTCCCGCAGCTGAGACGTCTGTTGATCCTGCTACTGCTGGTGATGTTCCTCCACCTTTTGATGATATTTCTGACCTTCGTCGGACTCTGGACACTGTCATGACCGTTCAGGCGGCTCATGGTCAGCTACTGGTGGACATCCTTGATGAGCTTCGTGCTTTACGAGCAGATTTGGGGAGTTCTCGTCATTCTCCTTCACCTCCTTTTGCTGATGAGTGAGTGCTCTTTGGCAATTCGTCACAAAAATGGGGAGTATATCTTGGAGAGTTTTGTAGATGAGATTTTTGTTTTAGGGAGAGTTTTTGTACTTTGTTGTGATACTGCGGAGCTTGTGGAGTTATTAGATTGTATCTAGGCGCTTCACCTTATATTTACTCTTTTGGCTCTTGATTAGGAGATATTTTGTTGAGATACATTTTGATGTATATGTTTCTTGTTTCACTATACTACTTTGCTAATTGATTTATATTTATGATGTTATTCATGATATATCTCTTTATTTTGTGTCATGTGAAATCAAGAAGTTATTTTTTATATTTCTTGTATTTTCCACACATGCGTTTGTTGGTAAATCATCATGTTTGCATCGAATACAAAACATACGCAGCGGAAAATAAACGGATCTACTTCATATGCAATCGATAACATGCACTATGTAAGTTTCAGAATATAAGAACAAGAGAGTGTACCTTGATGCGGTGAATTTCAAAACCGAATGAAGAAGTACTCGGGAATACTTTCAATCTTCACTCCAATTCCACTCGATGCCCAAGATGTGTGGTCTCTCAATCAGTTCTTTGTTTCTAGAGAGAATATGAAAGAGTGTCTCTCTTCCTTATTTCATTTTTATATTATATATATAACATACAAACCATTTTATTCTATATAAAATTCTGTATGTTTCTCTCCACATAACTGATTATCTAATTGGGCTAGCCTTTTGGACCTTCCCAATTGGGCTTTAGTGTGTGGCTTGGAGTGGGACCAAAAGGGAACAAACAAGACACTAGCTCCAATGGGCCTTGGGCTTTTCTGTCAACTCTTGACAAGTCCAAAGTTACCATTAATTATATTTAATACCACTATATGAATATAATTGCACTCTAGGCCTCATTAATAAATTATATCCCAAGACTTTATTATACATGCAACCCCTTCATAAAATATTCGTAGTAATACAAAGTCATAAATATAGACTGCCACTTTGTAAATTACTACATCTTAATCCTTGAGTACCCGGTTTAATCCTTTTTAAGTTATTCATCATATATTTATGAAATCCAATTTCATAAATATATACTTTAGTCTTACTAAAGTGGTTAGGCCTAACTCTCTGAATAACTGTACCCATTAAACTTATCTCAAGGGAATATTTTATATCTCCGTTAAGAGACTATGAATTCCATCTTGAGAATATATGTTCCATCAACACTAAATGTGGCTGCCCAACATACTGAGGTTTTGACCGTTACTTTAGATCTCACTCCTGATATATCAAAGCAACCTACATTTCATGATCAGGTCCATTATTCTCTCAGGATTAAGAGTTCATGTGAATACAAGTCGTGAGATTTATTATTCAATTGACAGTCGTTAGGAGAATAATAAATCTCACAGCGGTCCAGTTCAATATGTCTTAACTCTTAAAACATATCAACATATTAACTAGAAGTCACCACTTCCATGATCAAGACAAATCATCGTAGTTAATATGTTATAGTCTTCACAGATGAAATGCCCAATTTCATCACCGACTACGAACCAAACTTCTGAGTTTACAAAGAACTTGTGATCTATATCTTCTGTGACTAAATCACATAAATCACATACTATGCATCTCATGGACTATTTGATAATGTCCGAATATTCATGTTACCATTATTTTAGATAAGAATAAAACAACTTTATTAAACATAATATTAAGTCATACATCATTTCTCAAATAATGTCATACATAATATCATACATAGCATCATACAATAGGATTTAAGGGCACATATCCTAACAGTGTTTATGTGTTTGTTAAGTGTTACAAGAATATACAGGTTGATTCAGTCGTGCTGCTGTCTACTTTGCAACTGTTAGATAGTAGTTAGGTTGAATTGTTAAGTAGCTTTTTATTTTGTAATGGCCTGTTTCATTTTGTAAACTTTGAGCTTTTTGTTAAGTTTGTGTTTTGTCACGGATTGCCAAAGGGGGAGTTTGTTAGGTTCTAAGAATTAGGAACTAATGTATTAGAACTTCAATTTGTAATGTTGGCAAACCATGATCAAAACATTCTTTAAGTTGTATATTAGACTTGCTCAAAGTATGGCTTTTTATATAAAGTTGGAATCAAGTTGACTGCAGAATTCACTGTTCACTTTCTGCCTGACTCGATCGATCGAGAATTAGACTCGACCGATCGAAAATCAAGCAGAACATTTTTCTGCAGAAAATTTCCAACTCAGCCCAAGCTCATTTAATGTAAAGGGTTTTATGTTTGCCCTAAATATATAAGGGAAAACCCTAGCCACGTTTTTAGAGTTCTGAATGCTGTGTTTGTGAATCTCATTGTGAGATCTAGAGGTGTTTACCTGCACATACACTTAGGATTTCTAAACTCTAGATTCATGTCAAGAGGTTGGTAAATCATACAGTTGCTGAATCAAGAGAACTTAAAGATATACAAGCAGGTGCGCTTGTGGATTGCTGAAGAATTCAAGGAAAGAAGGAGTCTGTGGATCTCGGAGCTGTCACGTGGTCGTGGTAGTAAGTTTCCTACACTGGGTAGCAATAGGATGTTAGTGGTCTAAGTCTTATTGTGTAAACTTCGATTCTTTCATAGTGAATTCGGTTTACCTTGAGGATAGCTAGGTTAAATCCTCCTCAGGTTATTTACTGGTTTGGTTTTCCTGGGTCATCATATCTTTGTGTTCTTTATTTTTCGGTGCTTTATTGTTTTTGATATATTTGTGTTAACCTAGTTTTGTTTAAATTACCTAAGTTAATCACTTGGCTAATTCTCTAGGTTAATCTGTTGGGTTTAAGGGGTCTAAACGAACTTACAATGAATGAATTAGATCCAAGTTTGTTGCTTCCGCTGCGTATTTTGTATGAGATATAAACCAAATTTTCCAACAATTGGTATCAGAGCCAGGTTTATTCAATATCATGATTGTATAGCATGTGATTTGACTTTAGAATAAAAGAAAATGGTTTCTTGATGATATCGGGTTCACACCAAGGATGCATATTCTCTTTGTTTGTTCGAAGTGGCCATGGACTTCTAGACGATTTTGGTTTATAACCGTCGTGGTAGAAGTATAAAACTTATAAACTTAACGATTTGGATTAAAGGCACTGTTTCGAGATAACAATCTCATGGACCACGGTTGCATTTTGTTTTCTTTAAGGATTCATTTGAAGGACAAAATGGGCAAATGCCCTTTTCACACAAAATAAACAGCATTTTGCCCTCTTTCCCAAACTAATTAGGAAAATGCCCCTCTTTTGAAACTCGATTTTCTCAAAATCAAGTTTAAAAAAAAAAAAAAATTTTTGGAGCCCTATAGTGGCGTTTTAAGGAGTCTATAGTGACGTTTTCAAGACCTATAGCGGCGTTTTATAACTCGACCTCCATGAAATCGAGTTATATGCAATTTTTTTCATTTATTTTGCCTATAACTCGACTTTATAAAGATCGAGTTATAAAACGCCGCTATAGGTCCTGAAAACGTCACTATAGGCTCCTTAAAAACGCCGCTATAGGGCCTAACTCGATTTTTAGAAAATCGATTTACAAAAGAGGGGCATTTCCCTGATTAGTTTGGAAAAGGGGGCAAAATGCTACTTAGTTTGTGTGAAAAGGGTATAGGCCAATTTTGTCCTTCATTTGAATCATTATTATATACCATAGACCGAATGGTCTAGTGGTTGATTCTTTTCAATAGGGTTCCTTTTGTTAGATTATTTGACAAGTCGAAAAGTGCCTGGATACTCGTGTAATACAGATGGATGGTAATTCTAAAGATGTTGAATACCTCTTGTGTTTATGAGTATATGCATCTTATTGATTGAATTATCAAGGACCCAGAAGCATATGATAATTGCAAGGATATATAGTTATTCAATGATATTGTTATATAACCGTCAAGATTGTCATGTGCGTGAACCAAGTCATTGCACCGCGTGGCTATTATAAGACAATTGAATGTTATTGCCTTGATGCTCTTGCATGTGTTAATTGTTTATAAAGGCTTAAATCCGTATATATAAAAGATGCATAAGGATTCATCCAATCCGTAAATTATATTATATTATATTTTATATATATATATATAATTTATATTATATATATATATATAATAAATATATGGGTTTATATGCAAATTGTTTATAAAGGATTCATCACATTATTGTTTGCCTTGGTTTTTATATTTATATATATTAACGCTAGGATTAAAGTATTTGTTTAATGAAGTTTATTCCTAATGAGATTAGGATTATGTTTTCAAGGTTTCTATCGTTATTATGGTTCTTGATTTAAAAACCTTTAATTTAAAATATCTAGTGGGAGAGAGATACAAGAGTTGGATCTCACGGCCTCAATTTTCTATTCATAGTAGTATGAAATATATACTTTGTCTTTCCTTCGAGTTTAGCGTTCCATGCGGAGAGTATTTATTTCATGGTGCTACAAGATTGAACTACGTTTATAGTGGTTTGATCAAACACCTTGTTTTAGCCTTGAGCTTTGCATTCCATGCGGAGGGTGTTTTATATCATGGTACTACAAAATAAACCTGTTAAGGGAGACGAAATGTGGCTACATATGATTCTAGACAATGGTATACACTAGACTAAGTATTATAGTATCCTCTATGCTGAGTTCTTACTATTATTACTTAGAGGCTAAATGTAAAACAACATATTATAAGTGTTTGATAAGAGTTATCATTATAGCACTAATAATGGGAACAGTTCTCAATCAATCATAGTATTTGATATTCACTCTATGCTGAGGGATATTGAATATAGGATTGGGTTGTCGTTGCATATTTTATATTATGGTTTTATTAAAGTTCCATACTATATGTTTATATGCCTAATTGATAATGTCTAGTTTATTAATTATATTCATGTTTGTTATTTTCAGATTTAAAATCATGGCATCATTTAGCCCACTTGTTGCTATTCTTAATCAAAACAAACTGACTGGATCCAACTATATTGACTGGAAAAGAAATTTGAACATTGTTCTTACTGCTGAAGAGCACAAATATGTGCTTACTCAACCATGTCTTAGCTTTCCATCATTAGATGCTCCTCTTGAGGAAAAACATCAATATGATCATTGGCAGAAACCTAATGAGATGGCTAAGTGCTATATCCTAGCATCTATTTCAAATGTTCTACAACATCAAATGCAGGATGTAGAACTGGCTTCAGACATGATGCTAAGTCTGAAAGAGATGTTTGGTAACCAAGGCCGTTTTGCAAGGCAAGAAACTATGAGGCAGATTTATAATACCAAAATGGCTGAAGGTACTTCAGTGAGGGAGCATTTTCTGGATGATCTCTAATCTAAATACATTGGAAGTTTTAGGTGCCAATATTGATGTAGAATCCCAAGTGGATATGATACTCAAGTCACTACCATAATCATTCAAGGAATTCAGGCTTTATTATAATATGAACAAAAAGGTTTATACATTATCTGAATTGATGAATGAGTTGGTAGCAATGAAAGACATCCTTGGTACTTCTAGTGTTGATGCCAATATGGCTGAAGCTTCTACTTCTCAACCTAAGTCGAAAATCAAGGGCAAAAAGAAGAAGAAGAAGAAGAAGAAGAAGAAGAAGAAGAAGGACTTCGCCAAGCAAGATGGTAAACAAGTTGCCTTAGGAGTTGCCAACAAAGGAAAGAAAACCAAAGGAAAGTGTTTCCATTGTGGTGAGAAAGGACATTGGAAGAGGAATTGTCCAATATTTAAGGCTGCCAAGAATAAAGGTATGAAAAGTACATTCCTTCTTGAAACATGTTTAGTACAAAATCCCACGGATTCTTGGTGTGTGGATTCAAGTTATTCTAATCATATTTGCAAATCTTTGTAGGGGTTCCAAGAGACCAGAAAGCTGAATGAAGGGGAATTGTTTCTTTCTTTGGCTGATGGGAGCAGAATACCAGTTGTAGCTGTTGGAATGTTTAATTTATGCTTTAAGTCTAGGGTTTTAATATTGGAAGACTGTTTGTATGTACCTAATGTTCGTAGGAATTTAATTTCTGCAACTTATTTAGGTAAACATGGATATTATGTTATCCTAAAAGATAAAGTTGTAATAAAGAAGGATATAGTGCTTATCTGTTCTGGCAATATTGTGGATGGTCTTTATATTTTAACTCCTGATAAGCATGAATTATATAATTCTGAATTAGATATTAACTCTCATGTGAAATCATTAAAGAGAAAGTTTCCCTTTACTAGAGATGCATGTCTTTGGCATTTGCGTTTAGGTCATATTAATTCAAACAGAATTCAAAGACTTATCAAAGATGGACTCTTAGGGCCCATGGACTTTGATAGTTTTCCAGTTTGTGAATCTTGTTTGGAGGGTAAAATGAGCAAACGCCTTTTAATGCAAAAGGTAGAAGAGCCAAAGAGTTGCTAGAATTATTGCATTCAGATGTATATGGTCCTATGTCAATCCAAGCAAGAGGTGGCTATGAGTATTTCATTACCTTTACTGATGATTACCCTAGATTTGGTTATGTGTACCTAATGAAACGGAAGTCCGAAACTTTTGAAAAGTTTAAAGAATTTAGGGCTGAAGTTAAGAATCAATTAGGTAAACGCATAAAGGCCATTCGATCTAATCGAAGTGGCGAATACCTTCTTGGGGATTTCAAGGATTACTTGACTGAACATGGGATTATATCCCAGTTGACTGCACATGGAAATCCACAACAAAATGGTGTAGCAAAAAAAAGGAATAGGACTTTTTTAGATATGGTTAGATCCATGTTAAGTTATTCAACTCTACCAATTTCTTTTCGGGGATATGCCTTAAGTACTGCAATGTATCTTCTGAATTTAGTACCTTCAAAGTCTATTCCTAAAACACCTGTAAAGTTGTGGACCAGGCGTAAGCCTAGTATGAGACATCTCCATATATGGGGTTGTCCAGCACATATGTTGAAAGAAAAGTCTGACAAGTTACAGTCCAAAGTAGAAGTGGTATTCTTTGTAAGGTATCCAAAAGGAACTGTTGGGGATTTATTCTATAGTCCTAAGGATAATAAAGTATTTGTTAGCACAAATGCCAAATTCTTGGAAAATAATTATATGAATGATTATACTCTTAGAAGTAGAGTTGTTTTGGCTGAAATGAATGAACCTGTAATAGAACAACCAATGCATGAAACTAGGGATAATGTGGATATATTAGATACACCACAAGACATTACGCATTAGATGACAAGTACATAGGTGCCTCGTGGTAGTGGGAGAATTGTTCAGTCTCCTATAAGATTTATAGGTTTGGGAGAAACTTATGAAGCTATCCCAGAAGAGGCTGAATTGAATTTCTACACTTATGAATAGGCAATGAATGATATAGATGCACGTCATTGGGTCCAAGCTATGAAATCTGAATTGGATTCTATGTATTCCAATCAAGTATGGGATCTTGTAAAGGCGCCTATCGGCATTAAACTTGTTGGTTGCAAATGGGTTTACAAGAGGAAGAGAGGCATGGATGGAAAGGTTGAAACGTTTAAAGCAAGACTAGTGACAAAAGGGTATACACAAAAAGAAGGTATTGATTATGATGAAACTTTTTCGCTAGTAGCCATGCTTAAATCTATCAGAATTCTCTTATCCATTGCTGCTCATTATGATTATGAGATTTGGCAAATGGATGTCAAGACTGCATTTCTTAATGGCAATCTTGGAGAAGAAATTTATATGATGCAACCGAAATGTTTCATAGCAAAGAACCAAGAGCATATAGTATGCGAGTTAAAAAGGTCCATTTATGGACTTAAGCAAGCATCTAGGTCATGGAACATCAAATTTAATCAAGCAATCAAATCATTTGGTTCTAAACAAAATCTTGATGAACTATGTGTGTACAAAAGACATCGAGACAAAATAGTAATGTTCCTAGTGCTTTATGTTGGTGATATTCTAATCATCGGAAATGATGTAGGGGTAATATCATCGGTAAAGGTTTGGTTGTCAAGCCAATTTGAAATGAAGGACTTGGGTGAAGCTAACTTTATTCTAGGGATCAAGCTTTGGCGAGATCGCAAGAATAAGATGTTAAGTTTACCACAACTGGGTATATAAATAAGGTTCAAGAACGGTTTAGCATGCAAAACTCCAAGAAATGATTACTTCCTTTTAGACATAGAGTTTCACTGTCTGATGACCAAAGGCCTAAGACTTTTAAGGAAAAAAATATAATGAGACAAGTTCCTTATGCTTCTGTAGTGGGAAGTCTCATGTATGCCATGCTATGTACTAGACTAGATATCTGTTATTCAGTTGGCATGGTCAACCGATATCAATCAAATCCAGGACTTAAACATTGGCAAGCTGTAAAGCATATTCTCAAGTTTCTATGGAGAACAAGAGATTATATGCTTGTTTACCATAGTAAGGATTCGATTCCCATTGATTATACAGATTCAGATTTCAGTCAAATTTTGATTTCAGAAAGTCCACTTCAGGTTGTGTGTTCACCTTGGTAGGAGGAGCCATAAGTTGGAGGAGTGTTAAGCGATCTTGTATTGTGAACTTCACCATGGAAGCTAAATATGTTGCTACTTGTGAAGCAGCAAAGGAAGTTGTTTGTCTCAAGAAATTCCTTTCTGATCTTGGTGTTGTGAGAATGGAGCAAGTTCCCATCACATTGTTTTGCGACAATAGTGGAACGGTTGCACAATCCAAAGATCCAAAGAATCATAAGAAAGGAAAGCATATTGAGAGAAAGTATCACATTATTCGAGACTTTGTTACTTGAGGAGATGTAGTAGTAGCAAAGATTGATAGTACAAATAATCTAGCGGATCCCCTTACCAAAACCTTGCCACAAAGGACTTTTAAGTCACATTTGGAGGGAATGGGAGTTAGATTAGTACACAACAGTCTTTAAGGCAAGTGGGAGATTGTTAGGATGTGTGCTTTTAAATCCTATTGTGTGATGCTATGTATGACATTATGTATAACTTAATGTTATAATTAATAAAGTTGTTTTATTATTATCTAAAATAATGGCAACATGAATATTTGGACATTATCATATAGTCCATGAGATGCATAGTATGTGATTTATGTGAAAAGTTACAGAAGATATAAATCACAAATTCTTAGAATTATATTTCGTAGTCGGTGATGAAATTGGGCATTTCATCTGCGAAGACTATAACATATCAACTAAGATGATTTATCTTGATCATGGAAGTGGAGACTTCTAGTTGATAAGTTGATATGTTTTAAGAGTTAAAACATATTGAACTGGACTTCTATGAGATTTATTATTCTTCTAACGACTGTCAAATGAATAATAAATCTCACGGCTTCTATTTGCATGAACTCTTAATCCTGAGAGGATAATGGACCTGATCATGAAATGTAAGTTGCTTTAATATATCAAGAGTTAGATAAAAAGTCACGATTAAAACCTCAATATGTTGGACAGCCACATTTAGTGTTGATGGAACATATATTCTCAAGATGGAATTCATAACCTCTTAACGGAGATATAAAATATTCCCTTGAGATAAGTTTAATGGTTTTGGTTATTCAGAGTGTTAGGCCTAACCGCTCTAGTAAGAAATTACTAAAGTATATATATTTATGAAATTAGATTTCATAAATATATGATGAATAACTTAAAGAATTAAACCGGGCACTCAAGAACTAAGATGTAGTAATTTTCAAAGTAACAGTCTATATTCATAACTTTGTATTACTATGAATATTTTATTAAGGGGTTGCATGTATAATAATGTCTTGGGATATAATTTATTAATAAGGTCTAGAGTGTAATTATATATATATATATATATATAGTGGTATTAAATATAATTAATGGTAACTTTGGACTTGTCAAGAGTTGACAGAAAATCTCAAGGCCCTTTGGAGCTAGTGTCTTATTGGTCCTTTTTGGTCTCACTCCAAACCACACACTAAAGCCCAATTGGAAAGGCCCAATAGGCCAGCCCAATTAGATAATCAGTTAGTTATAAAGAGAGAAACATACATAATTTTTAGAAGAAAAAAAGACACATCATTGTGAAATGGTGTGTATGTGTGAGTGAAGCCACTCAATTATTCTCCCTTGGAAACTGATTGAGAGACCACACTTCTTAGACGTAAAGTGGAATTGGAGTGAAGATTAAAAGTGTTCCCAAGTAATTCTAATCTTTTTTATTTTGTATTTCACCGTACTAAATTTTGAAATTTATATAGTGCATGTCATCAATCATGAATGAAATAGATCTATGTTTGTTGCTTCCACTGTGTGTTTTGTATGAGATACAAAACCAAATTTTTCAACAGGGATAAAGGTCTTACCAATGCTAGAGGACAAAAACCCTTGAAGATTGGTGGAAGAAAAAGTCAAAAAACTTGAGATTTGGATCGATCAAGGCACAAGAAGACAAAAGGAAAAAGAAAAAAAATTTGAAAACACTGAAGAACACGTGAGGGAAAGGGACTTTTTGTTCTTTTCTTTCGAAATTCGATTGATCGAGTACTGATCAGGTATCAATCGAGCCAGGCAAAAACTATATCTGAGAAATTTTAAAACTTTCGATTGGTCGAAAAATTGGTTTCATCAATTGAAAAACAGATTCGATTGATCGAGTACCAATCGAGCATCAATCGAACCAGGCAAATTTAAGCTTTAAAAATTAAGGCATTTTCAATTGGTCGAAGAACAAACTCGATCGATCGAAAATCTGAAAATTTTGAATTTTTGAAAAACAACAAGAGTTTTATGCAAAAAACACTCAAACCAACTTATTTCATGAATGAAATGCATGAGTGTGAGTTTAAAAGTTTTTCAAAAAGACTTGAATTCAACCTAGATCTTCAAAAACAAGATTATGACACTTTTTGTCCCCAAAATTCAATCAAAGAACACATTTTGTATCAAAATCAAAGAACATATAATCTTGGATGGCCAAACCAAATTCACACACAATTTCATGTACTAAGCTTAGCAAAGAATAACTTATGGAGTGTGTGCAACTAGTAACATCATGAGATACATGCGAGGTGATATGTAGATAGTAATCAATCACAATTTCTACATTATTCATCACATAATTTTGAAAGTGACTATCAACTAAAGAGTTACATCTTATAACTCCCACATCTCCTAGAAAACAAGCTTGCAATCATGTATTTTTTTTTTTTTTTAGCCTTATAATGTACACACCATTTTTATTTCTTTGTCTTCTTTTTTAGCCAATAATGTACACACCATTTTTATTATTTTTATTACAATTTTTTTTTATTCCAAGGCTACACCTTATTTTCTTTTTGTGCATGTGCTACACTTTCTTGAGCACAAAATCTTATGATATGCACTAACGAGTTCATGATTAGCTAGTGAACAGTGATGAGATGGTTATTTATGTCTTTCTCTTAAGATTTTTTAGTCCTTACAATCAAAAGCATGTGACTTCAAAATCAAGATCAGGTGATCAAAAACTATAAACAACTCCCACACAACATGCATTACATAGCTAAAACTAGCAAAGTGCAGAAAAATAAGCTCATTCAAGCTAAACAAGGTACACATGCATGTTATGTAAAAACAATATGGCCAACCTTAACTATAAATCCAAGATATGTAATACAAAACACATCCTTCCATATCCCTCTTTTTTTTGTTTTTTTTTTTTTTTTAAGAAACAAACAACAGCAACCGAATATGGAATGCATGAATGTAATGCAATGCAAATCCTAAAAACAAAAAGAAACAAAACTTCAAGAAAAAAATGGTCACAAAGGATTTTGAGAAGAAGCACAAGGACCATGTCAAAAAGACTCAATTTGATTGAGCCTTTTGCATCCAAAATTTCTTAGATGCAACTCTGACTTTGGAGTTATTATTCATATTAGAATGATAAGCAACTCCAAGATTGGTATAAAGGTTTAAAGCCTTTACCAATTCACCAATAATTATCATAGGATCTTGTGCTTGAGGCACAGGTACTTTTGGCTTATTTGCTTACTTTGTAGCTTGCAACTTAAAGCAGTTTGGGTGATATGCCCAGCCTTTCCACAAAAATGACAAACCCACAAAGGTCTATCATGCTTCTTGTCCTTAGGGAGGTTAGGATTCTTAGGCTTAGACTCTTTAAGATCAACCCTAATCTTCTTAAGAGTAGGAGTAACTTCTACTGGTTTGACAATCTCAATCTTGGGGGACTCAGAATAAGGAACAAAACTTGTGGAATAAGTTTCAAACACAAAGATGCTATCAACAAAACCTAAACCCGTTTTGTCTAAGGGAGACTTATGAACACTCAGCATGTGATCAAGTTTAGAACTAGCAGGCTTATTTGTTTGTTCTCTAGCAACAGATAATTCTAGTTCTAGGTTTTTAATCTTATCAAACAATATCATGTTTTCAGTCTTCACCTTATTAACCAATTCATTAGCATCAAGCAAATTTATCAACAAGTTTTTCTTTTCAAGTTTAAGAGTAGCAATTTTCTTTAAACCTAAATCTACATTCATTGCATCTTTTGCAGGAACCTTCCACAGCTTATTAAAAGCTTCTTTTAAATCAACACACTCAGAGAGTTCCCCATCAGAAGGGTTCTCTTCAACCAAAATACTTTCATCAACTATAGTGGTAGCTGTGAAAACAAGGAAGTTTCCATCTTCATCACTTCCAGACTCATAATCAAAAACTTCATCATCACTAAAGGTTAAAGCCATAGCTTTACCCTTTGACCTCAAGAATGTAGAACATTCAAATTTTATATGACCCTACCCTTGACAACCAAAACATTGCTAACCTAGTGAATTACTAGAAGTTTGACCAACTTTTTCTTTTGATTTATCAGCATTGTTAAGTTTAGTTGATTCATTTTTCTTAAAAGTCCTAGGTTCAATATTGTTTTTACCTCTTGCCCATTTGCTGTTATTCCTAAAAAAGTCTCTAAAGTTCTTAGCAAGATAAGCAATTTCTGTAGAAGGGAGTTCATCATAAAATCCATTCCTATCAACATCGTCAATTGATTTAAGAGCCATTGATTTAGATTTTTTTGTTTAGGTAGGTCTAGCTTATAGGACTAGAGAGATCCCACAAGCTCATCAATAAGGATGGAGTCCACATCCTTACTTTCAGTAATGGTAGTCACTTTGGGTCTAAAGTCCTCAATCAAGGATTTAAGAATCTTCCTAACAATCTTAGGTTGATCATAAATTTCACCCAAATTATAAGAAGAATTAACAATATCATTAAATTTAGCATAGAATTCATCAAAACACTCATCTTCAGACATTTTAATGCTTTTAAATCTAGTTGTTAACTGCTACAACTTATTAATCTTAACTGTTTTTGTGCCTTCATGCACAGTTTGGAGAATATTCTATGCAGTATGAGCAACCTTAACATTTGAGATTCTCTTGAATTCCTCCATAGAAACAACATAAAAAATAGCATTTATGGCTTTGCTACCAAAAGCGGCTGCCTCTTTTTGAGATGTTGACCACTCACTAATAGGAGTAGTCCGTTTCTCCCATCCATATTCAATGAAGTTCCACACTTTCTCATCAATAGATTTCAGGAAGGCTTTCATCCTTATTTTCCAGTAGGCATAGTTGTTCTCATCAAAGTGATGAGGGATCACAAGAGACTAACCATGTTCCATGACAATAGGGATCAAGATCAACTCTTAGATCAAATCATCTAAACACAAGAGCTAACTTGCTCTGATACCACTTGTACGTTTTTAGACCCCTTAACACAAGTTGTTTAACCTGGTTATTGAGCCAAGTGGTTACTTAGATAAATTATTTAGTTCTAGGTTAACACAATAATATCATATCATGCAAATAACGTGAAAATATAAAGTACACCATGATATAATAATCTAGGAAAACCTAACCGGTAAAATACCTAGGAGGATTCAACCTAACTATCCTCAAGGTAAAAACAGATCCACTATGAAAGAATTGAAGGTTTTACAGTAGAACTTATACCACTAACATCCTATTGCTACCTCAAGTAGAAAACTTATTACCACGACCATATGTCAGCTCCGAGTCCACGGACTACTTCTTTCTTTGATCTGCAACAACCACAAGTTCTCATACTTGTAACTTTGAGATTTCACTCAAAGGTTTCAGATCTTCTTTAAAGTTTTTTATCCAGCAACTGAAAAAATCATCAAGTTCTTGATGCAAATCTTGATCTTGACAACTCTATGTGTGTGTATGAAAGTAAACATCTCTAGATCTCACAAAAGATTCAGCACACAACTCTCCAAAGACTTCTAAAATATAGTTAAGGTTTTTCCTTTTATACTTGAAGTAAAACACTTAACCCTACACGTCATATGGGCTTAAGCTGAATTGAAATTTCTGCAGAAAATTAAATTTGCACGAGTTTCGATCAATCGAGTCTAATTTTCCATCGATCGAGCCTTATAAATTTTGTCCAATAAATCCTACAATCACTTGATTCTAATTTTACATTAAATCACACTTTGAACAAGCCTAAACCTAGACTCTATATTTTGATCATGGTTTGCCAACAAAATATACATTGAAGTTCTAATACATTAGTTCCTAAATTAGAACCTAACACCCTTCTCACCCTCATCACCAAGACCAACTTTATCACTGTGATTTTTGTTTGAGCGATGTCAAAGAACCCTTGAATAATAAAGCCATGACAGGTGCTTTTCTCAATTATATCAACATGCCCTTGGAATATAGCAAGAAGTTTACTAGTGTTCTGTACTGCCGTGGGGTCTTGTTCTTTTCCTATGTTGAAGTGAAGGATCAAGTTGCGGAAAACAACTTTTTCGCGTACTATATTCACGCAGCAAGTTTTGACAGGTTTCCATCATGGCCCGCCATGACTAATGAAAGCAGGTTGGCTTTTGGGTTTGGTTTCCATCCCGGAACCAATGACTACAAGGTGGTCAGAATAGTGGAACAAAATCAGCCTACGGGTTTGGAACAGCAGAAAGAACCCATTCTTGCTTCGGATGCAACCCTATGCAGCTTCGTTTAATGGAAGACTACATTGGCTAGGCCAAGATAAGAAAGATGGTTCCACAATTATAGTTTCATTCGATTTGGAGTCCGAAAATTTTCACCATATTCCAATTCCAGATAATTGTAAATCTAGACTGGATGGGAAATATTGCCACGTTGTAGTGCTGGGAGGGTGTCTCTGTTTGGTTGATTATAATGACATATGGTCAATAAAGATTTATGGTGTAAAGAAGTCTTGGATTAAAGAATACACCGTGATGCCTTTTGAACGTTTGATATGACCTATTCAGCCTCTATGTCTACTGCCAAATCATAACATTTTGATCGAGTTTCAATATCTCCCACAGAGTTTGTATGTTTGTAGTGTAGATTCGTTGGAAATCTACAAGGTAAGAATTCATGACCTCCCCACTTGCTATTCAAACCGAGTAGTTTCTGTTGTTGATGATACTCTTGACAGTATATCAAATGGGTGCAAGCAAGAGAGCCCAGATGCGTAGTAGTATGGGTGTAATTCTTGTAAAGAATCAAGAAGCATTTAGTTTGTTGGTTACAAGATTTGTTAGTTGGTTGTAAGATTGCAAGAAGTAGAGCCAAGTTAGTTAAGATGGCAAGAAGTATTCAAGAACTGAACCGAATTAGATACAACTTAAAAGTTTTTAGTTGGTTGTTTTAGCCAATAAGTCTTGCAAGTAACTCGTATAAATAAGTTGCTAGTTGGTTATTTTGGCCAGTCTTGCAAGTAATTTTTATTAGTGCTTGTAATCAGTATCATTTCATCATTAAAGAAATTAGACAATTTTCTCACCTCTCTTTCAACTTTTTCCCCCCTTCGAATTAGTTCATTCTAATTCATTTTCATGTGAACTTGGAAGAAATATTCTCAACCGTAATCTAGCATATGGTATCCTTAATCTAATGACTCCATAACCTCCAAATCAATGAGTGGGAAAGACATTTGTTATTCTTATTCAATGCTTGAGCTCATGCCAGTTCGAGTCACCCTGCACTAATGAGTGGTAAAGGCATTTATGCTGTATATGCTGGATATTGAACTGTCCGCAATGCAGCTTAGGTCTTTATTTTTGAGATCATTGCGCAAGTGGATGTACTTGGATGCATCCAGTTTCTTTCTCTTTTAGATTCCATTGATCGGCTGGATATTGCATGTACTCTTTACACATACCTTCCTGTATACATCATGTACACTTACAAATTCTATTTAATACTGTACAATAATAATAATAATAATAATAATAATAATAATAATAATAATAATGAATTAGAATGAATCTGTTATCCTGATGTTATCCTGGACCGGAGTGGCCTCAAGTGCATGTATAAACCTATCTAAATCTGTTAGGTTCTAAGAAATCAGGAACTAATGTATTAGAACTTCAATTTGTAATCACTACAAGAAAATGTATTTTCAGTGACGAAAAAATTCGTCACTAAAAGTCTAGTATTTCGTCACTAAGAACCTTTAGTGACGAAATTGGACATTTAGTGACGAAACTCATTTCGTCACTGAAACCCTGTCACTAAAAGTCCTGGTGACGAAAAATTTCGTCACTAAAAGTCCAATTTGTTAAAAAAAAAAAAACTTTTAGTGACGAAAACGTTTCGTCACTAAATGTTTTCCTCACTAAAAATACCATTCAGTGACGAAATATTTCGTCACTAAAAACACATTAATTTATTAAATCATATTTAGTGACGAATAATTTCGTCACTAAAACTATGTTCAAATACATATAGTGATGAAAAAATTCATCACTAAAACTATTTTTAAGAAAATCCATACACATATAGTGATGAAAATTTTCGTCACTAAAACCATTTCTTACAAAATTTTGCTACATTTAGTGACGAAATATTTCATCACTAAAACAATTTTTTGTTGCTATATTTGTGACGACAAAATTCGTCCCAAAAATTTATTTTCTGTTTTTATTTTTTCATAGCTTTGATATTGACCTGTAATCTGTCATTACATTATTAAAACCTCACATTTCAATGGTACGTTTATTTCAACAACACATTCATAAAAAAAGATCCATACATTCCACAAATAAAAAATAAAATAAGTATCCAATTCAAACTCCTTTCATACAATAATTGTTTGCAACACATACAATAAATCAAGATGTTTTATAACAATACAAAAAGTGTAGCATAGTATAATTAAAACTAACGGAAGTTGTTCTCATGTCTTTAAGTAATGCCAAAAGTAAATCCCCTAAAAGCCACCAATAAGAAATCTGCACAAATATAAAAACAATACATTAAAATCGTAAAGTAAAAACATTAACTATATTCTAAGAAACATTTCTAACAATGCACTAAGAATAGGAGCATATTCATGATATAAAGTACTAACCAAAATAAAGATAACTCATCCATAATGTATTCTAACATCTAAGTCTATAAACTACTTAGATAAAGTTCTATCTTATTCATGAATGCACAAGTCTATTTTAATACTTCAACAAATATATATTGCACACAAATATCCACTCCCAATATGAATTTAAACCACCTTATAACATCATGCAAGCCACTCTCTTGCTCCAACACAACAACCCACCACAAAACCAATCACAAACATCACAAATATAGAGTATTCATTCACATCTAATCAACAATATTCATTCACATTTGCAAGAAATGAAAAACACTCCCAATATTAGTTTAAACCACCTTATAACACCATGCAAGCCACCTACTTGCTCCAACACAACAACCCACCACAAAATCAATCACAAACATTACGACTATAATGCTTACAAGTATTGAAATCAAATAAAATACTATTCATCACATTTAATCAATAATATTCATTCACATTTGTAAGAATTAAAAAACACTTCAAATATGTACTTAAATCACCTTATAACACCATACAAGCCACCCGCTTGCTCCAACACAACAACCCACCACAAATCCAATTTCCAACATCACAAGTATAGAATTTTATAAAATTTTCAACTAAAATTTACCTACTTTGCTCAAGCTTCACTACTTTTAGGGTAAAGAACAAAAAAAAAAGGCTAATCAACTTACTGTAAATTATAGTATTAAGTTCCCTAATAACAAAAAAAAAAAAAAAAAGTAAATCAACTTACTAAATTATGGTATTAAGTGTGCTAATCAAATTCAGAAAAGTGCATCTTACTGCCAAATAAAAACAAAATTATATGTGAACCCACAAAATAGATTCTCACAAAACCAGACACAAAAGGGTATGTTAAGGTTCCATAAAAAAAATAAATAAATAAATAAAAGGGCATGTTAAGGACACAATTGACAGTGAATAACCCTTGGTCTTCGTATGTTTGTAAACATCCTGCTATTCTAATTTTTTTTTTTTTTTTTTTGAGATAAGTGCTGTTCTAAATCAAGTACAAGGTAATGTGAAATACTAAGTACAATAAGGCCATGTAAACATCTTGCTATTCTAAATTAAGTACAAGGCAATGAGAAAAATTAAGTACAAGGCCATGTAAACATCTTGCTATTCTAAATTAAGTACAAGGCAATGAGAAAAATTAAGTACAATAAAGCTAAACGTAATAGGGATATCAACTTACATTTGATTGTTTTGGACTCACAGGCCTAAAGGGTCTACTAAGAATCACCCTTCAATTCGTCTGAATCTGAATCACTGGCATTATAACCTACAATATACCAACATATGAACTTTTAATTTGAACAAAAACAACCAGAAAAAAAAAACGTGGGGGTGTGGGGGGGGGGGGGGAATATGGAGTTCAACCTGGATGCTTATCACTAACTTTCCAGGATGACCCAATAATTTTGATTCAATATGTTTATGAACACAAAACAAGTTTTCTAAAAGAAGCTGTGGTACCACCGTATTTTCTGAGCAAAGCAAGAGCATAAAAAAAAAGGCCATAACTCATGATCAACTCAACTTTTCAGTGAAGATAATTTCCAAACCAGCTGTACAAGAAGGCACTATGTACCAAACATAAAAAAAAAAATACATATATATATATATATGTCTAGGCCACAACTCAACTTTTTAGTGAAGCAAAAAATAAACATTTTTTTTTAACCATACAACAATAACAAAACCTTAGTCCCAAAACCTAGCTAACTTGGCTATATAACAAAAATATGCTTAATAAAATTACAACCAGTGCTTAAACAATTAAATTAGGGATGAGGCTGCTTGCAGGTATTACCAGCTAACACGCCCATTTATCAAAAGCTTCACATTAACCCAAAAAATCCATCTTTCTTCAAAAAACTCATGATAAAAAAATGAAATACTCAACCCCCATAATTTCATAAGTAACACAACAACTTTAATGCAAAATAAAGTAAGCCACAAGAAACGGTCAGCCGGTACTAAAGAGTGAAATATTATCCAAGGGAGTATACTCAATACAGATATGGAGTATAGACCATAACAAAAGAAATCATCAATTAACTGTTTAGACCATAAAAGTAATAGCCTATGATATTGAGACTGTCTAACATATGCCTCCATAATGTAAAGCTTAAGCTCATATAATCTAGAATAGCCTGAATATAACAACATAGAAAACAGCATCTTTGAACCACAAAAAGTAAGCAAACTTACTGCAGTACTCATAATGAGGAAGGAAACACTAGTCGGGTAAAGAAGATGAACCCTTCCACATCATCACTAATGCTCATACATATTGGCAATTTTGTGCCATCTAGGCTTATCAATTATCACATCATAAGATCTCAACGATGTTCCATTAGTCTAAATTATCTCTGTTGCACAGGACCACACCATATATTGAACCAAAAACCATCATTACATTGCAAAGATTATAACTTTACTGTACTTGCCCCAAAAAATGAATTAAAACTAGTTGGTTTTCAAGTTTATGTTTGCATTCAAGAGAACATTATAAACTAGTTGGTTTTGTTATTGTTGTTATACTCATAGGAACAAATAAACATAAAAGTGAAAAGGAAAGGGACGGTGAAAAGGGAAAACTAAAAAAAAATTAAAAAAAAAAACTTACCGATTCCGAACAAAGGCGACGGCAAAGGGAAGCGACGGCGAAGGAGGCGAATCGGCGACGACTTCGGGATCGCCGTGAATGGTCCAAATCGGTGGCGACGACTTCGAGATCGTCGCGAATGGTCCGAACCGCCAGGAATCGTCGTGAAGGGTCCGAATCGTCAGGAATCGTTAAGGATCGTCGCGGATGAGAATCAGCGTCGCAAATGGGAATCGGAATCGTCAAGGATCGTCGCCAATGGGATTGGAATCGTCGACAACGCCGTGAATGGGAATCGTCGAAATCGTCAAGACCGTCGCGAATGGGTTAGGCGGATGCACAAATCGGCGTCGCGAATGGGTTTTGGGTTGAATGGATCGCGAATCGGCGTCGCGAATGGGCTCCGAGGATCGGCGACGCGAATGGGTTCTGAGGTTCAGCAATACCAGGAAACGGCGACGGCGAACGAGATCGACGATGTCAGAAACGGCGACGACGACGGCGACGGTTACTCGAGTCGGCGACGGCTACACGAATCGGAGACAGCTACACGAGTCGGCGACGGTGACTTTCTATTTTGCTGGGTTTTGTGGAGAGAGTGAGGGAAAAAGAGAGAATCGGTGGAGAGAGTGAGGGAAATAAGAAGTGAAACAAAAAAAAAATGAAAGGGCTAACCTAATTTGTTTGTGAATAACTTATTGTGACGAATTATTTTTCGTCACTATTGACAACTTTTAGTGACGAAATTTAACTTCGTCACTAATAATGGTGCCCATTTTTATGATTTTGTTTTTAGTGACGACTAATTTTCGTCACTATTTATCACTTTTAGTGACGAAATGGGTTTCGTCACTAATAGTATTCTTAATAGCACCTTTAGTGACGAAATTTTTCGTCACAAAAAACTAAAACTTTTAGTGACAAAAAAATTCGTCACTGTAGATGAATTTAGCTTGGCGCCTATTTTTTTGTTTGGCGCCTTTAGTTCAACCCAACATTTAGTGACGAAATCTAAATTTCGTCACTAAATGTTACTAATTTTTTTATAAACAGTGACGAAATATAAATTTCGTCACTATATGGTACTTTTTTGTGACGAAAAAATTTTCCTCACTAAAATTCGTCACTGAAAATACATTTTGTTGTAGTGAATGTTGGCAAACCATGATCAAAACGTTTTAGTCATGTTTAGACTTGCTCAAAGTATATGTTTTTATGTAAAGTTGGAATCGAGCTACTGCGGGATTTACTGTGTAAATCTGCCTGGTTCAATCAATCGAAAATTAGACTCAAATGATCGAAAGTCGGGCAGATTGTTTTTCTGCAGAATTTTCCAACTCAGCCCAAGTCTGTTTGATGTGTAGGGTTTTATGTTTTGCCCTATGTATAAAAGGGAAAACCCTAGCCACGTTTTAGAGTTGCTCTTTATGCTGTGTATGTGAATGTTATGTGAAATCTAGAGGTGTTTGCCTTCACATACACTTAGAGTTTCCAATCTCAAGTTTGATGTCAAGAGCTTGGTGATCAATTCAGTTGCTATTTCAAGAGTTTAAAGATATACAAGCGGGAGTGCCTGTGCTTGCTATGAATCCAAGAAAGAAGTAGTCCGTGGACTCGGAGCTGTCACGTGGTCGTGGTAGTAAGCTTCCTACTCGAAGTAGCAATAAGATGTTAGTGGTCTAAGTCGCTATAATGTAAACTTTAATTCTTTCATAGTGGATTCGTTTTACCTTGAAGATAGCTAGGTTAAATCCTCCCCAAGTTTTTTACCGGTTTGGTTTTCCTGGATTATCATATTGTTGTGTTCCTTATTTTTTCGCACTTTGCAATGATATGATTTATCTGTGTTAACCTAAATCTGCATAATTTACCTAAGATAATTACTTGGCTAAATAACTAGGTTAATCTGTTTGTGTTTAAGGGGTCTAAAAACTTAACAAAATCTATCCCAATTGGAAACTGAAGAAACACAAAGAAATTAAATAAGCATATCAAATCTGTCTTTCAAACTATCCATTTTCTAGAGAAAAGCATCTTGGTTCACTCAATTTTTTTCTTGGCTAGAGTATTCTCCTACTGAAGATGTCGCATACTGTTTGCCATGTTATCTCTTTACCATGGAAAGAAGTAGACGCCCTAGCTGTGATGCTTTTACTTTCATAGGATTTAGAAATTGGAAAAAATTCAATAATGGAAAGAATTGTGCCTTTTTGAATCATGTTGGGGAGGATCCTTGCTCATCCCACAACAATGCTGTGAAATATTGTGATGATCTATTGAATGAATTAGTGCATATAGATAAAGTGATGAATGTGCAGAGTTCTGAACATGCACATTTTTTGACCCCTTAACACAAGTTTAACCTAGTTATTTAGCCAAGTGATTACTTAGATAAATTACTCAAATCTAGGTTAACACAATAAAATCATATCATGTAAATAATGCAGAAATATAAAGAACACAACGATATGATAACTTAGAAAAACCTAACCGGTAAAAAACCTGAGGAGAATTTAATCTAGCTATCCTCAAGGTAAAATAGATCCACTGCGAAAGAATTGAAATTTTTATAATAGAACTTAGACCACTAACATCCTATTGCTGCCTTGAGTAGAAAACTTACTACCACGACCACGTTATAGCTCCGAGTCCACGGACTACTTCTTTTTATGATCCACTGCAACCACAAGTTCTCCTACTTGTGACTTTGAGACTCCACTCAAAGGTTTTAGATCTTTTTTCAAGTTCTTTATGCAGCAACTAAAGAGATCACCAAGTTCTTGACATGAATCTTGATCTTGATAACCCTAAATGTGTGTGAAGGCAAACACCTCTAGATCTCACAAAAGATTCAACACACAACTCTCAAAAGACTTGTAAAACATAGCTAGGGTTTCTCCTTTTATACTTGGAGTGAAACACAAAACCCTACACGACAAACGGGCTTGGGCTGAGTTGGAATTTCTGCAGAAAAATAAATCTGTACTTGGTTTGATCAATCGAGCCTTGCAGATTAAGTCCAATAATTTCTACTATCACTCGATTCCAATTTTACAATTAAAAACACTTTGAGCAAGCCTAAACCTAGACTCTATGTTTTGATCATGGTTTCCCAACACATTACAAATTGAAGTTCTAATACATTATTTCCTAAAGTCTTAGAACCTAACAGAACAAATTTTAAATAATTAACTGCGGGTGAAAACTTCTATTGATACTGTTCAATGGCTCGCCTTTCAAGGGTGTCCTTTTAGAGGTCATGATGAATCCACTGAATCAAAAAATCGAGGAAATTTCCTTGAGATGATTAGAATTTTGGCATCTTATAATGATAAGGATGAACAAGTTGTTTTGGAAAATGCTCCTAAATCTGCTAAGTACACTTCGCCTACAATTCAGAAGGAGATTCTGCATGTTATTGCAAATAAAGTGTAGAGTAAGATTCGTGAAGACATTGGGGATTCCAAATTTTGTATTATTGTTGATGAGTCACATGATGAGTCAAAGAGAGAGCAAATGGCTCTTGTTTTGAGATTTGCTGATAATGAGGGCTTTACACAAGAACGCTTTTTTTATCTTTCTCATGTTAAAGACACTGTTGCATTGACTCTAAAGAATGAAATATATGCTATTCTTTCTCGTCACTGTCTTGATATTCAAAATATTCATGGACAAGGATATGACGGTGCTACCAACATGTGTGGTGAATGGAAAGGATTGCAAGCCTTAGTTCTTAATGATTGTCCTTATGCATACTATGTGCATTGCTTTGCTTATCGGTTACAATTAGCATTAGTTGCTGCATCAAGAGAGGTAATCCCTATCCATGAATTCTTCTTGAATTTTAATTTCATTATCACTACAGTTGGTTCTTCATGTAAACGTAATGATGAACTAAGAGCTGCTCAAGTTGTAGAAATAGAATGTTAGCTATTGATGAACTTGAAATGGGAACAGAAGCAAACCAAATTAGGACTCTAAAACGGGCTGGTGATTCTCATTAGGGGTCTCATTTTAATTCTATTTGTAGCCTAATGAGGATGTTTTCTCAACTTTGGATCCAAAGGATGTTTACAAATAGAACTCTTGACACTTCGCTCAGCTTTGGATCCAAAGGATGCTTACAAATCCTTTAATGTGGATGACATATGTCGTCTTGTTGAGAAATATTATCCTCTTGATTTTTCTGAGCGTGATAGGTCTGGTTTGAAAATTCAATTGAAGCTATTTGAGCATGATGTGCAAAATCATTTGAAGTTTCAAAATTTTTCATCTATAGCAGAATTATGTCGAAGGTTAGTAGAGACAGAAAAGTCACAGGCATATCCTTTTATTGATCGATTGATTCGCCTTGTTTTGACTCCTCCAGTGTCCACAACAACTGGTGAGTGAGCCTTTTTAGCTATGAAAATTGTTAAAACAAGACTGCGTAACGAAATGAAGGACGAGTTTCTCTCAGATAACTTAGTTGTCTACATTGAAAGGGAAATTGCTGAGAATTTCACTACTGACTCAATACTTGATGACTTTAGATCTCTTAAAGAGCGTAGGTTATAGTTTTGAAAAAAAATGTTTAAATTTTATGTTATTGTATGTTTCGTGACTTTGCCTATTTCATAGTTGATTAAAGATATTAAATCATTTTGTCAATCTTGTCTCATGATTGTTTAATTTTAATTAAATACATTTTTATTTATAGCATATATTGAGTTATGAAGTATTGCACATTAAAATTAATTACATTTCATACAAAAAAATATATATATATGGCCCCCCCAAAGATAAAATTCCTAACGCTGCCACTGGCAATGAGACTTTTTTTTTTTAATCTATTTTTTGGTTTAGTATCATATATTTTTCACATATTTCAATTTGAGGTTACACTTTTTCTCACAAAAATTGCGCATTTAGAACTACTAATATGGTTAGAAATGTCATAAAGCTAGATCTAAAAAATGAACTGTTAGGTTCTAAGGAATTAGGAACTAATGTATTAGAACTTCATTTTGTAATGTTGGCAAACCATGATCAAAACGTTTTTAGTCTTGTTTAGACTTGCTAAAAGTATGAGGTTTTTATGTAAAGTTGGAATCGAGTTATTGTAGATATTACTGTGTAATTCTGCCTGGCTCGATCTGTAAGTTCGTTTAGACCCCTTAAACCCAACAGATTAACCTAGAGAATTAGCCAAGTTATTAACTTAGGTAATTTAATTAAAACTAGGTTAACACAATTAAGCAAAAATAACAAAGCAGCGGAAAAATAAACAACACAAAGATCTGATGACCCAGGAAACCACACCGGTAAAAACCTGGGGAGGATTTGACCTAGCTATCCTCAAGGTAAACTGAATCCACTATGAAAGAATCGAAGTTTACACAATAGACTTAGACCACTAACGTCATATTGCTACCCGAGTGTAGGAAACTTACTACCATGACCCCATGATAGCTCCGAGATCCACGGACTCCTTCTTTCCGGAATTCTTCAACAAATCCACAAGCGCACCTGCTTGTATATCTTTGTGTTCTCTTGATTCTGCAACTGTAACGATCTACACAACTCTTGACATAAATCTCAAGTTTGTAAACCCTAAGTGTATGTGAAGGTAAACACCTCTAGATCTCAAAGAAAGATTCACAAACACAGCAAAACAGAACTCTAAAAACGTGGCTAGGGTTTTCCCTTTTATACTTAGGGCAAAACATAAAACCCTATACATTAAAACGGGCTTGGGCTGAGTTGGAATTTTCTGCAGAAAAACGTTCTGCACGATTTTCGATCGATCGAGTCTAATTTTCGATCGATCGAGTCATACAGAAAGTGAACAGTACTTCTGCATAAAAACTCGATTCCAACTTTACAATTAAACCCATACTTTGAGCAAGTCTAACACACGACGCAACATTGTTTTGATCATGGTTTGCCAACATACAAATTGAAGTTCTAAATACATTAGTTCCTAATCTTTAGAACCTAACAAACTCCCCCTTTGGCAATCCGTGACAAAACACAGACTTAACAAAAAGCTCAAAGTTACAAATTGAAATAGCCCATTACAACAAAATAGCCACTCAACAATTCAACCTAAACTACTATCTAACAGTTGCAAAGTAGACAGCAGCTCGACTGAAAGCAACCTGTATATTCCTGTAACACTTAACAAACACATAAACGCATGTGTGTAAAGGAAAAACAGTAAAACAACAAATATGCAAACTAACTCTCCCCCTAAGTTAGATACATCAAAATAATAATTTCAACTCCCCCTAAACAGAACAATCTTGTTTCTTCCACACATATTTCTTCCACACATATTCCACATTCAACTCCCCCTTTTTGTCACGTATTGACAAATAGAACTCAAACAAAGAGTAACAACTCAACAGAGAACAAGAGGAAATAGAGAATGAAGGGAACACAAACAAATCAACTCTATAGAAAATAGAGAGAACTCCCCCTATGAAGAGTAACAACTCCCCCTATAAAAATAGGAAAAACAAAACAAGTTTTGCGAAAAACAGTTTTGGGGAAAAATTTAGGAGGTGGGGATAAATAAAAAACACACAAACCCAAGAAAAATGAGTTGAGGATACACATGAAAAAAACATTCTCTCTTTCAATAAATGCAAACTCGACACTATGTGACCCATAAATAGTTACATGAGTAGAGAAAATATTTGCACATTGATTATCCATCACATCTCTTAAGAAAAATATTTTCTGTAGTTCACACATAAAAATAGCATATACTAGAAAAGTACATAACTCAAAAATTAATCAATTAATTTCTTAATTCAAGTTGAGTACCCAATTGAACAAAGTGTATGCATGTTATGTGTGAAAACAATAAGAGATATGACTGCAAAACTGCAAGATGGACACAGAAAAACAATGCAACTCATGTGAATCCTAACCATAAATGATGCATGAAAAAAAATTTTGGTCAAAAACTCTAAAAACTGAAAATTTTTCAGTTTCGATCGATCGAGTATCGATCGAATACCAATCGAGTCAGACAGAAACAAACCAAAAATTTTAATCGCAATTTCGATCGGTCGAAAAACAGATTCGATCGGTCGAAATTCTGGAAAACTTAAATTTTTGAAAAATAGAGCAATTTAATGCAGTAACTCCTCAAAGCACAATATTTCATGAATGAAATGCATGAGTATGAGACTCAAAGTTTTTCAAAAACATATGAATACAACCCAGATTTTCCAAAATTAAGATTTTCAATCAATTTGTCCTTAAAAACACAAATTTTGTATCAAAATCAAGGAACATATAATCTTGGATGGCCACAACAAAATCACACACAATAACATGTACAAAGTTTAGCAAAGAGTAACTTTGTGTAGTGTGTGCAACTAGCAAAAGCTTGAGAAACATGTGAGGTGATATGTGAATAGTAATCAATCACAAAGTCTACACAATTCATCACATAGAATTGAAAGAGACTATCACCTAAAGAGTTACATCATATAACTCTCACATCTCCTAGAATAAAAGCTTGCAATCATGTAAGTTTCTTTTTTTTATATTTGCCTCATAATGTACACACCAATTTTGTTTAATTTGAATTAATTATAGCCCAATAATGTACACACCAATTTTAACAATTTAATCCGAGGCTACACCTTATGTTCTTTTGTGCATGTGCTACACTTTCTCGAGCACAAAATCTTACGATATGCACTAAGGTGTTCATGATTGGCTAGTAAACAGTGGTGAGATGGTTATTTATGCCTTTCTCAATAAGTTCAAGTCTGACAATCAAAGGCATGTGACTTCAAGATCAAGACAAAGTGATCAAAAACTATAAACATCTTCCCACACAACATGCACTACAAAGACTTCAGCTAGTAAAGTGCAATAAATAAGCTCATCTAAGCTAAACAAAGTACATAAACATGTTATGTAATGATAAATATGGCCAACCTTAATTATAAATCCAAGATATATAATACAAAACACATAAAAATATTTTTGGTAAAAAAAATTTTATGACCAAAAACAAAAAGCACGCATTATGCTAAAAGATTAAAAATGCAAATGCAATGCATGATAGTATTTAACTAAGCTATAGAGGGTACACAAACAAGAAATATCAATTTCTTAATTAACCCATGAGTACATGTACAAACTAGTACATACTCACACAAAATCAAAAAATAGCTCAGCACTTATATAACACATGCTATTCAAGTTTCTCCACAATGTCAAGCATGTTCTAAATCAAGAGAGAGATATCATAATTCATGTAATCCTCAAGAAAAATAAAACTAGACACAAAATAAAATATTTTTGTCTTTTTGAAATTTTTCAATGTTTTTGGATTTTTTTTTTAATAAAAAACAACCTAGAAAAGAAAACAACCAAAAACAAAAACAAAACATGTCCACAAACAATTGAAAGAATTAAAACAGGGACAAGTCAGCAACACTCACCTTAAAGAATCTTTTCTCACCCATATAGCACGAGTCTTCGGCTTTGTAGGTGAAAATCCATGTGAAGCAGAGTGTATTTGAGGAATTACACCAATCTTCTGAGAAAGACTAAAATCCTGCAATTTCCTTTCACAAGCCAACAAGCTTAAATTTTTCAAAAGAATATGAAACAATTTATTTGAACTTATGGCAGGAGAAATATCATCACATGTCCTAGATTGAAACACAGAATGCTTAAATTTTAATTTATGACAATTAGGACGAATGTGACCGGAAACACTACAAAAGTGACAAACAGGAACAAATTTAGGAACATCAGTATTCCTAACAACAAATCTAGTCTCAGATTTTGGTTTTTGCCTCAACAAAGAACAATTTGGTCTAATATGACCAACAACACCACAAAGGTGACAGGTAGGCACAAAAACAGATTTCTTATGCACACTAGCAGTAGGTTTAGACATAGGTTTAGAAACTTCAGCGTCTACATCAGAACTTTTACCTTTGTCTAACCTAGCAAAATAAGCCTTTTCTTTATTATTCCTCTTGAAAGGAGGGATATAAACTTTTTCAGTTTTAGGCTTAAGAGAAACAGAAACACTTCTGTTATCAGCAGCAAGCTTGGTACTAGTCAAATTTTCAATTTTAGCCTTAGATTCAACTAACTCTTGTTCCAAGCTTTTCATCTTCTCATCTTTAGAGGAAATTTGATTTCTCAAAAATTCATTCTTTTTATTAGATTCATCTAATCTAACAATCAATTCCTCTTTTTCAAGATTAGCCAATTTTAACTCTTCCTTAAATTTCTTAGCAATTTTCAAAGACTTAGATAATTCTTTACGAAGAGTTTCAAAGGTATCAATAAAATCAACAGAAACAACAGTGTCCTTCTTATTCAAATCATCACAATCAAAAACAGTAAGACACTTAAAATTATCCATGATAACAGGGATCAAGGATCAACTCTTAGATCAAAGGATCTAACACAAAAGAGCTACCCGCTCTGATACCACTTGTAAGTTCGTTTAGACCCCTTAAACCCAACAGATTAACCTAGAGAATTAGCCAAGTTATTAACTTAGGTAATTTAATTAAAACTAGGTTAACACTATTAAGCAAAAATAACAAAGCAGCGGAAAAATAAACAACACAAAGATCTGATGACCCAGGAAACCACACCGGTAAAAACCTGGGGAGGATTTGACCTAGCTATCCTCAAGGTAAACTGAATCCACTATGAAAGAATCGAAGTTTACACAATAGACTTAGACCACTAACGTCATATTGCTACCCGAGTGTAGGAAACTTACTACCATGACCCCATGATAGCTCCGAGATCCACGGACTCCTTCTTTCCGGAATTCTTCAACAAATCCACAAGCGCACCTGCTTGTATATCTTTGTGTTCTCTTGATTCTGCAACTGTAACGATCTACACAACTCTTGACATAAATCTCAAGTTTGTAAACCCTAAGTGTATGTGAAGGTAAACACCTCTAGATCTCAAAGAAAGATTCACAAACACAGCAAAACAGAACTCTAAAAACGTGGCTAGGGTTTTCCCTTTTATACTTAGGGCAAAACATAAAACCCTATACATTAAAACGGGCTTGGGCTGAGTTGGAATTTTCTGCAGAAAAACGTTCTGCACGATTTTCGATCGATCGAGTCTAATTTTCGATCGATCGAGTCATACAGAAAGTGAACAGTACTTCTGCATAAAAACTCGATTCCAACTTTACAATTAAACCCATACTTTGAGCAAGTCTAACACACGACTCAACATTGTTTTGATCATGGTTTGCCAACATACAAATTGAAATTCTAAATACATTAGTTCCTAATCTTTAGAACCTAACAATCGATCGAGAATTAGACTCGATCGATCAAAAGTCGTGCAAATTGATTTCTTATGCAGAATTTCCAACTCAACCCAAGCCCGTTTGATGTGTAGGGTTTTTTGTTTTGCCCTAAGTATTAAAAGGAAAACCCTAGCCATGTTTTTAGTGTTCTGAATATTGTGTGTGTGAATCTTATTTGTGAGATCTAGAGGTATTTACCTTCACATACACTTAGGGTTTCCAAACTCAAGATTGATGTCAAGAGCTTGGTGATCATTCAGTTGCAGAATCAAGAACTTCAAGATATACAAGCAGGTGTGCTTATGCTTTGCTGAGAATTCAAGGAAAGAAGTAGTCCGTGGACTCGGAGCTGTCACGTGGTCGTGGTAGTAAGTTTCCTACTCGAGGTAGCAATAGGATGTTAGTGGTCTAAGTCGCTATTGTGTAAACTTCAATTCTTTCATAGTGAATTCGGTTTTACCTTGAGGATAGCTAGGTTAAATCCTCCCCAGGTTTTTTACCGGTTTGGTTTTCCTGGGTTATCATATCGTGTGTTATTTATTTTTTGCACTTTTGCATGATATGATATATTTGTGTTAACCTAGAATTGCTTAATTTACATAAGTTAATCACTTGGCTAAATATCTAGGTTAATCTGTTTGGGTTTAAGGGGTCTAAACTTCTTACAAGTGGTATCAGAGCGGGTAGCTTTTTGTGTAGATCTTTTGATCTTAAAGCTGATCCTTGACTCCGGTTGTCATGGAACACGGACATTCTCTTGTTATTCCACCCCATTTTGATGGGAATAATTATGCTTATTAAAAAGTAAGGATGAAAGCATTCCTGAAATCTGTTGACGAGAGAGTCTGGAACTCTATAGAATATGGTTGGGAGAAGCCCACTACTCCTGTGAGTGAGTGGCAAACTTCTCAAAAAAAGGCAGTCGCTTTTAATAGCAAAGTTATGAATGCTATTTTTAATGCTGTCTCTATGGAGGAATTTAAGAAAATCTCTAATGTTGAGGTTGCTCATATTGCTTGGAATATCCTCCAGACTATGCATGAAGGCATAAAAGGCAGTTAAAATTAATAAGTTGCAGCAATTGACTACTAGATTTGAAAGCATTAAAATGACTGATGATGAATCTTTTGATGAATTATATGCTAAACTTAATGATATTGTTAATTCTGCATATAATCTGGGTGAAATCTATGATCAACCTAAAATTGTTAGGAAGATTCTTAGATCTTTGACTGAGGATTTTAGACCCAAAGTGACTGTCATCACTGAAAGCAAGGATGTGGACTCCATTCCTATTGTTGAACTTGTAGGATCTCTTCAATCCTATGAGTTGGACCTACCCAAGACTAACAAATCCAAATCAATGGCTCTTAAGTCTGTTGATGATGTTGAGGCTGGTGGATTTGATGATGAACTCTCTACTACAGAGATTGCCTATCTTACCAAGAACTTTAGAAACTTTCTTAGGAACAATAACAGAAGAGCAAAAGGCAAGAACACTGCTGAACCTAGAAATTTTAAGAGGAATGATCCCACTAAGGTTAATAACACTGAAAAACCTAAAGAGAAAGTAAGTCAACCCTCTAATAATTCTATGGGACAACACTGAAAAACCTAAAGAGAAAGTAGGTAAACCCTCTAATAATTCTATGGGACAACAATGTTTTGGATGTCAAGGGTATGGTCATGTGAAATCTGAATGTCCAACATACTTGAAGTCTAAGGGTAAGGCCATGGCTGTAACCCTTAGTGATGATGAAGTTTCTGACAATGAATCAGTCAGTGATAAAGATGGAAATTTCATTGCTTTCACAGCTACTGCTGTAGTCAATGAAAGCGTGTCTGTTGAAGAGAACCCTTCTGATGGGGAACTCTCTGAAGATGCAAATTTACAAGAAGCCTACAATAAACTTTACAAAGTTGCTGCAAATGATGCTATGAATGTTGATCTTGGCTTAAAGAAAATTGCATCTCTTGAACTTGATAAAAAAAATTTGCTTGTGAAACTGTTTGATGCTAATGAGCTTTTGAATAATGTGAAGACTGAGAACATGCTTTTTCTTGATAAAGTTAAAAATTTAAAACTTGAATTATCTATTGCTAGAGAACAAACTAGTAGGTTTGCAAGCTCCAAACTTGATCACATGTTAAGTATTTAAAAGTCTCCCTCTGACAAAACTGGCTTAGGTTTTGTAGAAAGCATCTCTTTGCCTGAATCTCATTCCACAAACTTTGTTCCTTCTACTAACCCTCCTAAGAGTGAGATTGTCAAACCTTCTGTGAGTGAAGTTGCTAAATCTGTAGAATTTACACCTCCTAGGAAGGTTAGGGTTGATCTTCAAGGGTCTAATTCTAGAGCTTCTAATTCTTCTAAGGGCAAGTTGTATGATAAGCCTGCATGGGTTTGTCACTTTTGTGGTAAGTCTGGGCACATTCATCCAAATTGTTTCAAGTTGTAAGCTGCTAAGCGAGCAAATAAACCTAAAGTACATGTGCCTCAAGCACAAGATCCTATGGTACTCATTGGTGAATTGGTAAAGGCGTTAAATCTTTATTCCAATCCTGGAGTTGCTCAGAATTCTAATGTGAATCATAACTCCAATGCTAGAGTTGCATCTAAAAGGTTTTGGATGCAAAAGGCTCGATCTAATTGAGTTTGTCTGACATGGTTCTTGTTCTTCATTGTTCTATCTCTTGTGACCATTTTTTTAGGATTTACAGTGCATAACATTCATGCATTTCATTCTAAGTTTTTTTTTTATTAAAAAAAAAAGGGTAACAAGAATGTGTTTTTGCAGATTTTTCCTTGAATTTGAAATCAAGGTTGGTCAATCTATTTTTACATAACATGTTTATGTACCTTGTTTAGCTTGGATGAGCTTTTTTTTATTGCACTTTACTAGTTTGAGCTTTGTAGTGCATGTTGTGTGGGAAGATGTTTATGGTTTTTGATCACATGATCTTGATCTTGAAGTCATATGTCTTTGATTGACGGACTTGAATTTTTTGAGAAAGGCATAAATAACCATCTCATCACTGTTTATTAGCCAATCATGATCACCTTAGTGCATATCGTAAGATTTTGTGCTCGAGAAAGTGTAGCACATGCACAAAAAGAACATAAGGTGTAGCCTCAGTTAAAATGTTAAAATTGGTGTATACATTATTGGGCTATAATAATTTCACAATTCAAATAAAATTGGTGTGTACATTATCCCGCTATTTTAATAAGTTTCTGATCAATTGAAATTGGTGAATATATTATGAGGCAAATCAAGAAACTTACATAATTGCAAGCTTTTATTCTAGGAGTGATAGTCTTAATTAAATTCATGTGATGAATTTTGTAGAAATTGTGATTGATCACTATTTGCATATCACCTCACATGTTTTCTCAAGCTTTTGCTAGTTGCACACACTATACAAGTTATTCTTTGCTAAATCTTGTACATATTACTGTGTGAGTATCTAGCTTGACCAACCAAGTTTGATAATTTCTTGAAATTGATACAAAACATGTTTTCTGTTTAAGAATTTGGGGAGAATTGAGTGTAGATCTTAATTTTGGAAAATTGTGATCTAAACAAGTGGTTTTGAAAAGCATTTCATCTCATACTCATGCATTTTAGTCATAAAATCAAATGCTTTGAGGAGTTTCTGCACAGAAATTCCTTTGTTTTTCAAAATCTGATTTTTCCAGAATTTCGATCAATCGAAGCTGTTTTTCGACTGATCGAAATTGCGATTAAATCCTTTGGTCAGCTTCTGTTTGTTTCGATCAGTGCTCAACTGGTTCTGGATCAATCAAAGCATTTTCGACTGATCGAACCTATTTTTCGATCGATCGAAAATCGGGCTGAGATTTTTTTAAAAAGAACTTTTCTTCACGTGTTCTTCACTTTTCAAAAACTTTTCAAACTCCTTTTTCTCTCTCACCAACCGATCAAGCCTCTATTTGGATTTTTTGTCGTTTTCCTCTGGATTCTTTGCAAGGTTTCTCTCTCCCAAAGCCGGTATGTCCATTTTACCCTTCCTTTTCTTTTTATTTCCATTTTTCATGCATTAAAATCATGCATTTTTGGGTATTTTCGGACTTCTTTCTTTTTGTAATTTTTGTTAATTTGGTTGTTTTCTTTCACAATAAATTGTTGGGTTTTTGTGGGGACACCATATACAAATGATACAAGTGGGTTAATTTGATTAATTTGATGTTTTATGGAGAATTGAAAATTCTAGGGTTTGAAAATTACTGAATTTGGTGCTTTTGTTCAAATTGATATAAATTGATGAAATTGGCTTGTTAGATTGACTTATTTGATCATTATATTGTGTTTTCTGACTCTTGTGATGATCAATTTATCAATTTGTTGAGTTTTGTGAAATTGAGTTTTTCAAATTTGGGGATTTTTGTCAGAAAATTCTTGCTCAAGCCAATTTTATGAATTTGGATCATATTTGAACTGTTTCATTGCATTAGATCATGCATCATTTGGATATTTTGTTCATGCATCATTCAGTCTTTTATTGTTGTTTATTATGCTAATCTTGCAGTCTGCCCTTGGTTTTTTTTCTTTTGTCTCTTTTCTTTCTGTGTCTCTCAATCTTGTCTGTAGAATCATGCCTAGGAAAACTAGAGCCCATAGGACTTCTTCCTCTTCACCATCTTTCGATAATGATAGGTTCTTGAGTGAGAAGCATCTAAAGACTTATGAGACCCTTAACCTTAGACGAACCATTTGGGGTGAGCGTAGGGTTAGATGAGGTTGATGATGAGGTGAGGCGTAACCTTAAGCGTAGGGGCTAGCTACCCTTGTTAGATATAGATCATCCGCCTCCGGCTACCCTAATTAGAGAGTTCTACTCGAACCTCTCTATCCACATCTATGATTCCAACACTTTGGTAAAGAGTTGGATACGAGGTGTAGAGTATCGCATTACCCCTTCGGTAGTGTCTGATGCTCTTGGGGTGCCTGTGGTTTCTCATCCTATATATCCTTATGATGAGTCTCCTCCTCTTGATGACGTGATGTCATACATCACTGGGTTTTCTATCCAGTGGGGTTCTGATCCTCGGATCACGTCTGCTGAGCTTTCTGAGCTTCATTATCTTTTCTTTAGGATTGCTTGTCATTCCTTGTGGCCTATTTCTCATCTCCACACTATCCCTCTTGAGTAATGTGTGTTCCTATACGCTCTTGTCACTGATGCTCTTATCAGTTTTCCTCATCTTTTTCTTCGTTCCTTGAACGAAGTGCATCGGAGCAGTTCTACTGCCCATGCTTTGTTCTTTCTTGTTTTTATACATAAGATTCTTCTTCACTTAGGTTTAAGTGATTTCCCTGCTTCTGAGCCTGTTCATATAGTTGCTCTCATAGGTGCCACCTTTCTTAGGCAAAGGGCTGCTCAGCTTCGAGCTAGCTCTAAGTGTCCTACGGTAGAGCCTTCCGGTGTCACTCCTCCTCCTTCTTCTACAGGTGCCCCTTCGATAGAGACGTCTGTTGATCCGACTACTACTGCTGCTGCTGCTGTTCCTCCACCTTCGTCTACGGATGATTCAGACATTCGTCGGCTGTTGGACATTGTCATGACCGTTCAGGCAGCTCATGGTCAGCATTTGGTGGATGTGCTTGACAAGATTCGAGCATTGAGAGCAGATTTGGCGAGTCTTCGACGTTCTCCTTCGCCGCCTCCTTTTGATGATGAGTGAGTGCCCTTTGGCAATTCGTCACAAAAAGGGGGAGTACATTGAGGAGTACATTGTAGGGGAGTTTTTTGTCATAGGGGGAGATTTTTGTTTCTTTTTGTGATTCTGTGGAGCTTTTAGATTGTATCTAGGTGCTTCATTGTGTATTTACCTTTTTGGCTCATGATAGGGGGAGATATATTTGAGATACATCTTTTTGTATTTGTTTATTGTTTCACTATACTACATTGCTTATTAATTTATATTTATGATGTTATTTATGATATATATCTTTATTTTGTGTTATGTGAAATCAAGAAATTCTTTTCTATGTTACTTGTATTTTCCACACATGCGTTTATGTGTTTGTTAAGTGTTATAAGAATATACAGGTTGATTCAGCCATGCTGCTGTCTACTTTTGCAACTGATAGATAGTAGTTAGGTTGAATTTGTTTTAGTTGGGCTATTGTTTTGTAATGGGCTGTTTATTTTGTAAACTTTGAGCATTTTGTTAAGTGTGTGTTTTGTCACGGATTGCCAAAGGGGGAGTTTGTTAGGTTCTAAGGAATTAAGAACTAATGTATTAAAACTTCATTTTGTAATTTTTGCAAACCATGATTAAAACGTTTTTAGTCTTGTTTAGACTTGCTCAAAGTATGAGGTTTTTATGTAAAGTTGGAATCGAGTTATTGCAGATATTACTGTGCAATTCTACCTGGCTCGATCAATCGAGAATTAGACTCGATCGATCGAAAGTCGTGCAGATTGTTTTTTTCTGCAAAATTTCCAACTCAGCCCAAGCCTATTTGATGTGTAGGGTTTTATGTTTTGCCCTAAATATAAAAGGGAAAACCCTAGCCACGTTTTTTGTGTTCTGAATATTGTGTGTGTGAATCTTATTTGTGAGATCTAAAGGTGTTTACCTTCACATACACTTAGGGTTTCCAAACTCAAGATTGATGTCAAGAGCTTGGTGATCATTCAGTTGCAGAATCAAGAACTTCAAGATATACAAGCAGGTGTGCTTGTGCTTTGCTGAGAATTCAAGGAAAGAAGTAGTACGTGGACTCGGAGCTGTCACATGGTCGTGGTAGTAAGTTTCCTACTCAAGGTAGCAATAGGATGTTAGTGGTCTAAGTCACTATTGTGTAAACTTCAATTCTTTCATAGTGAATTCGATTTTACCTTGAGGATAGCTAGGTTAAATCCTCCCCAGGTTTTTTACCGGTTTAGTTTTCCTTGGTTATCATATCGTGTGTTATTTATTTTCTGAACTTTTGCATGATATGATATATTTGTGTTAACCTAGAATTGCTTAATTTACCTAAGTTAATCACTTGGCTAAATAACTAGGTTAATCTGTTTAGGTTTAAGGGGTCTAAACTTCTTACATGAACAAATCCACACACAAACTTATGATTTCAATGCTATTTCAGTATAGCCCATCCTCTTTTGCTCTCCAAAGACAAAAATTTGCTCCTCATTCCTTCAAGAACTTTAAAGATTCTCCAAATACATCAAAAACTGCATTGTGCCAAAAATTGCAGAAGTGGAGCATTGTGCCAAAAACTCTTCAGTGAAAAGAGAACTCCTAATATGTGCCAGATTGAAGATTTCTAAGGCTGAGATCATCATCTTTAGATTTACAATGGAAGAAAAGCACTTCATTGTAAAGGTCATTGACAATTCGTACATGGTTCTTTTCAAAAAGTTTGGATTTCACTGTAAATGCACTGCTTATGCCGAAGGTGTTTTTTTTTTTTTTTTTTTTTTTTTTTTTTTTTTTTTTTTTTTTTTAGAAGTTATACCAAAGGTTAAGATAATAACAAGCCAAAAAATGATAATTGGGATACTGTTCTCTTATTCAAATTTTTTTTTTCCCAATGTTTTGAGAACGCATTGGGTTGCACTTAAAATGTACATTCCTTTTGTTTTTATAGCTATACATGTTAAGTAGAAAATGACTCCCTGACTCATGCTAATACGTAGTTCACCCAAATTTTAATTGATAGACGGTTAATTGTACTTTAAAGTGTGCCCTTAGGGCATTAATTAACAAAAGCCATATATTATATATGAATGGGTGCTGTTAACGGATGCTCTATAATACTTGTTAATGTGATAAAATTTAAAATAAACTATTCATATTTTTATTTGGAATATGGAAAAAACTAAATATGTATTAAATATGTGTCAGTTTAAATGGAGTATTGAAGAAACCAAAGTATACGTTTGCCAATTTTCAATGCAGGTGGGATTTGTGATAAATCATAAATAAACTACAACTGGTTCATTAACAGGTGCTGGCCGACACTGTTAACAAAATCCAATATGAATAACTATTTTAACAAATACCTATTAATTATAATGATAAATGCATGTTAATAATAATTGTCATAATAAATATCTATAAAGACAATAATAATAAATCCTTATTAATAATTACTATAATTATCAAATTTCGTATTTCTATACAAAATAAAAGGAAAAGGGTTAGTATACTTTCCCTTGCATTGTGCACATTATCGGCTAGTATACTTCAATTTGAAACACAATGTATTAAGCATGTGTTTGGATTGTGTTGGGCATGAAAAAACTTTGCGTTTTGTTGAAAAAATGGTGGGTCTCACGATACTGTTCATGCACTTTTTGATACTATTCATGAGTCACACTGTACTATTTCAACTAACTATTACCTTTATTTATAGTACTTTCAGTAATAAGTTTCAATTTCAGCAAAATAAGTGGTATCCAAATACAAATTATATTTTATTGACATGTTAGTTTTTCCAAGTATGAAATGGTACAAAATTTATTGCGTTTACTTTCATACGCTCGACAAAAAACAAGTAATTTATTTTAAGGCAAAAGTTTGGGCCAAAAACAAAAAAGGGAGTGGCTGATTTAACCACAAAATACGATGCTGAGAAGACCAAAAAAGAAAAATTTGTCAAATTAAGGAAAATTAATGGAACCAATGAAGATCAATGAGAAGGTGATGAACATGGCAATGATTTTAGCACAACAGTCGATGAGGGAAAACATGGGGAAACTCTTCCAATGCTTGAATTTAAAATATTGAAATTCTTGAAGAAATATCATAAGGATTTTAAGCCTTTTATATCCTTTCTTTCATAACCTGAACCAATCCTATATTACAACCTTTGAATAAAGACCTTGAAATCTTGCTGATTGTAGATACACATTTATGTCTGATAACATTTTCTCTTGGATTAAAAAGAAGAATTTTTTGGGATTATCAAGCCCCACTAATTGATATCTTTAAAGACAAAATTTCTTAAATTCTCAAGTGAGTTGAAAAAAAAAATTCTTAAACTTGGAATAAACCCTTTGTTTCTACCAACAAACACTACTATAAAGAGAAACAAAATTTCTCAAAATCTCAAAAGATTTCAATAAATTTTCAAACTTAGGACATTCTCCCTCTTGCTTGTTCCCTACATATGTGATTTGCAAGCATTTCCACATTTCAATTCTTTGATTGTCTTTGAAGACTCAATCGGAAAAGATTCAAAAGAAAGATGCAAATTTGATTACATGTTTTTAATGATTTCAAATCTTTCTTACCCAATAAATTGAGTTGTTAACTCTTGAGCATTATGACTGATCAAAAGGGTTGTTCAAAGGATCATCTTTTGCTCATTTAAAAAAGAAAAATATTTAATACCACCGTTCTACATTGAATGGCTTTTCAAAAAAAGGGTGGGGGGGGGGGGGGGAGAATATGAAATTTCATTTCAAAAGTAATTCATTTTTTAAAACCATTTTTTTAACAACGTTTGGACTTGATCGTTTGTGAGTGAAAGACGTACACAACCTTTCAAAGGCTCGGTCACAATCACCCAAAAAATCATCCGAAGACTCAAAATTAAGACCATTGATCAGTTGAATTTTAGGCTAGGAATGTCTGTTTTATATCAAGAATGTCTGCACTATGGGGACTGGCCCATTAGTTTTGGTACGCAAACATGTTTACAATTTTCTATGCAAAGCATGTCATTAATTTTATGTGCAAGCATGTCTAAACTAGGGGCATTGGCACAAAATATTTTCATCTACTCAACATTCACCATCAATTTTCAATTTGAATGATGCCATGTGTCCTAGAAAAATGTTAAAAATGTGTCAAATTGCAACCAAAAAAAAATTACTAAAAGAAAAATCAACATTCACCATCAATTTTTTTTTTTTTTTGGGAATGATGCCATGTGTTGTAGCTAAGCATCAACAACATGTTCATTAGCATCGATAACAGTGAAAGGGATGGAAGGGAGTCGATGATGAGCTATAGTCATTATAGCAGATAGTGCTTAGTTTCTCAAATTTATGTTAAATTTTCAATTTAAATTTGTATTACTGCAACCGTTTGGTTTAGTTCTTGGTGTTATTGGTACCCCATTTGGAGTTTTGAAGTTTGATCGATTATTTGATTTTGCTGTGAAGGCATATGTTTCTTTTTTTATTGCACCTAGAGTTTAGCAATGGGTGTAAATCAATTTGTTGCATGTAGAGAAGATGATTTTTTTCAAATATGCAGATAGAGATTAAGATTTGAAATCAAAATGTATCATGCAAATTCACAAAATCTTTTAGTATATTAAAACAATAAAAAATAAAAAGATAAGAGATTAATACTACTTTTTAAATATTATGAAAAAGATAGAAATCAAGTTAGTCACCAAAATTTTTACCTTAAATATCAACCACAAAAAAAAAAAAAAAGACCATATCATTGGACAAATGCATACACTTCAAATTGGGATGAATGAAAAGTTATGACAATAAGCTTTAAAAAAATAAAGATAGAGGAGTATTATACTAGCTTCATCACACGCGCTTCACGCATGCATTGGGGCTTTTTTTATTATTATTTAGTATAATATATTTTTCAATTATTTCAATTTGAAGTTTACACTTTTTCTCACAAAAATTGCACATTTAAAACTACTAATACAGTCAGAAATGTAATACGCCTAGATCTAAAAAATGAACAAATCCACACACAAACTTATGATTTCCATGTTATTTCAGTATTCATTTGTTAGAGCTAGTTTATGACATTTCTAACCATATTAGTAGTTCTAAATGCACACTTTTTTTGAGAAACAGTGTAAACCTCAAATTGAAATAAGTGAAAAAAATATGATACTATACCCAAAAAAAAAAAAAAAAAAAAAAAAGAAGAGCCTCATCGCATGCACGAAGTGCGTGTGATGAGGCTAGTAATTGATAAAGTCGAAAGCGCTAGAGTGATAAGCCGATGTTAAATAATTAATAGTGATTTCATATCTTTCCTATATAAATTTTTTTTTTCTAAAGGTTGTTTTGTCTTTTAGTTTAAGCATAACTATGTAGCTTTTGTTAACTAGAGCCCTAAGGGCACATGTTAAACTGCAATTAATGCTTAATTAAATAACTTTTTCCTTAAAGTTCTATTAATACTCAATTATATAATTAGTGGCAGCTCCAGAAATTGTTTCCAGAGTGGTCATTAAGAAACATAAATTATACATGTGGGGGGTCAAAAGACTGAGGAGGATCAGACCGAGGACTAATTTGCATAGTCCAAGCCCGAAGAGATAAATATGCTCCAAGGATTTTGCCCACCAGAGGATGGAAATAGAATTAGGAAAATTGGTGCCCTATGGTGTTCTAGGGAAAGGAGAAGGGATAGCGATGGAGGCAAGGATGGTGGGAGGAAGTATTCCAAAGGGTATACTTCCCCCCCCCCCCCTCCGCATTAAATGCCCTACATTAACTTTATCAGCTGCATTAACGTGGAAATGACCCTTGAGCAGTAACTTCACAGTTAGTAGCCCCTTCCACCACCTTCAGTAGAGTTTTAATGGGACAAGTATCCTTAGAAATGCTTAGAGGCATACAGGTGAAGAGCTAGGATGCAAGGAATGGGGATATAAAAGGAAGGGAATCTCCCAAAAAAAGGGGAGTACATTTTCTCTAAGAAATAGAAAAATAAGGAAGTGAACAGTGTATTATCTGGTGTAAAACCTGAACCAAATATATATAAGAGACTAATCCTCAAACCAGCCCGAGGAGAACATCATTCTAAATTACTACTTAATTCTCACTTATCTATTACTCAGGCCTTTGCAGCCTTAAACTTGAACTTAACTTAGAATTGCATTTGAAGTATTTTCTCACTCTCTTCAAAAAATTCTATTGTTTGGGCTTGGTTTGAAGGACAAGGTACCACTATTCTTAGTGGGCTTGGACCTTTATTTTTTGAGCACTTACAATACAATATTTAAAAAAAAAAAATATAGTTATATCTTATTATCAATACTGCAAGCTATATCTCTTTCAAAATTTTAGTTAAATAAAATTTTTCTTGGATTTTTCTTTTTGTTTGTAAAGGCCCAATATATTGTTAAAATGACCAAAGTTTGATTACAAACTTAGTTGTAGCCTAAAACTATAACTTTCACTATACAAATTAACATGACTATATATTTTTAAAATCTAACCGTTGAATTATATGTTTTTTATGTTCTTAAAAGATATGTCAAGTTTCATGTCAATCAGATGTTATTTACTATTTGATCCATAAACTTATTTTTTACATATAATTTTAAACTACAAAAACTCAAAAATTAAACATTTGATTGATGACATAAGCTATTTATCTTTAATCTTCTTAAATTTTGCAAGCATGGAGGATATAAGAAAAAAAAAATGTAATCTAATTATGGAATTGTTAAAATTCATATCTAATAAAAAAATATTGAGTGGAGTTGTAACCTTAATCTACAACCAGGTTTGTTGCTAAACTTTGTCCAAAATTTAATTACATTGGAGCTAAAAAAAAATTAGGGTGGTCACACATTTTTAAAGGTTAAAAAATCATAAATTTTTTAAAGTTTGTATATAATAATGATTTTTTTTCCAGGCTAGGGTGGTCCTATGACCACCCTGACTCTAACTTGGAGCCACCAGTGTAAATAATATTTATATACTCAAAATTAAAGTCAAATAATGCCCAAATATTCAAAAAATAATAATAACATACACAACCGCTTGAATTTATTCCGGCAAAGCAATGAACCATTGACATGCGAATTTTTTTTTTTTTTTTTTCAAAACATATGTATTACAGCTCATTGATTGAAGGTTGAAAAATAATAATGATTAATTATGACTATAATTTATTGGTTTATTATTCTTTAAAGGTCATTGGTTAAGTGGTTTATAAACATACACAACCACCTACCATGATTTTTTAGTAGAGTTGTGGTGTGTCACTATATTAGAACCCATTTTTCTCTCCTTTGTAGATATGTGTGTTTGTTTCTCAGAAAAAAAAAAAAAAAAAAAAAAAAAAAAAAAAAAAAAAAACATAACCACATAATAAATGCATTTTTAGAAGTCATAATTAAGCATTTACTAAGAATTTATTACTCTTTAACCGGCAAACCAAATAGTTGTAATATACATTTTTCAAAGAAAGAAATACATGTGTCTATAATTCATTGGTTTGCAGGAAAAAACTCATAGCTGGTTGTGTATGTTTACATGTATAGCTATAAAAACAAAAGTAATGTATATTTCAAAAGCAACCAAAAACCTTATGGAAACATTGGAAAAAATGAATCAAAGAACAATTTCCCAACTATCTTCTTTTCTTCTTGTCATTGTCTTAGCCTTTGGCATAAGCAGTGCACTAACAACACCTAGATTGGATAAGCACTATGTACGAATTGTCAACAACCTTGACAATAGTGTGCTTTTCTATCATTGTAAATCTAAAGATAATGATCTCGGCCTTAGAAAGCTTCAGCCTCGTGAAAATTGGCAATTCTCTTTTCACATAAACTTTTTTGGAACAACGCTCTTTTTCTGCAATTTTTGGTACACTAACTCCTCCAAAATTAAGTTCCATGCTGTTTTCGATGTATTTTCAACAGCTTTTGAATTAATTCAAGATTGCGGTGGATACAATTGCATTTGGATAGCAAAAGAGGATGGACTATACTTATATAATTTAGAAATGAAAATAGCTCTGAAGGAGCATGATTGGGAAAGACTGCAAATATATAAGTGACAAATGATGTATGAGGGAAAATCCTGTTAATAAAAGGGAAATCTTCGTTTTTTCCAAAGTTTTTTTTTGTATGTATCCAATTTCGAAACTCTAACTATATTTTATTTCTTTATTTTTTTTTTAAGTTTTATTGCAAATTTTTTATACGAATGATGCCACCTAGGTGCTAGATGAAATGGGAGTCACATTGACATGAATTTAGCTTGGCATTTTTTCTTAAACTTTTAATTTTTGTGAAATATATAGACTTTCATTTAAATTCCATGTTCAGGGAAACTTAACCAACATTTAACCCATACTCTGCTAAAAGTTGGAATAATCATGGATCTTTTTTATTATTATTATTATAATGGGAACAATCAGGGATCTTCTATATTCTGTAATGACTCAAAAATATTGACATAGTGGATCATGTAGACCAAGTATGTACTAGGGATTCGAATAATAGTTAAATGAATAAATTCACCACTTTCAGGCAATTTGAAAATTTGGGAAAATTAGTACATTATTGTTAAGTCAAACTTTGGGCCTCCCTATAAAGACTAACCAAGAAATAGATGGCTAACCACAAGAAATTCTCCAACAATTTCATAAATATATGGTGTACCAAAACGTCAAGTATTCATGAATTTTTGTTATTTGTTGGACAAATTTCGCAAGAATTATGATTCTCATTAAATACAAAAATTATATCTCACGTTTCAGGTTAGAAATATTAAATCTCATGTTAAGGTCACATTTATATGTAATTGGCACATCCTTTGACGAAACACACTTTACTTGTATTTGTCTCTTACTTATAGTGTTTTTAAGAACATCATGAAGTACTTTTAATCACAAGTGGTAATGTGGACGTAAGAGCCACCTAGATTATGCATTGGCCAAGTAGACTAGGTAGAGGGTGGATAATTAAGTCGCCACCTAAATTAGGTTAAGAAATCATGAATATAGTGCCCTTCTATGTGATGTGCATTGATAATAACTTAATTTTGCATTTTTATATCACTATTAGAAAGCATTATCATAATTATTTTTAGTTAATTCGTGCATTTTATATTTGGTTTTAGAATAATGCTGAATAACCAATTTTGTGCTTAATTGAATTTTATTGCGTGAATTTGTTTTTTGTAGGAAAATGGAATAAAATAAATTAATTTGTGCAAAGAAGAAAGCTAGTGGACTTTACTTTTACAAAGGCCATGATGAAGTTAAAGAATGCTAAAACAATTAAATTTAAATCCAATTAGAGCAAGAAATCAAAGGAAATTTGCACCGAACCCAAGTCCAATTTGGATTAGGATTCCAGCTTGTGTATCAGTTAGTATGTTTGACATAACTTTCGGCTCAAATGTCCAATCGTGATGATTCAAGTTGGGATGGAAAGTTAACTTAAAGGACTACAATCTTTTAGTTTACCAAAAGTCTTAATTCTGATGTTAAATGGGCCAAAATCGTCAGTTAAGTGAAGCCTAAAAATCTGAAATTTTCTTCAAATGGGAATTCAACTTGTAATAGGATTCCTTGACCTATTTAAAGGCTCTTTAGGGCAAAATTCAGAGGACGGCTGGGGCTAAACATATAGGTCGCGGCTACCTCTTTGGTTTTCTTCCATGACAGTTAGTTTTAATAATTTGTCTAGTTTAATGCTTAGTATTTTATTTTTATGTTTTCTTTCAATTACTATGAGTAGCTAAATTTATAATTAAGGTTGAAGATGAAACATTGTTCAGGAATATCAGTATTGTTTATGTGATTTGATTTTTCTCACAATAGTTGTTCTTTTTAATGATTTAAATTGTTTTTGCTTCATATCAATTGACTAAGATGGAAATCTAGATATGAGTCCAATTATGTTTTTCTTATGATTTAGGATTTATCTTAATTAATTGAATGCTTGGTTTATTATTTTTTGATTATAAAATTGGATATCTCTTGTGATTTGTTTGTCAACGAAAACAATTGATGATTTGATTTTATACTTAAGAAGCGAAGAAGAAAATGCTTTTGATTTTTAAAACAAGGATTTTAATGAGAATGTTTTCCATGATAGCAAGATCGATTTCTAGATTATCATACAATAGTTAGAAAAAATTAATGATCATAAATATATGCTAATATGACTTACAAGGCGGATTCCAAAACCTTAATTCCTATCTCTAGATTGTTTACATCTCTTTACTGCTTTTATATTATATCTTTCTTAGTTTAATTTATTTGCTTAGTATATTTAATTTCAAACAACCAATTTTTCTTAAACTAGATTATGATTAATTTGCTTAAGATTTGATTAATTTTCCTACGTTCATTCAAGTCCCTAAGGGTTCAACCTTGTTCTTGTCAAACTATACTTCAGCACAGTTTGTACACTTACGAGTACTTTAAAATTTCACAACACTATGAAGGACTGATCTAACCAGAGCACGTGTCTAGAGTTTAGACATAGGGATGAAAATGTGTTAGGCACCCAAAATCTTCTAATATGCGTCCCGTGCACACACACACACTAAGTCTATCCTAAACATGCATCTAGCACACAATCCTAAAATACATCTATCATTGGATAACATACATCACATTCATAACCTAACATTCATCTAGACATGGCATAACATACCATACATCCCATATTCATCATCCATCTCCCCACATCATCATCACATGCGTCTCATGACGGCCTAACATACATCTAGGCATAGTATATGTGACACCATTCATCTAAGCATCCATAGCATCTCATCCAGGCAACCAGGGCCGGCTCAACAACTTTGAGGGCTTTAGGCAAAAAATTTTAAGTGGGGCCTTTTAATATTTAAATGTTAATCAAATAATATATATATATATATATATATTGGATTTTTTTTATTTCAAATCTATTTTTCTTGCTTTTTGAGATGCAAAATTGGTACAATAATTTATAATAATAGATAAAGTGAGAAACTGTGTTTAGATTAAAAAAAAAAAAAAAGTGAGAAACTGGGTTGTCTTATAAGTTGTTACTGTGCACTGCACTGCACAGTTGTGCACTGTGCAGCCTGTGCTGCTGTGCGCCTATGCAGTACAGCCTGTACTCCAATCATGCTATGGCTAAATCTTCTGCATTTTAGAATACAATGGGGTCTCTTTAATGCATTTTATTGACCAATAAAAGTTCTTAAAAAAATTTAATTAAAATATATAGATAAATATATTATATATATAATTTTTTTTTTCAAGTGGGGCTCTTCTTTTATTTGGGGGCTTTAAGCGATTGTATCAATTGCATCACCTATTGAACCAGCCCTGCAGGTAGCATATATCATCATATTATCCAAGGGCAACATGCACAGTACTGTATACATGAAAGTTCAAATAGCGTGTAAAACATTATAAACGTTTAGACCCCCAAATTACAAATTATCAATTCAAGCTTTAACGCAAACGATAAACGTGAGAAAAATGAACTAAAGCCTAAAACAAAATTGATAAACCATCTAAGTCAAATAAAATCACATCCATAACAAAAATTAAATGACAAAGATAAAGGGAAGAGAGATGCAAACACAAGGACAACACAAGACGTGTTATCGAAGAGGAAACCGAAGCCCTCGGCGTAAAACCTCTCCGCCGCCCTCTAAGCAGTCAAAATGATCTACTAAAAAATGTAGTTGGGATACAAAGACAGCAATAGACCCTCCAAGCCTAATCTACCCAGGTACCTAAGCCCTCTAAGCTTCTTGCTCTAACGAGATTACGCCGAACCTATTACTTCTTTAGCTTCCCAGATCCCGCTACTAGTGCATAGCATCTACCAATATGAATTGGTTCCTTCCTAACTGCTTCCCAAAGCACCAAAGAGCATTCTCACTGATATGGGTGAGGTGAGAAAAGGTTTTGACTAAAGTACCTCTCAAGGATCTACAATGGAAAGGAAGAGAGTAGAGGAATTTGAAGAGTCACAGGGTAAAGATTGTGGATGAGTCAATCTTGTTTTTCTCTAGAGTTTCTCTCTTAAAATTTTCTCTGGAAGCTCTCTGCATTTCGTGTTTATAAGGGGTATATATACTAGTGGGTGTTTGGAATGTGAAGAGACAGATTTTACAAAACAAAGTTGGCTGGCGGCTTGACTGAGTCGCGAGTTCAAGCCGCGAACAAACTGAAAGGCTAGACTGGAATTTTTGTTCTGTAGTGTGACAGTTGGCACGACGGTTCATATTCTGGCAGCTTTCCAGTCGCGAGCCACCCGCGAGATCCAGTCGTGAGTTCTCCTCTGCACGCTTCTCTCGTGTGCAACATCTGGCGGCTTGCCAGTCGAGAGACACCAGCAAAGTCCAGTCACGAGTCCCTGTTTAGCAGCACAGTCTTGAGCAATTCTTCACACTCTCTTATACTATCCTTACATGATTCCCACCTAAATACAGGGTTTCTAAATGCTGAAAATACAATCAAATTAGCACGGAATAAAGCCAACAAAATGGTTAATAAAATTCAACCTTACAATACACATAGCATCATCTAATACAATTTTATAATAATAATAATAATAATAATAATAATAATAATAATAATAATAATAATACGAGCATATTCAAATATCAAAGTAGTCAAATTAACTAACAAGTAATTTATGTTTAGCATCAATGTAAAGTAGAGATAAAATGTACCTTTCGGCCTTTATATCTTTCTGCTAATTCTCTGATGTTATCCTGGACCAGAGTGGCCTCTAGTGCACGTATAAACCTATCTGAATCTGTCCCAATTGGAAACTGAAGAAACACACAGAAATAAAATAAGCATATCAAGGTTAGAACATGTAAATACTCACTTTGAAAAATATATGAGCAACAAAAGCAAGTAGCTTTAACAAATCAAACATATTTATTTAGGCAAAGAGGGTTCAGCCTCCCTTGATGCCCAACTCCCTCAGGTGTACCGTCAAGTCCAAGAATACGAGTACAAGCACTAACAAAATGCCTCGCATAATCGTAGGTGTGAAAACTGGGAAAAAGAAAAATCTCATCTTGGCTATGCATATAATTAAAATATCAAGATACAAATAGAGTGAAAACAAAGAAAAAAGACAGGGAACATATAAATTTTCATATAGACATCAGATCACAAAACATGTGAAGTACCAATAAGGAAAGATGCCAATGAATGTAATCTTAAACCCAAACAGTCGTCCAAACATGGGACAAATTTGGTCTATACCATTTTCACACAAATTAAGCAGCATTTTGCCCCCTTTTCCAAACTAATCAAGGAAATGTCCCTCTTTTGAAAATCGATTTTCTAAAAATCGAGTTAGGCCCTATAGCGGCGTTTTTAAGGAGCCTATAGTGACGTTTTCAGGACCTATAGCAGCGTTTTATAACTTGATCTTAATTGCATATAACTCGATTTCATGAAGGTCGAGTTATAAAACGCCGCTATAGGTCTTGAAAACGTCACTATAGACTCCATAAAACGCCACTATAGGGCTCCAAAATTTTTTTTTTTTTTAACTCGATTTTGAGAAAATCGAGTTTCAAAAGAGGAGCATTTTTTAATTAGTTTGGAAAAGAGGGCAAAATGCTGCTTAGTTTGTGTGAAAAGGGCATTTGCCCATTTTGTCCTCCAAACATGAGTAGCTTTTGGCGCATGCAATAAGACTCTTTTTTTCTTCTTCTTTTTTTTGGTTTAGTATCATAAATTTTTCACATGTTTCAATTTGAAGTTTACACTTTTTCTCATAAAAATTGCACATTTAGAACTAATAATATGGTCAGAAATGTCATAAGGCTAGATCTAAAAAATGAACAAATCAACACACGAAATTATGATTTCAATGCTATTTCGGTATTCCTTTTTAGAGCTATCCTTATGACATTTCTAACCATATTAATAGTTCCAAATGTGCAATTTTTTTGTGAAAAAGTGTAAACCTCAAATTAAAATAAATGATAAATATATGAAAAATAATAATTTAACCATTATTCAAACCCCTATGATACATGAGATTAATCGAACCATTATCCGAACCCCTATTTTTGATTCATTGTAGAATATAGTAGATCCATTATATTCTACCTTTTAGCAGAGTATGGGTTAAATGTCGGTTGAGTTTCCATGTACATGGACTTTGAACGAAAATTTGTATATTTCACGGGAAAAAAAAAAAAAAAAAAAAAAGGTTAAGAAAAGAGTCCTGGCCAAGTTCATGTCAATGTGAGTACGATTTCATCAAGCACCTAGGTGGCATCATTCATATAATAATTTACAATAAAACTTAACAATCATGAAACAAAATATATAGTAAGACTTTCAAAATTGGAGATATCAAAAAATGGCTAGGAAAATAGTGATTTTGCTTTTATTAATTATGCACGGAAAGAAATTAAGCATGGCTGTTTGCAGGGATGGCTTGATGTGTTTAGGGGCCTAAAGCGAAAACTAAAATTGAGGTCTTTAATATATTTAAATATAACTTTAAAAAAATTAAATATTATTTAAACTCTATTATCTTATATTAGATACAAAATTATTATTAATTAACGTGAATCACATTCTATGTTTTTTTAGAAAATCTATAGACACAAAAATTTGACAAAACTTTTCACACCTGTTGATGTGATAGATTGATAGTGGTAAGTGTAGACATCAAAATTTTATGATGTACTTACAATCGTCCGATTGTTCATGATAAAATAATTGTGATCAGATCAATCTCCAATTGATGACGTGGATGATTAACAAATAAAATCAAGCCACGTGGCAACATCAAATGAGAAGAGCCATATGGCAACGTCAGAAGAAAATACCTTATGGAAAGTTCTTATTAAATGAAAGACCAAATTAAATTTATAATTAACTCTCAATAAATGCTGAGAGAAAATTCCAAATTAAATACGATTGAGTTGCCTATAAATAAGGAGCTTTTCATATGAGAAGCGGAGAACATTTAGAGAAAAAAAAAAAAACTACTGACACTGCCAAAATAGAGAGTCAACTCTAAAGTTCACAAGAATTCCATTGTTCATCAAGACCTATTCCTACTTTTTCAAATCAAAGTGGGGATTCTCCTTTAACCTAGTTCGAGATCAAGCCAATGGCCCTCGCATTAAATCAAGCACGTTCAACTATTCTTTCAACTTGGAGACGTCAAAGTACGATTCAAGATCAAGCTTCATAGCCCTTGGATCGTAAAGTCACTTGGAGATCGAATCAGAGGAGTTTATTGTATTCTTTCATTGTAAAGATTCATACAGAGGATTGTACTCACATATATATACAAATCAAATACAAGTTGATTATTTGTTACACTATTTCGTAATCGTGTGATTTATCTTTTACGAAAATTGTGTGTACAAATCTCTGGCACGCCCAGTGGGACATCTCTGCCTCTCATCTCTTTCTCCACCTTAGAAATCTTCAAGTCTCCAATCCACCAAGTTCAATGGCCTCAAAGAAGTCTCAGATTCCCAAGAATGCTACCAAAAGCGTTAGGGGGTCAACAAGCAGCAATACTTCCACAAGTCCCATGACTCGAAACAAAGCTAAGGCAATGAGGCTCCTCACATCGCAAGAAGTTAAGAGTGAAGCTCCTGTGACGAAGCTCGTAAGTGCCCCAGCCCAGCCAAAGACTGTCATCTCCTTGAGCACTTTGAGGACAAGCAAGCACACTTCCTCTAGGAAGGGAGATTCAACATTCGTTCTGGAGGAATCAACGATAGGGAGCGAATATCATTACTCTGTATCAGATGCTGGGTGGAGTACTGCTTCACAGTTAGGTTCTTCCCAAGGATCCCCCCGAGAAGTCACTTCATCCATCTTCTCAGAGAATTCTTCTCGTACAATAGCTATGGCGGCCATGATGATGGAGACTGCCACCATTGACGAAAAGATTGCTGAAATGGGACATGCCATAGCTAAGCTTACCAAGACTGTGGAGGAGAAAGACCTTCAAATCGCCACGCTTATGAACAAGCTCAAGGTTCAGAATCGAGGGGAGTCTAGCAAAGGCCATTCTCACACGCACCATCATACATCCCAAGGAGCTCGTACATCTTCCCCAAAGAGGATTGACGGTCCACAGGGGAGCTCTACCTCAATTTCATCTCTATCAGTCCAGCAGCTACAGGACATGATAACGAACACCATTCGAGCTCAATATGGTGGGGCACCACAAAACTCTCTGATGTATTCAAAGCCATACACCAAGAGGATTGACATCTTACAGATGCCTGCGGGTTACCAACCTCCTAAGTTTCAACAGTTCGACGGGAAAGGGAATCCGAAGCAACATATCGCTCATTTCATTGAGACTTGCAATAATGCAGGTACGGGTGGGGACTTACTCACGAAGCAATTTGTGCGTACTCTTCGAGGAAACACCTTTGATTGGTACACGGATCTTGAACCCGAGTCTATCGATAGTTGGGAGCAAATGGAAAGGGAATTCTTGAACCGCTTCTACAGTACCCGACGTACCATAAGCATGCTAGAACTAACCAACACGAAGCAATGGAAAGATGAACCAGTGGTAGACTACATCAATCGTTGGAGTTCATTAAGCCTCGACTACAAAGATCGCCTTTCTGAATCTTCAGGAGTGGCAATGTGCATCCAAGGTATGCACTGGGGGTTGCTCTACATCCTCCAAGGAATCAAACCTCACACTTTTGAAGAACTTGCTACCCGAGCCCATGACATGGAGCTTAGCTTGTCTAGCCATGGAGAAAAGGGCTTACCCGTCAACGAACAGTGTAAAGAGAATAAGGATATTAGGAGGGGGGATAATTCTTCCAGATCCATGGTTAAGGAATCTATGGCCATTGCGATAGAGCCTGTGAAAATCTCCAATAAAGAGAATAAGAGAATGGAGAAAAGGGCCGGTCCAATGCATGAGCGGGAGAAGCGTCGATTGACTTTAAAGGAGATGGAAGAAAAGACGTATCCATTTCCAGATGCCGACGTTCAAGGCATGCTCGAGGACTTATTAGAGAAGAATGTGATCAAGCTTCCAGAGTGCAAGCGTCCGGAAGAAATGGGGCGTACCAACGACCCAAAATACTGCGTATACCATCGAGTTGTAAGTCACCCCGTGGAAAAATGTTTTGTTTTGAAGGACCTTATCCTAAGGCTTGCAAAGGAGGGTAAAATTCTTTTAGACCTAGATGAAACTGCTGAGGCGAATCATGCTACGTTCGCTGTTGGATCCCCAATTTCTGTGAAGTCACCAGCTTCAATGGAGGCGCGGTCCACCTTGCCATCAACATTAAAGGCATATTGCAAGCACATCCAATTTGGAACGATTGAGCCTATGCATACGTTATGCTTCGACCCTCAAGATGATGATAGAGTCGATGAGGAATTGGTAGGTGACGAAGAAGGCTGGACTTTTGTGACTTACAAGAAATTTCGAAAGCAACATAAGCCAAAACCCCATGTTCCTTACGAGAAAAGGGAACTCCAAGCAAGCAATTCAAAAGTTGCTCCCAAGGGGAAAGGGACAAATGATCTGAAGCAACAAAGAAAGGGAGGTCATTCGAATAAGTTATTGCAAAAGGAAGGCCCCCTACTGGTCACGCTGCATGAGTTTTTCCCTAAAGACTTTCTTATAAAGGGCCTAATGACAACCACTTACATGGTCTCTTGCCATGATGCTGACGATCGAGAAGACCTTATCGAAAATGAGAAAAAAGTGAACCTTGAAGAAACCAAAGGAACAAAGGAAGAGGAAAGTGAAACCCAGGCCTTGAACGAGACAGTTGCTTTATGTGCTCACTGTCGCGACAAGATGACGTTCACTGATGAAGATCTCCTATTGGGTTTCAAACCACATAATCGACCACTTTTTGTCTCAGGTTACGCACGGGGGGGAAAAGTAAGCCGTATCCTTATAGACGATGGGTCTGCCGTCAACATAATGCCTAAAGGAACGATGAGACGCCTAGACATATCCGTGGAAGAGTTATCCAAAAGTAGACTCGTCATCCAGGGCTTTAACCAAGAAGGTCAAAGGGCAATTGGCATGATTCGGTTAGACGTGACTATTGATGAGTTGAAAGCAAGACCTCTCTTCCATGTGATTGATTCGAAGACTTCTTATAACTTGTTGTTAGGACGACCGTGGATTCATGGAAATGGTGTTGTACCTTATACATTACACCAATGCTTCAAGTATTGCAACGGCAAGCAAATAAAAGTGGTGACAACAGATTTGCAACCATTTACAGCGGCAGAATCTCACTTTGCAGATGCTAAGTTTTACTTGGACTGTGACACAACTTTCGATGTACGACAAGAAGAGTCTACGGAAAAGAAGAAGGCAAAACGTAAGGAAGGAGGCGAACCCCTCACGGAAGCTCCCCAACCTAACTCTGAAGTGAGACAGAAGTTTCGAGAAGATGAGAAAGAGGCACCCATGGTCTTACGATATGTGCCCGCTTCTAAACGGAAGGAAGGGCAATCCCCATTCGGGTTGACAATGGAGACTAAGGATAAGTGCAAAAAGTCTATTCGAGAGGAAGATATCACTATCCTTAAAAGTGATTTTACCTTGCCATTGTCGAAGTTAGACCAAGTGGCATCCACAAAACCCCCACTCAAAGGTTTCACTAGAGCCACACGTAACCTTGTTAAAGAAGATTCATTGCCAGACAGAAGAACAGATGAGGGTTTCGACCCTAAAGCATATAAACTTTTGGCAAAATCAGGCTATGATTTTAAAAATCCTCCGCAATTGGGGCAACTTTATTCAAATTATGTGGAAGAGAAGTCATATGGGCTTAACTCGACCCAAAGCAAATTGAAGCAACAAGGCTATGCAATCGAGATTCCTAGAATTGGGCTGGGGTATTCATCACAAGAACCAGTTCGAATCTCGGCCAAAGGGAAAGGAAAAAAGGCGACATCACAACACATCACCTTTGAAGTCGAGGGGGAGGAGAAGCCGAAGCCTGTGTCGAGATCTTCTATATTTGACCGTCTAGGAACATCTGCTTCTCGAGAGTCAGTATTTAACAGATTAAGCATTTCTCTCCCTGTAAAGGAAGGAACCTCACGTATACGTAAGTCGGCATTTGATAGGCTTGGGTCTACGAGTGGCTCAATTGACACCCCACGACCCAAGGAAGGCAAAAGTGGCCTACAAAAGAGGAATGACACCAAAGCTTGCAGCCTTATCCCGTCGCGTATGAAACGTGAGTTGGTTGTAGAAGTTAGTATAGGAAACTCCCTTAAAGTAAAGCGGCGGACTATTGTGCACACACAAGAGCTCGAGAAGCAGGTTAACGATGGGGAGGAGGATCATGAGACATTAGTCCTTCCTTCTTGCCACGTGACAACAAAAACTGATTCCGAATCAGACACATCAGATGATGAACCAAGTGAAGCCTCTCGGGCGATAGAAGACAGGGGGCAAGCAACTGTAGATGAGCTCAAAGAATTAAACTTAGGGACTGACGAAGAACCTCGCCCAATCTACATGAGTTCGCTTTTGACACCGGAGGAAGAAAGCAAATACTTCGAGCTTTTAATGGAGTATAAAGATGTGTTCGCCTGGACATACAAGGAGATGCCGGGTTTAGACCCAACAATTGCACTTCATCGGTTAGCAATAAAGCAAGGAATGCGCCCAATCAAGCAGGCTCAACGCCGCTTTCGACCCGAACTCCTCCCACAAATTGAGGCAGAAGTTAACAAACTCGAGCAGGCAGGATTCATCCGGGAGGTACAATTCCCGAAGTGGATTACAAACATTGTCCCTGTCAAAAAGAAAAATGGACAAATTCGAGTTTGTGTTGATTTTCGAGATTTGAATAGAGCGTGCCCAAAGGATGACTTCCCACTTCCAAATACAGAGCTTATGGTTGATGCGACTATTGGTCATGAAGTATTATCATTCATGGATGGCTCATCAGGATACAACCAAATTCGAATGGCACCCGAGGATGAAAAGCTCACCGCTTTTCGAACTCCAAAGGGGATCTACTGTTATAAGGTAATGCCTTTTGGGCTCAAGAATGCCGGCGCAACATATCAGCGGGCAATGCAAAGAATTTTTGATGACATACTCCACAAAATTGTTCAATGTTATGTTGACGATTTAGTGGTTAAGACAAAGAAAAGAGAGGATCATTTACGGGACTTGCGCATTGTATTTAATCGACTAAGGAAATATCAACTCAAAATGAATCCTCTCAAATGCGTGTTTGGCGTCACATCTGGGAAGTTTCTAGGCTTTATTGTTAGAAATCGAGGTATTGAAATAGATCAATCCAAAATAGATGCTATCCAAAGGATGCCCGAACCAAAGAACTTACGAGAGCTTCAGAGCTTACAAGGCCATCTTGCATACATTTGACGTTTCATATCGAATCTAGCAGGACGGTGTCAACCATTCAGTCGATTGATGAGGAAAGATGCCACCTTTGAATGGGATGAGGCTTGCAGGAATGCGTTTAAGAGCATTAAAAGGTATCTGCTTAACCCGCCTGTCTTAGGAGTGCCCATGCCAGGAAAACCTCTAGTGCTCTACATTGCTGCACAAGAACAATCACTTGGGGCTATCTTAGCTCAGAAAAATGAAGAAGAGAAAGAGAAAGCATTGTATTACCTTAGTCAAAAGCTAATTGGGGTAGAATTGAGGTATTCTCCAATAGAGAAGATGTGTCTTGCACTTTTCTTCTCCATTCAAAAATTAAGGCACTACATGCAAGCACATATAATACACTTGGTTGCAAAGATAGATCCAATAAAATACGTCTTGTCTAGGGCAATCATGTTTGGAAGGTTGGCAAAATGGGCTGTGGCTTTTCAAGAGTTTGAAATCGTGTATGTGCCCCAAAAGGCCATCAAGGGGCAAGCACTAGCAAATTTCCTTGCTGATCATCCTATTCCTGCCGATTGGGAACTCTCAGATGATTTTCCAGATGAAGATGTATTGTACACTGAAGTCCTCCCACCTTGGATGATGTTTTTCGATGGGGCCGCACGGCAAGAAGAATCCGGTGCTGGGGTTGTCTTCGTGTCGCCACAGAAACAAGTGTTACCATTCGCCTTTGTGCTTAGTGAACCGTGTTCAAACAACGTTGCTGAGTATCAAGCCCTTATTGTTCGCCTCCAAATGGCCCTCGATATGAAGATCCCATACCTAGAAGTCTACGGCGATTCCAAGTTGGTAATCAATCAACTTTTGACACACTATGAAGTTAAACATGAGGATTTGATTCCTTACTTTCAGATGGCTACGCGACTAATTGAGAAGTTTGATGGAGTTTCCTTGGAGCATATTCCCAGAAACGAGAATAGGATGGCAGATGCTCTAGCCAACCTAGCTACCACATTGGCTCTGTCGGAGGGTGAAAAGGCAAATGTTCCTGTCTGCAACCGTTGGGTGCTCTCTGGCACGGAAGAATATGTGAATGCGACGAATGCTATATCAATATCTATAGTGGAGGATGAGGATTGGCGTCAACCCTTGATTGATTACTTGGAACACGGTAAGCTACTCGAAGATCCTCACCACAAGACTAAGGTACGGCGAAGGGCACCTCGTTTCATACACTACAAGGGCACATTATACCGGAGGTCTTTTGATGGTCTATTCTTACGATGTCTAGGCAAAGAAGAAGGTGATCAAGCCATGGAAGAAGCTCATTCAGGAGTGTGTGGCGCCCATCAGTCCGGCCTAAAATTGTATCATCGGATAAAACGAATGGGTTATTATTGGCCCACCATGGTCAAAGATTGTATGGACTATGCAAAGACATGTGAAGCATGCCAGCTTCATGCGAATTACATCCATCAGCCGCCGGAGCCCCTGCACCCTACAGTCGCGTCTTGGCCTTTTGATGCATGGGGACTTGATGTTGTAGGACCATTGCCTAAGTCGCCGGGGCGTCACTTGTACATATTAGCTGCGACTGACTATTTTTCTAAATGGGCAGAAGCCATACCTCTCAGGGAAGTAAAAAAGGAAAGTGTGGCGAACTTCATCCGGACTCACTTGATCTATCGGTATGGTGTCCCTCGTTATATTGTCACGGATAACGGTAAGCCATTCTACAATAGATTGGTGACCCAACTTTGCGAGAAGTTCGAGTTCAAGCAATACAAGTCATCCATGTATAACGCGCCAGCCAACGGTCTTGCTGAGGCCTTTAATAAAACACTTTGCAATTTGCTGAAAAAGGTAGTAGAGCGCTCAAAGAGGGATTGGCATGAAAAGATTGGAGAAGCTTTATGAGCATACCGAACAACATACAGGACACCCACGCAAGCCACTCCATATTCATTAGTATATGGTGTCGAAGCAGTCCTGCCTTTGGAGCGTCAAATTCCATCACTTCGAATTGCTATCCAAGAAGGGCTCACCAATGAAGAAAACACGCGTTTAAGACTTGAAGAGTTGGAAGCACTTGATGAAAAGAGATTGGAAGCTCAACAACGGCTTGAATGCTACCAAGCGCGGCTTTCACGAGCGTTCAACAAGAGAGTCCGACCTCGATCTTTCCAAGTAGGGAACCTAGTACTTGCAATGCGAAGACCCATCAACATCTCTCACAAGACTGGGAACAAGTTCACATCAAAATGGGATGGCCCCTATGTCGTGTAGGAGGTCTACACTAATGGTGCTTATAAGATAGTCGACGGAGATGGCCTAAGGGTAGGTCCCATAAATGCAAAGTTCCTGAAGTGATACTATGCATGAAAAAAAATTGAAGTTGCTCCTCGGTAAGAGCTTAAACTGCCCACTAAAAATAAATAATAAAAAAAATCCCGCTAGGTTGAAAACCTTGAAAGAGGCGACCTAGGCAAAAGTTAGGGACAAAAAAAAAAAAAAAAACCCTCCCTTGAACTACGTTATGACTTGATCCCCTTTTGGGTACGTAGGTAGCTTGGTACTCATTACTAAGTTCAGTCACATATATATTTGATTCATTTTGCGTACGTAGGCAGCCTAGCATCCTTGGCTAAGCATAGTCGCAAAAAAAAAAAAAAAAAAAAAAAAAAAAAAAAAAAAAAAAAAAAAAAAAGGAGCAAACATTGATATGGAAATAAATGAATTTCTTTATTAATAATGAGATAGGTGTCGTTACATTGTAATGACTACACAAATAAAATAAAATAAAAAGATTAACCTATCCAATCTAAATGCCTCAACTCCTCTTTGCTAGTCTCTAGTAACCCTTGTAGCTCTCTAAGTTTCGCATCATCAGAAGCTTCCAAAGCTGGAGTAGCCTCAATCTTGGAAACCTCCCCCTTGATTTGAGAAATGATCACTTGTTGCTGGGCTAGCTCTGAATCACAGAGGGTGCTCGACACTGTAAACTCTGCCTTTTGCATTGAAAGTGACTCAAGCTCCTTCTTCAATTCAATCTCTCTAGCTAAGGCCTTGTCTAAATTTGCCTTGATCGCTACTTTCTGATTGATCTTAATGGCTTCCGAGTCGAGGGCAAGAGTGAGACGATACCAAGCGTCAATAAGCTTTCGTTCCTTGTCTTCAGGTGCAATGCCTTGAGAAAGAGCGTGATGGAGAGAAGAATACCGGTCTGCATCATCCATATATTTCGAAACATGCTCTCTTAAAGGCGTTGCATCGACAACTTTTATCTGTGCGATAACTTGGAGGATCTTCTCGACTCCATCCCTGAGTGAAGTCACAAAAGTAAAAGGGGTTTTGATGACCTTCTCAATTAGGTCCCCTCCTAACATTTTTGCACGCTGTCGATCGGCCTTTGAAATCAAATCATCAGGTTCAAACTTTGTGACAGTCAAAGTGGCTGGGAGGCTCGAACTACACATAATGGGTTTATCTCGAGTCACGTCCCTTGAAGGCTTGTGAGTAGGGTCGAAAGAAAGAGTGGCGTTAGTCTTCCCCAAACGTGATGGGTCAATTTCCTTAGTAGCCAAATCAAAGGTAGTCAAACCTTGAATGGAAAACTCGCTCGTAGAAGGGCTAGCAGCAGTTGGTGTACACTTCTCTCCTGCTCTTTTCGGAGGATAATTGTCATCCTGCATTGGAAGAATACCAAGATTGTCATTCTCAAAAAGTTCTTGGATGCCAGAAATAGCTTCAAGGTCATCGTGAAGGTAACAAAGGTCTTTAATGGGTTCAAGATCAAAATCATCAAAAAGAGAATTAAGACTCACTTGTGCACTGCCACCAGAAAGGTCAGGAAGCGAATCCATATCGACACCACGATCAGGCGCTTGGGCAACCCCCTCATGAGCCAAATTCTTGTTGGGATTGTCCCTCTGCCTTTTGCGTCTCCAGTGAGAATCTGAGTTGCCACTGTTCCGCTCGGAATCTGATGCATCCTTACCTTTGGTCACCTCCATGTCTTGAGGCGTTGAGACTACACGGGAAGGCCTATGCTTGGGAAAATGTGCCTTGTCCACGTACGCACCTCCTAAAGACTCATCAGTAGCCTCCAAAATCCCAAAAGAAGGCTTCCCATCGCTTCGGTGCTTCACGGGCTCAACTGCTTCATTAGGCTGTTTTATCTTGAGTCTTTTCTTGCTTGGGTTAACATTCCCCATCGGTTGCTCAGCCCTACTTGAAAAGAAACCATCAGATCTTCTAATCCACCAATTCATATAGTCCTTCATGCACGGAGCCCCGTGCTCAGATGGGCAGGCAAGGATGAAGAACTCTGAACCAGTAGCAAGACGAAGACATCGACGCTAGAAGCATACTACTTGCTCTAAGGTGACGATGCGAAAGTCCTCATTAAGCTCCCCAGGGATGTGTTGATTGAAACCAAACTGTCGACCAAAGCGGTGAGGGCTATATGGTTCAACTATACATACACTTCCACGACAAGAGGCCAGGTAGCTAAAGGGTTGGCTGATGAAGTAATCTGCATAAGAGCTAGGTAGCTTGTCATCATCCACCAGAATCTCTCGATGTCCTTTAAAAAGGCCCAAGCGATGAAACTTGAGGCTACTAACGGCACGAAATAGCTCACGCGCCGTAACCTCGTCATAATACTTGGCTGCACCTTCTCCGGAGTATCTAAACATGCGTGGAACAGCCTTGGAACGAGACCCTTCGAGTTCAAAGTGAGTGTCGAAGTATTCGGCCAACCAAGCATTCAAGTAATGTGCAGGAAAAGTGGCATCACATTTACTAGGAGTCTTGGAAGACACAATTTCATTCAAGCCCCTATAAATGTTGGCTAGGACTGGGACTGCAAGGCAGTATCTCTTACCACGAGCCATCGCACTTACGCTCTTGAAAACACCAGGCCTGATTAAGTTTGGTCCCCCGTCGAGAAGAGCGAACTCACACAGCCAACACAAGATCAAAGCAGCTAACCAAGTCTCTCCTATAAGCCTTCTCTCCACCTTGAGCACATTGAAGGGAGCCTCGTCTTCTTTAGTCAGAATTTTGGGGGCGTCGATTTTACCAGAGGGGTTATGAGACTGCTTGCCTCTTGCATTCCTCTTTATTGACCTTCTAGTTGACGGTTTCTGATATTTAGACTCGCCGCAGAACCAAAACTTCACCCATGCGGCTGTAGTGACCAACTGCGAACCACCAAGCTCAAGACTCAGGTGATGGAATGCAGCAAAAAGATGACGACAGCATGAGGGGAGAGATGATATGTCTTTCGAGTTTGGAACTACCTCTTCGAAAAATGAGCCGTACACCGGAAGTCCACCAATCGAATGCAAGTCCCATAAGCTAATGGAGATCTCTCCTATAGACGTGTGCAATGTGTTCGTAGCCGCAGACCAACACTCCAAAAAAGTTTGTAAGACATGAGTGTTTCGATCGTACGTGAATAACGATGCAAGTAATGGCTGGTAAAGATTGGCATCATTTAAGACTTTAGTATTGCGACTCAATATGTCTTCTAGCCACTCCCAATATTTAGGGAGGTAGAAAAATTCCCCCTTATATTGGAGTGGAGGGGTCTTGGAAGAAGGTAGGGCCCACTGCACTCCTCCTGCACTTATTCGACGACCAAGAAGAGGAAATGGATTGATGTCGCCCGCGGTTGAATGAAGGTTGGAGGCCAAAGTAAACGTCCTCGAAACGACGTGTGAATCCTTTCTAATCAGGTCATGCAGTTCATGAGATGATTCGACCCACCATCGAGATAGACTCGGAGGACGAGGAATGGCAGTAGATGAGGATAAAGGAACACTGCTACTAGGTGGATGGACTTTCAAGATGACGCCTTCCTCCGCAGGTTCATTCGTAGAGCGCAAGAGGGTGATGGATTGATCATTGAGAGTCCTTGATGAGTCGTGAAAGATGACCATGATGGAGCGCACTTGACTGCAACCACTTGGAGGAGACAAAGCGTGTAGAGGTCGCGACTTGAGAAAATATAGGAGAGTCACAAGTTGAACAAAGGGTTGACAGGCCCGAGTCACCAAACACACCTGACAGCAAACCAAAGGAAAAGATGAATACCTTATTCATTTAAATGCTCCTTACTAATAAATTTATACAATAATAAGAATAATTATAATAGTAATAATAATGGTTTAAAAAAAAAAAAAGAAGAAGAAGAAGGAAGGAGCACATGCAGCCACGGTTCATTAAAAAAGAAAAGCATATAGTATTGAGACATCCAAGTGCTTGAACATCTTAGGTACGTGTTGCAATATATGTATGCATGAAAAGAAAAAAAGACAAGTGCAAGCTTGCATGTACACTATCCAAACTTGAAAATAAAACCATGTTCATAGTTTATTGGATATTAGGCATGCCGTTGAAATTCAAGGCTGCAAGGAAGCCATGTGTCCGTGTGGGGGCATTGGAGCTTTAGGCGTGTATTTAGCATGCACCTTGGTTGACACTTGAAGATGAAGGCAACAGCACAAAGTCTAAGAGGAAGGCAGCCTCACAAAGTCCAGGATGAAACCGCCAATGCTCGAATCCGCAAGATGCTGAAAGAAGAGGAGCGTAGTTCAGAGATGAAGCAGAAATCCCACTGTAGTATCGCCTCCAAGAGATGACAATTGGTGCTTGAATCCAATATGTGGCTCTCTCAATGCTCCGGCGCCAACAGCTGCGAGGTGGAGACGAAAAATTACGCAGACGAAGCACTCACGCCGATGGTCGCTAGACAGAAGGCAGTGAGAAGGGCTTGTTAATGGAATTCTCGTACTGATGATCACGAAGCAACGGCAGGGGCAAAGGCAGTGAGGAGGATGTGCTGACGGAACTCGCCGATGATTGCGGGACGAAGGCAATGGCAAAGGCAGTCCGAAGGATGCGCCGACGAAACTCTCGCACTGATGGAAGGATGCACTGACGAAGCTTTCGTTATTATGGAAGGATGCGCCGACTAAGCTCTCACACTGATGGAAGGATGCACTGAAGAAGCTTCTGCTATGATGGAAGGATGTACAAAACTCACGCACTGATGGAAGGATGCATTGGCAATGGCCGCAAAACGAAGGCTTTGAGAAGGTTGCGCAGATGAAGCTCTCACACCAATGGTCACGAGACAAAGGGCAGAGAAATTGATGTGTTGCTGAAGCTTACACCCCGTGTCTGAGGAAAGCAAGAGGACTGCTGTGCTCGAAGCCGTCGGACGCCAAGATAAGAAGGACAAGATGGTAGACTCGCTTAAAACTGAGGCTTGGCTCACGCAGTACTAGCTTCTATGACCTTGGCTCATGCAGTGCCAACTTCTATGACCTGCACAGAGTGAATCAAACTGTTCAACATGAAATAATAATGAGGAAAATACAAAGACGAGCACAAGAAAGAATGGAAATAGAGGAAGAATGCCTGCATCGGCTGAAGAAAAAAAGCAAACGAAGGATAAAAAAAACAAAGAACGTGTTGCTAGGCTGCGCAGAAGAAAGTGGTAGATACCTTCACGCCTCCTTTGAGATTTGTCTTCACTTGGAGACCATCAGGTTCACTTTTATAAGTAGGCTAGGTTGTAAGAAAAAGAAAACCCTAGCATCCTAAGGGTTGCCGCTACAACATTGTGAAAAAAAAAAAAAAAAAAAAAAAAAAAAAACAGTGCGGCTAAAGGAAGAGCATGCTTGTTGAACAAGATAGTTGCGGCGCCGACTTGCTTAACAAGACTAAGGTGGGCTTGCACTCCAAAGAGGACGTCCCTAGCGTGAGCCAGGCCCGTGGAAGTGATACCCAAGTGTTCATTCAAAAAAAAAAAAAAAATGTGCAACCAAAAGACATCTTGGACGGCAAAGTTGTAATATACAACACTGGGATGAATTAAGCCCATGTTTTACTTGGATGAAAGCCCCTGTGAAACCAAATCCAAAAAAATATATATATGATAATAATAATAATAATAAATAAATAAATAAGTAAATAAAATGAAAGAATACTTCAAGCCTCGTCTTCCTTGCATTAGAAAGATGCAAAGCTGAATCTTGAAGTGGGGGCATTTATAGACATCAAAATTTTATGATGTACTTACAATCGTCCGATTGTTCATGATAAAATAATTGTGATCAGATCAATCTCCAATTGATGACGTGGATGATTAACAAATAAAATCAAGCCACGTGGCAACATCAAATGAGAAGAGCCATATGGCAATGTCAGAAGAAAATACCTATATGGAAAGTTCTTATTAAATGAAAGACCAAATTAAATTCATAATTAACTCTTAATAAATGCTGAGAGAAAATTCCAAATTAAATACGATTGAGTTGCCTATAAATAAGGAGCTTTTCATATGAGAAGCGGAGAACATTTAGAGAAAAAAAAAAACTACTGACACTCTGCCAAAATAGAGAGTCAACTCTAAAGTTCACAAGAATTCCATTGTTCATCAAGACCTATTCCTACTTTTTCAAATCAAAGTGGGGATTCTCCTTTAACCTAGTTCGAGATCAAGCCAACGGCCCTTGCATTAAATCAAGCACGTTCAACTATTCGTTCAACTTGGAGACGTCAAAGTACGATTCAAGATCAAGCTTCATAGCCCTTGGATCGTAAAGTCACTTGGAGATCGAATCAGAGGAGTTTATTGTATTCTTTCATTGTAAAGATTCATACAGAGGATTGTACTCACATATATATACAAATCAAATACAAGTTGATTATTTGTTACACTATTTCGTAATCGTGTGATTTATCTTTTACAAAAATTGTGTGTATAGTAAGTACAATGATAATATTAATAGTAGACCTAGGTGAAAATTAGAAAATTTTGTCAACTTAATGGTTGTGAAAAATGCAGTGAATTTTTTTGTATATTGCTCTTTTTTTTTCTTCTTTTTTTTTTTTTTTTAGAGAAGTGCTACATTTACAATATTTTTTAAATCCAAGGTGTAAAGTTGTTACCGGTTCTAATTTAACCCATTACTGAAATTATTTTTTTGCTATCAATTACAATCTATAACAACCTGCTACAAAGGATTTGTTGTAAAAGTATTGTGAAAAATATTATAAATGTAGCATTTCTCTTTTTTTCTTGTTTTTCATTTGATAAAAAAATATTATTTTATTTATTAACTAATATTTGAGCTTAATAAAATTAAAATTTGGGGCCTTTTTTCTCACCAAAGACAAATCTGCACCACATTCCTTCAAGAACTTTAAAGATTCTCTAAATACATCAAAAAATGCATGAAACATAATATTGGAGTTAGTGTACCAAAAATTGCCGAAGTAGAGCACTGTGCCAAAAACTCTTTGGTGAAAAGAGAACTCCCAATATGTGTCAGATTGAAGATTTCTAAGGCCGAGATCATCATCTTTAGATTTACAGTGGGAGAAAAGAACTTCATTGTCAAGGTTGACAATTCGTACATAGTTCTTTTCAAAATGTTTGGATATCACTGTAAATGCACTGCTTATGCCAAAGGTTTTTTTTTTTTTTTTTTTTTTTTTTTGGTTTTTTAGAATTTATGCCAAAGGTTATGACAATAACAAGCCAAAAAAAAAAAATGATAATTGGGATACTGTTCTCTGATTCTTTTTTTTTTCCCCCAATGTTTCGAGAAGGTATTGGGTTGCACTTAAAAGGTAAATTTCTTTTGTTTTTATAGCTATACATGTCAAGTAGAATATGACTCCCCTAACTCATGCTTTGTTTTCTACTTTATGCTCTACTAAGTATACATACTCCCTCTGTCCCACTTTATTTGTCCTCTATTCTATTTTAAGATGTCTCAAAATATTGTCATGTTTCTAAACATAGAAGTCATTAATTTACTAATGTTCTTATTATACCCCTGTTTCTAAACATAGATTTAATAATTCAATTTTTTGATAAATTTATTTAAGGATATTTTTGGAAACTTATACATTTTTAAAAGGTAGACAAAACAATAAATGATGTTTCCTTAAAAAATTTAACTTTTCAAACAGGACAAACAAAGTAAAATGGAGGGAATAGTTGTTTTCAACAAAAGAAAAAAGGACTAATACATAGTTCACCCAAATACTAATTAATAGACCATGAATTGAACTTTAAAGTGTGCCCTTAGGGCATTAGTTAACAAAAGCCATAAATTATATATGAATAACTATTGTAATAAATACCTATTAATTATTATGATAAATGCATGTTAATAATAATTGTCATAATAAATACTAGTATAAAGACATAATAATAATAATAATAATAATAATAATAATAATAATAATAATAATAATAATAATAATAATAATAATAATAAATACTTATTAATACTTACCATAATTATCAAATTTCATATTTCCATATGAAATAAAAGTGAAAGAAAATTTATTTTTTTGGATAAAATAATCTTTTATTGAACTTTTCTTTGAATTGTGCAGGTTATTGGCTAGTATATTTTAATTTGAAAGACAATGTATAAATAATTTTATCGCGTTTACTTTTAAACCCTCAACAAAAAATAGACAATATTTAAGTAATTTATTTTAAGGCAAAAGTTAGGGCCCAAAAAAAAAAAGAGAGAAACAAAAAAGGGAGTGGCTGATTTGACTACAAAATAGGATGCCGAGAAAACCAAAAAAGAAAAATCTGTCAAATTAAAGAAAATTAATGGAACCAATGAAGACCAATGAGAATGTGATGAACATGACAATGATTTTTGCACAAGAGTCGATGAGGAAAAACATGGGAAAACTCTTCCGATACTTGAATTTAAAAATATTGAAATTCCTAGGGAAATATCATAAGGATTTTGATCCTTTTATATCCTTCCTTTCATAACCTGAACTCATCCTATATTACAACCTTTGAATAAAGACCTTGAAGTCTTGCTGATTGTAGGCACACCTTTAGCTTTGATAATATTTCTCTTGGGTTAAAAAGAAAAATTGCTTAGGATTATCAAGCTCCACCAACTAACATCTTTAAAGACAAAATTTCTTAAATTCTCGAGTGAGTTGAAAAAAATTTCTTAAACTTGGAGTGTACCCTTTCTTTTCTTCCAACAAGCACAACTCTAAAGAGAAACATAATTAATCAAATTGTAGAATGATTGCAATAAATTTTCAAACCTAGGACATTCTCCCTCTTGCTTGTTCCCAATATATGTGATTTCCAAGCATTTCCACATTTCATTTCTTTGATTGTCTTTAAAGACTCAATCAGAAAAGGTTCAAAAGAAAGAAGCAAATTTGATTACATGTTTTTAATGATTTCAAATCTATCTTAGTAAACATTTCCACATTTCATTTCTTTGATTGTCTTTAAAGACTCAATCAGAAAATGTTCAAAAGAAAGAAGCAAATTTGATTACATGTTTTTAATGATTTCAAATCTATCTTAGTAAATAAATTAAGTTAACTCTTAAGCATTATGACTAATTAAAAGGGTTGTACAAAGGTTCATCTTTTGCTCATTTGACAAAGAAAAATATTTAATACCACCATTCTGCATTGAATGATATTTTTAAAGAAAAGGGGTGGGGGGGATATGAAATTTCATTTCATAAGTTTTCATGAAAAATTCATTTTTAAAGACGATTTTTAACAACGTTTGGACTTGATCCTTTGTGAGTGAGGGAAGTAGGTAGCCTTTCAAAGGCCTGATCACAATCACCCAAAAAATATCCTAAGAATCAAAATTAAGACCTTTTTTCAATGAATTTTAGGATAGGAATGTCTATTTTGCATCAAGAATGTCTGCACTATGGGAATGGCCCATTAGTTTTTGTATGCAAACATGTTTACAATTTTTTATGCAAAGCATGTCATCAATTTTCTGCGAAAGCATGTCTAAACTAGGGGCATTGGCAAAAACTATTTTCATCTACTCAACATTTACTATCAATTTTTAGTTTGAATGATGCCATGTGTCCTAGAAAAATGTTTAAAAAAAAAAATTCACTACCAATTTTCTGTTTGAAATATGCCAGGTGTTGTAGCAAAGCATCAATGACATGTTTGTTAGCAGTGATAGCAATGAAAGGGATGGAAGGGAGTCAGTGATGAGCTATAGTCATTGGAGCAGATAGTGCTTAGTTTCTAATTTTTCAATTTTAATTTGTACTACTATGACCGTTTGGTTTAGTTTTCGGTGTTATTGTTACCCCATTTGAAGTTTCGAAGTTTGATTGATTATTTGATTTTGCTATGAAATTCAAGGAATTTTTTATTATTATTTGTTGCATGTAGAGAAGATGATTTTTTTCAACTACACAGATAGATATTAATATTTGAAATCAAATGTGTCACGCAAATTCACAAACTTTTTTAGAATATTAAAACATTAAAAAAAACAGATAAGAGATTTATACTACTTTTTAAATATTAAGAAAAAGATAGAAATTATGTTAGTCACCCAAATTTTTACCTTAAATCAACAAAAAAAAAAAATAAAAGACCATATCATTGGACAAATGCATAAACTTCAAGTTGGGATGAATGAAAAATTATGACAATAAGTTAAAAAAAAAAAAAAAAAAAAAGATATAGGAGTAATTTACTAGCATTATCACACATGCTTCGCGCATGCATTCACTACAACAAAAATGGACTATGATGCAAAATCTAGTGAAGAAAAGTAAATTCATCACTAAATGATAACATTCGGTAGGAAAACAAAAATTTGTCACTGATTTTGATAAAATATTGTACTAAGGTGACAAAATCAATATTTCGTCACTAAAGATATTCATATTGGTGACGAAATAGGTTTTTCATCAATATAGTTCATGAAATAAAAAGGCACCATTGGTTTTTTTTTTTTTTTTTCGCGGGTTGTACTATTGCGTATGGCGATGGACAGTTTCGTCACCAAAAGTGATATCTATGGTGATGAAAGGTTTGCATCACCAAATACAAACAATAGGTGACGAAATACTAATCTCGTCACGGAATATATAAGATTTAGATTTCATTGGTGACGAAATAAGTTTTCATCACTATTGGTAAAAAAAATTAGGTTTCACTGGTGACAAAATAAGGTTTTGTCACTATTGGTAAAACAATTATATTTTAGGCACCAGAGTACTTAATTTCTTGTATTTAATTTTTTTTTTTTTGGTACATAAATCTCATTTACCCATTTATTACCAATTTAACTTATTACTTCTAACCCTAACCCAAACCCAACCCAATCCAACCCAATTATTATTATTAAACCCCAACCCACCCCATTACCCAATGATCAAAATTACCAAAATGCCCCTAAAACTTGAAAATGACCAAAGTACTCCTAAGTGTCTCATATTATAACGATTTGAGATATGAAAAAATCACCGTAACTCACACATAATCATAATTGCTTGACGGGGACTATTACCTTCGGGGTACATCCTATAACTCCCACGTCTCCTATAAACACGCTTGCAATCATATTTAAAGTATTTTGTTTCTTTTTGCTTTAATTTTCCTTTGCATATTTTCTTTTATTAAGCATATCATGCATAGGCATATAAAAGAGAGAAAAGAAATACCCAATGATGTTAAACTTTTGACATGGCACTTTTGCTATGTCGAAATATACAAATGTCATTTCATGATTGACAGGCAACAGTGGTGAGATGGTTATTTATGTCTTTCTCTCAAGATTTTTTAGTTTTTCCCGTTAAAAAGAGTGATACGAGTGTTAAGTACAAGAGATTACTTAATCTTACTCATCACAAAAACAAGCCACAAAGCTCACTTGCTTAGTTGTGCATTGAGATGCTCATCTAAGCTACAAAAGATACAAAGTTTAGAAAACTTCGTTTCAATGACCATCCAAGATACACAAGTACCAAAGTACACAAACGCCTACTGTTTTTGTATTTTCTGATTTTTCAATTTTTTTTATTTTTATGAAAAACAAAATAAAGTAAAACTGAAAATAAGTAAACAAAAACATGTTAAGCAAAGAAAAACATTAAAACTAGACTAACTCAAAACTATAAAGCAAAACACATAAGTAATGCAAGCAAAAAAAAAAAAAAATAGAGGGATAGAGAGAAAAGTGACAAAATCACTTCGAGCCTTTTTCCTTCCACACCTTGGAAGAACCTTTCTATTTAGCAAACCCTTAATCCGACGTAAGGGGCAAGAATTGAAACCATTCAAGTTCAAAAGACATGAGGGCTATAAGTAGATCTCCAAGAGGAGCAAAGGAGGATGGAAACTGATTCTGGTTTCCCGATGAGATCATATTGTTGCTCTGTTGAGTGGCTAACCACTTATAGCAATTAGGTCAAGTATGTCCAATCGCTCCACAGTGATGACAGAGATGTTGCTTCTTCTGTTTATACTTTTGAGTTCTTAGCCCTAGGGTTTTTAGTCTCTTTCTTAACAAGTTTAAGGGGTACTCCTATGATAAACTTACCATTGTCTATATTCTCACTAGCTAAAACAGTTTTGACATTAGTGTTCTTAGATTCAACATTATTAGTAGGAGAAACAAAAACAGTGATACTAGAGGAAGCAATATTAGGAGAAGAGAAATCTTACCCTAAACCGATTTAATCGAAAGCGGAATTCTGTAAACTGAACATCTCATCAAGTTTTGCACTTGCAGTCCTCTCCAGCTAAGCTCTGACTTACAATAGCTCCACTTCAAGCTTCTTGGTCTTCTCAGCCAAGAAATTATTCTCAAATTTCAGTGCTCCAATTGTTTGATTAGCTTCGTCAAACTTTGTGGAGATTTCTTCTCGTTCGAGCTCCACATCACTGAGCTTCTTGGTGGCCAACCTATATAACTTCTCATGCTTTTCCAAGACTTTGTTTAATTTTGCATTGTGTGGATGTCATCTTGCTCATCCATCTTTTCAAACTTAGATTCCAACAAGTCCTCTTCTTTATCCACATCTTTAACAATCCTCTCAATAGGATTTACAGTGGCAGTGAAGGCATTCAGGATTCCATCATCCTCATTTTCTAAATCATCCTCAAGTTATGTGTCGCTAAATGTAGCAGCAAGTGCCTTGCTTTTCCTAATGGTCTTGAGATATGTAGGGCACTCTTGTTTTATATGTCCAAAACCTTGACACTCGAAACACTTAGGTCCTAAGAGAATAGTGTACTAACCGCCATCCCTAGCATCCTTCTTCCCTTTGTATTGGCTCTTGAATTGTGATGAACTGGACTACTTGCGGTCTTTGTCAAATCCTTAAGCATTGGTATTCTTCATAAACTTTTTGAACTGCTTGGTGATATAGGATTTCATCTTATAATCTTCATCGTCAGAAGACTCATCTGTATCACTGTTCTTAGCCTTCAATGCCATGCTCTTACCCTTACTAGATTTCCTAATCCTTGTTAAACCCAACTCATAAGCCTGCAGATTGCCAACCAGCTCTGTAAAAGGAATTTTGTCAATATCCTTTGATTCCTCAATTGCAGTGATCTTGGCATGAAATCTCTTAGGTAGAGATCTGAGCACCTTTCTAACAATCTTGGGTTCAGGAATGGTTTCCCCAACATTAAAGGTTGAGTTCACTATGTCATTGAGCTTGGCATAGAACTCATTGAATGACTCATCCTCCTCCATCTTGATCTCTTTGAAGCTTGTAGTGCGCCTCTGAAGCTTCAAATCCTTGAGAGCCTTGGTTCCCTCATAGGTTGTTTGGAGAATGGTCCATGCTTCCTTTGCAGTTTCAGTGGAGAATATCTTCTTGAACTCTTCATTTATGACCGCATTGAATAAAGCATTCAATGCCCTGCTGTTGAAGTTTGCTGCCTTGATCTTAGCATCATCCTAATCAGCTGGCGCTTCCTTCGGCTTGGTCCAGCCTATCTCCACAACTTGCCACACTTTCTCATCTAAAGACTACAAGAAAGCTCTCATGCGTACTTTCCTGTATGCATAGTTAGTGCCATCAAATAATGAAGGTATAATAAGAGATTGTCCTCTATCCATGACAACAAGAGTCAATGAATCACACAGCAAAGATTAACCCTAATCAGAGTGTGTCTGCTCTGATGCCACTTGATAGGCTAAGAATGTATTGACCCCTTGTGATAAATTAATCAATTATTTTAGTTGAGTTACTTAATTAATCCAATTAACATGCAATATGCGTGATAGCACAAAAAAATCACCAACTATTATCACGACAAGCAGTTACAAGAAAATGAATCACAGTACCTTATATCAACCTACAGTTGAACCCTTACCGCAATACCTAATTGGACTTATTCTATAGTGATAATCTCTCATTTTCAATGCACGGCTCCCAGTACGTGACTAACCAATCAATGTGCAAATCCTAGTATGCGGCTTACTCACCAACTTGAGAAAGATGTTGGCTGCAAAGTTCTTCAGTTTATCAACATGGTGAAGATCACGAAGCTCCTTGATCGTAAAACCCAATGGTGTACAAATGCAACAGCTTCTTTAAAAGAAAGATGAACTAGGGCAAATTCTGTCTCCGTTCACAATTTGAATGAACAAAACTTTGCTTCACACTCACGCAACCTATGACAGCCCATAAATAATCCTTATATATGTTTAGGGTTGTGAAAAAAGAAAACCTAAACATGTACACACGGATTGGAATGAAATCAGAACTAAAAATCTAATTTTCATAAATCTCGATAGAGAGCTTATCTATCGAACAGCTATCGAGCATCGAGCTAAAACTGTCTTTTAAACCTCGATAGATTATATCTGTCGAGCTTTAAAATCCAGCACTTCTTCACTTGTTTTTTGAACAAATTTGCATGGCTTTCACACTTGAACTTGAAACCTTGTTACTTGAAGTATTAAACACATCCTAAATCTACCCAATTACAAGTAAAGTTTGTTTTGTCAAAAGATTAGCCAATTCTATATTGATATATGTTTCTAACATGATTCACATATGTCCTAACAATATGATTTCAATGTCACATTATGTAATAAGGCTATCTAAAAAATGAAGAAATCCACACACAAACTATGATTTCAATGTTATTTCAATATTCATTTTTTAGAGCTAGCCTTATGACATTTCTGACCATGTTAGTAGTTCTAAATGCGCTGCTTTTTTAAGAAATAGTGTAAACCTCAAATTGAAATAAGTGAAAAATATATGATACTAAATCAACAAAAAAGATAGAAGCCTCATTGTGCAAAGCTTGTGTGATAAGACTAGTAATTGATAAAGTTGATAGTGTTAGAGTGATGAGCCAGTGTTAAATAATTAATAGTGATTTCATATCTTTCCTCTATTGTTTTTCAAAAGGTTGTTTTTTCTTTTAGTTTAAGCATAATTATGTAGCTTTTGTTAACTAGAGCCCTAAGGGCACATGAAAAACTACAATTAATGCTTAATTAAATAAAACTTTTATACTTTTCTTTCCTTAGAGTGCTATTAATAATCAATTAAATATACTTTTTTTTTCAAAACTAAAGTAAAATAATGCCTAAATATTCAAAAAAAAAAAAAACATACACAACCATGAATTATTCCTGCAAAGCAATGAACTTCTGACATGCGAATTTTTTTTCTTCAAAAAATGTGTATTATTGGTTGAAGGTTGAAGAATAATAAATGCTTAATTATGAACTATAATTCATTGGTTTATTATTCTTTAAAGGTCATTGTTTCTTTGGTTTATAAACATACACAGCCACCAAATAATTGCATTTATTTTTAGAAGTCATAATTAAGCATTTACTAAGAATTATTCTTGATCTCAAAGAAAAATATTATTATTCTTTAACCTGCAAACCAATTAGTTGCAATATACATTTTACAAAGAAAGAAATACATATGTCTATAATTCATTGGTTTGCAAGAAAATACTCATAGTGGTTGTATAAGTTTACATGTATAGCTATAAAAACAAAAGTAATGTACATTTCAAAAGCAACCAAAAACCTTTTGGAAACATTGGAAAAAATGAATCAAAGAACAATTTCCCAACTAGCTTCGTTTTGTCTTGTCATTGTCTTAGCCTTTGGCATAAGCAATGCAGTAACAGTGATACCCAAATTTGAAAAGAACCATGTACGAATTGTCAACAACCTTGACAATAGTGTGCTTTTCTATCATTGTAAATCTAAAGATAACGATCTCGGCCTTAGAAATCTTCAGGCCGGCAAATATTGGGAATTCTCTTTTCGCTTAAACTTTTTTGAAAGAACGCTCTTTTTCTGCAATTTTTGGTACACTAACTCCTCTAAAATTAAGTTCCATGCTGTTTTCGATGTATTTACAACAGCTGTTGAATTCATTCAGGGTTGCGGTGGATACTATTGCATTTGGATAGCAAAAGAGGATGGACTATACTTATATAATGTAGAAACGAAAACAGCTATGAAGAAGCATGATTGGGAAATAGGACTACAAATATAAAAGTGACAAATGATGTATGAGGGAAAATCTTGTTAATAAAAGGGAAATCTTTTTTTTTTCCAAAATTTTTTTTTAATTTTTTTTATGTTTCCAATTTCGAAACTCTAACTATTTTTTATTTCATGATTGTTTTAAGTTTTATTGCAAATTATTTATTCGAATGATGCCACCTAGATGCCTGATGAACACATTGACATGAACTTGGCTTGGCCTTTTTCTTAAACTTTTTATTTTTGTGAAATATACAGATTTTCATACAAAGTCCAAGTTCATGGAAACTTGACCAACATTTAACCCATGCTTTGCTAAAAGGTGAAATAATCATGGATCTTTTTTTCTTGTTCTTTTTTTATTATAATGGGAATAATCATGGATCTTCTATATTCTGCAATGACTAAAAAATATTGACATAGTGGATCATTGTAGACCATGTATGTACTAGGGATTCAAATAATGGTTAAATGATTAAATTCACCACTTTCAGACAATTTGAACTTCTGAGAGAATTAGAAAATTATTATTAGGTCAAACTTTGGGCCTCCCTATAAAGACTAACAACGAAAGAGATGGCCAACCACATGAAATTCTCCAACAATCTCATAAATATATGGTGTACCAAAACATCAAGTATTCATCAATTTTTGTCATTTTTCGACAAATTTCGCGAGAACTATAGTTCTCAATAAATACATAAATTCTATCTCACATTTCAAGTTCTAAATATCAAATCTCATGTTAGGGTCACATTTATTTATAATTGGCATATCCTTTGACAAAACTCACTTTACTTATATTTGAGTCTTAGTTGTCGTGTTTTTAAGAACATCATAAAGTAATTCTAATTAGAAGTGGTAACGTGGACATAAGTGCCACCTAGATTATGCCTCGGCCGAGTGGACCGGGTAGAGGGTAGATAATGGAGTCACCACCTAGATGAAGTTATGGAATCATGAATATACAACCCTTCTATGAAGGATTGATCTTACTAGAGCACGTGTCCAGAGTTTAGTTATAAGGATAGAAAGGTGTTAGGCACCCAACCACACCCAACCTAAGAGTCAGCCTCCACTCATTTTGTTCCATCCTAATTCTATCAAATAACCTACTAATATGCATCCTCTACACACACACATACTCAGTCTATTCTAAACATGCATTTAGCACACAATGCTAGAATACATCTCTCATGGCATAACATACATCACATTCATAATCTAACATTCATCTAGACATGGCATAACATTCATCCCATATTCATCATCCATCTCACCACATTATCATCAAATGCATCTCACGACAGCCTAACATACATCTAGGCATAGTATATGTGATACCATTCATCTAAGCATCCATAGCATCTCATCCGGGCAGCAAACATCGTCATATCATCCAAGGTAAGCAAGCATAGTACTGTATACACATAACATCATCTATCATCACCAACAAGCATATTCACCATATTCATTAATCAAATAAACAAGTTCGTCAAGTTAAACATGCATTGCTGACCAAAGCATGTGAAACATGTCATATTACTGACCCTAGACCTAATCATGTATAAACTGACCTAAATAGACCCTGAAACATGCATTAAAACTAAACAAAACAGAAAGGAGATCAAAAAAACATACAAATCTAGGTTTCTAGGTCAACCATACATGCTCATGCATAAGCATGCATAGGCAGAGTTATGGGGATAGGTACACATGCACAAGCATGCGTACATATCCCTACCTAGAAACACAGCAAGCAACACAGCTGTCAAAACTATGATAAACTAACCTAGCATGCATCTAATTATCAAAGAAGTAAACCAAATCTGCACAAAAGATAATCAAAGCAATAAAATAGGAAGCAAAACACCAAAATGAAAGAGCTTAGGTTAGATCTCACCACAAATACAAGAAGTCTTGCTGTTTGATTTTTTACCATTCCCCTAGTCAATCTACAAAACAAAATACCCAAAAGGTTAGTAAATTTAACTAGAAGGCTTACACCCAAAATAGGTCTCAGCCAAGAAAATTTATTTCTAGGATGCTTTTTGAAGTAAAAAACCTTCTCTTGAATCACTTTTTTGGAGTAGATTTGGTATCTTTTGGGAAAAGAGCCGTGTGGCCATTTATAGTGTTCAAAGAGAAGGTGCAGGGCTCTTCTTAGGCGATGTGGGATTAGCTCTAGTGCATTTTCATCAGAAGCTTTCCTTACATAACTTTTCTGAAGCCCTAATGCATATGAATGCTCAAGGTTGCATACATATTACTTAAGTATGCGTACACATTACTTAAGTATGTGTATGCATGCTCAAGACTCTGTACACATCCTTAGGGTTTACGCAAGGTTTTTGTCTCCCAAAAACATCCTTCAACTAAAGAGTTCCTTTGGTTAGGCCATAGATCATCCCCAAACCTATCTAGTGATATCGCCATGATGTGATATGATCATTGGCTACTATAGTCTAGAAGTCTGGTTTTACTAGGCCGGTTGAATGTCTAACACCTTCTCAATTTTGTAACCTAGCCTCCAAAATTTGATCAAGGGTAGTAGATTAGACTTTTCCCTTGAAATCTTCTCCTTTTAGATTGTAACTAGGAATCAAAGTGTTGTATTTTGCTTTAGATTGTATCTAGGATGAAAGCAACGTAATATATATTTATTTTCAAGAGATGTATCTTTCTTAATTAATTAATAAAACAATATACTTTCGGATTTATTTTTGTTATTTTTTTAATTAAATAAGTGGCAACTCCATTGTAAAACCCTTGACCTAAAAGGGAGAATAACAACAGTAGGTTCCTCTCCACTGTTTCTTGGAAGGCAATGAACACAACTCTACCCCATTCACATGAGATCCTAGAGGCGTAGTCTCTCACAATCATGGATCCCGTTGCACCAGCATCTCTTGAACCTCCTATCAGTCCAAATTTTCGTTGCTCTACTCAGGTATGCGCTCCTCTACCTTATCTCACTAATTATCACTGTTATTTTGCTCTTGCCTCCATCCATGAGTCTTACACATATTGTCAGGCCCAATTTGACCCTCTTTAGTAGAAATCTATGTCCAATAAACTAGATTTCCTTCAAAAAATTCACACTTGAGATATGGTTGATTTGCCTCCTGCTCAGTCTGCAGCAAGTTCTAAGTGGGTCTACCAGATCAAGACTGGGGCTGATAGAACTGTTGAACGACACAAGGCTCGCTTAGTTGCCAAAGGTTTTATTCTAGAATATAGTATTAACGGTCACCAAATAGCACATGGCCCATGGCCCAACCTAGAAGCCCGACAACCCACCAGGTTAATAGGTGGCGTGGCCCATTGCTATTGAGGCCTATGGGTAGCCCACTAGCCCAGTGGATCAGGCCGTGGGATAGTTTTCATACTCATGGGCACCTAGTGCTCTAGCCTAGTAGCCTAGCCCATTGGCCCAACCCAATAACTCAGAATTTATAACAAAAAATATAAAAAAGGTGTATGAAGGATAGATCTTGATATATTATAAAGGAATTTATTATGAAAACTCCCCCAACCACTATGACTCTTAAAGTGATTGTGCTAAACTTAGTTTACTATATATATATTTTTCTAGTGGTCTAGCAACTTTGAATTAACCATTTGACATTTTTTTTTATTAAAGATAAATATAAAAAACCATTTAAAGCATTAATAAAAAAAAATTAAATAGGTTTCCATCAACAAAACAAAAAATGATTTGATTGTAAAAAATTGTAATTAAGTATTAAATTCTTTTATTCTTTTCTTTAAAAATAATAGATTGATTATTCCGTTATAAAAAAATTGATTCTTTCCTTATAAAAATAATAAAATAATATGCTAACACAAGCCCATAGGTAGCTCATTAGGCCCAACCTAGTAGCCTAGCCCACTAAAGGCAAAATGGGCATTGCCCATGGGCTGGGTTTTCTCTTTCGATCCAGCCCAACTCAGCCCGTTAACTAGTTAATAACCCACTATGCCCAGCCCATTGTGCCCATAGGCCAAGTAAAAATGGGTCGGGCTGGCCTAACCCAACCCATTAACGACCCTTATATAGTATAGATTATGAGGAAAATACTTCTCCTACTACTCACTTTTCCTCCGTCAAATGCCTTATTGTCATGGCAGTTGTTCACCATTGGCCTCTCTATCGGATGGATGTGAAGAACGTCTTCCTTAATGGTAATCTTTAGGAAGGATTACACTTTCAACAACCCTCAGGCTATGCTCACTCTTGAAATCAAATTTTTCACTCCCCAATACTCTTTATGGCGATAAGCAAGCTATTGAGGCTTTGTTTGCAAAGTTTAGCTCAATAGTTGCTCAACAAGGTTTTACTTTGAGTCCTTACAACACTAGCTACTCTATTAATTTCTAAATCCTCTGCTGGTGTCATAACTCCAATTTAACCACCACTTGATTTTTCAAAGTTCTTCGATGAAAACTGGTGTTAGTTTATAGACCCCTAAAAAAACAGTTTGTGTAACCTAAGTTTATTGCCAAGTTGATACTTAAGTCAATTATGCAAATCTAGGTTAAACATTCATCACACATATCATTCAGTGGAAATATAAATAACACTATATGATGACCTAAGAAAACCAATGAAACAAACCAGTTTCAAGGTAAAAACCAGGAGGGAACGATCCCAAGAGAACAACCCACTAAATCAAATATTAGTTTACAGTCAAGAATATACCATTCGAAGTAAATTTAACTAAGATTATCCAATCTAGCTCTAAACCCCTCAAACTTCTTTCTAGTTTCAAGATAAAAACCTAGGGGGAACAATCCCAAGAGAACAACCACTAAATCTGAAAATCTTGGATTTGTGCTAAAACACACGAGCTTGTTTAGACCCCAAAAATTAAAAAATTACAGCTTAATTGTTTTTAATCTAACTGATCTAAGTGCGGAACAAGAGTAAATGAAGCACAATCACCGGACCTACTCTCTAAGCCATAAGCAAGCAAGCAACAATAAATTTAAAACTTAAGGTGCGTTCGTTTGGAAGGAAAACAGGGAGGATAGAAAATAGAGGATGGAAAATAGGATAGAAAATGCTGTTTTCCACTGTTCGTTTGGGAAAGGAAAATAGGGAGGATGGAAAACTCGAGAAAAGTTTTCTCTCCGGGCCCACTTTTTTTTTCCTTCCAAATCGAAAGGAAAATCTGGAGAGAAAAGTTCTATAGTAGCACTTTTACAAAAATACCCTCTTTTTACCTATTTTTTTCAACGTTTTTTTTTTCTTCTTTTTTTTTCTTTTTTTTTTTCTTTTTCTTTCAACGTTGACCTGAAAGTTTTTTTTTTTAACGTTAACAACAACAACGTTGTTGTTAACATTGGTTTTTTTTTTTTCTTTTTACTAAACAACGTTGTTCAGTGAACAACGTTGGTCTTTTTGTTTTGTTTTTTTTTTTTTTTTCAACGTTAACAACAACAATGTTGTTGTTAACATTGATTTTTTTTTTTCTTTTTACTGAACAACGTTGTTCAGTGAACAACGTTGGTCTTTTTTTTTTTTTTTTTTTTCAACGTTACTGAACAATGATGTTTTTTTTCTTTTCTTTTCTTTTCAACTTTACTGAACAATGATGTTTTTTTTTTCTTTTCTTTTCTTTTCAACTTTACTAAACAATGTTGTTGTTTTTTTCTTTTCAACATTACTAAATGTTGTTTTTTTTTTCAACGTGACTTGATCAAATTTTTACATTATAATAATATAAATTTATATATATGATGTGATAAATTTTATATTATTTAATGATTAAAAATAAATCTATTTTTTACATATTATGTAACAAGGGTATAATAGTCAATTTATATAAATTACATTTTCCATCCTTTCCTTTTTCTCTCCAACTGAACACAAGAGTTTTCCAACCTCCCACTTTTCCACTCCTCCAACCGAACACACAAGAGGGAAAACTAAATATTTTCCATCCTCCCACTTTTCCATCCTCTCATAATTTTCCATCCTCTCACTTTTCCACTCCTCCAACCGAACAGACCCTTAAAGAGTAAGGGAAGAGAGATGCAAACACAAGATAACACTAAGATGTGTTATTAAAAGAGAAAACCGAAGAACTCAGTAAAAAACCTTACCGTAACCCTCCAATCGAAATCAATCCACTAGTGAATAAGTTGGAGTATACAGATGACAAAAGACCCTCTAAGTGTTATTAAAGAGAAAACCGAAGAACTCAGTAAAAAACCTTACCGTAACCCTCCAATCAAAATCAATCCACTAGTGAATAAGTTGGAGTACACGGATGACAAAAGACCCTCCAAGCCCAGTCTACCCAATGTACTTGAGCCATCCAAGTTCTTGTTACCAACAGACTTCTCAGAGTCTTGTCTTCACTAGCTTTCCGGATCCTACAGTACCACTCAATTGCATCCGCCAAGCATCACCGGCTTTTTTTGGCAAATCCCAAATGCTTCCCAAGCTCCAAAACACTCTCTGCACTCTGAATATGTGTGGGTTGTGTTTGGGTACAAATCTCCTCTCAAGGTATGACAATGGGAAAGAGAATGAGAAAAGGTTACAATGATTTCTCACTAAGAATGAGTAGCTCTCTCTCTAAAATGTGGGTGTGTTGTATTGTAAAAACCTATTTAAGGTTTTCTCTTTGAATAGTCTCCTATTACTTTTATGGGTAATGAGGGTATATATAATATGGATGAAGGGTAAGAAAGTCACACTTAAAATCCTCTAGGCAGAGAGTTTCGTGGATACCTCGAGAGATGGCCTGTCTTGCGAAGTACTCGCGAAATGTAGCCTGACACTTGACTCTTTAGTTTCCAGCATGTGCTTCTCACGTGGCCTTTTCGCGGGAACCTTTACTCGTGAACTTCTTGCAAGCTAGTCGCAAAATTGCACTGATCTTCATTGCATGCTTGATTCTTCACCAACTTAATACTAAACCCAATACAATAAAATCCCACAAAATACAAGGAACAAAATTAATGCAATTACAACACTTTTTGTCATGGAATAAAGCCAACATAAAACATAGTTGTAAATCATAAATTACAATCTCCCCCTTTGGCTATTCCGTGACAAAACACCCTATAACAGACTCTAGACTTAAACGTGAGTTTGGGAATAGTGGCAAAACTCACTCACACCTAAATCTAAAACCTGTGATGAACTTGGAACAAAAATACCTATAACCTGAAACACTTTCATAAAACCTCAAAGTAAAGCAAGTAATAAAAAGACAAGCATAATATAACAAGTAAAAAAGCGATCAAATAAACATGATGTGAAACATATGAGCAACTTGATCAAACACAAAAAAGTCATATGGAAATTACTACAATAATCACACAGTAAAGCAAATGATCATCCAAACATGCAACCAATAAAGCACAATCACATAAGGATGTATGCATGTCCAACACATAAACACAATGCGATGAGAGCAACAAAGCATAAATACTAAAAGTGACTTAAGGCACCATAAAGCAACAAGAAAACAACACAACACAAGGCTTTCTTGATAAAAGGATGTCTTCTCCCCCTTGGTATTTGCATCTCTCCTTAAGAATGTGCACATAAGTCATATAGAAACGACGATAGTATAATCTCCCCCTATTTGTCACGAATAGACAAATGAATCAAGTGGAAGGAGGGAAAGAAAAGAAGATATGAACAATGATAATATTACATGAGGGGTGCAAGATGAATGGGAAAATGAAGCTCAAACAAGAGATAAAACATCTTAAAAACAAAATGCTACAAAGCGTAAAGAAAATGCTAAAGATGAGGAAAACAAATATAGAACAAGGCATGACATAGACACAAGAACATGTTATATGTGCTAAAAGGTCTAAAAAGACCTAACTAGAATGAGTGAATGCAAAACATATTAGGTGTTAGAGTGTGTGCATCAAAAGTGCATCTAGTGTGCATGTGTGATGTATGACCAATGCATGAGCAAGCACTCATGGGGCAAAGTGCGTAAAACACACAACCAATGATCAAAACATGATAAACATGAACAATTATGGTGATCCTCAAAAATTGGTACTCATTGGAGTTCAAAAGAGTGAAAAAAAAATACCATAGAGGCATTTTATCAAACACTTAAAGTGCACACACTACACATGTATGTTAAATAATGCGTGAACATATGAAAATCTTGCCAAAATACATGTTATTTTTGCCACAGGGGGCCAACATCCAAAGCAAATCATCATTTAAAACAAAACCAAATAAAAATGATTGACAAAAATTAAGTTTTCCAACCCCGATTTGAGAAAATCCCAACTATGAACATAAAACCCCCCAAAAACATAATCTAAGGATTAAAATCAATTAAAAGTGTTAAAAATTTCCTTAGAGATGTTTATGGAGTGTAAAACAATTGAAATTAGTTGGGTTTTGATATAGAAGCTTTGAAAAAGAGGGTTTAGAGAAGATGGATTCATAAGAGAGTCATATGAGGAGTTTTGAACCAAAAACTCACGAAATACCCATAAAATAGCTGATCTGGATAGCCTGCTCGCATGATACTCGCGAAAGTCTCTATCTGATGACCAAAATTACTAAAAATGCATTTTTCAGTTTTGCGACTTGCAGCCAAGTTGCGAACTACTCGTGAAAGACTTTGACCCCTGTTTTTCAATACAAAAAAAAAGCTTGAAAAATTGAAAAACAAAGTAGATACAAAACCTAGAAACAAAGAGTGATAAAAAAACAGTTCCAAATACAAATAAAACGATCAAAAATCTTTTTGGTTTGTTCCATATATAGTTGAGCACATACACATTACATTTGAATATGTACAATCACACAAATGAAATAGACATTCATTTAACATTAGTCTTGTGTGTTGTGTAGAAATGAACATATGACCCCTCACCAAAGTGTTTACATTTGATTGAAAGTTTTTCATTTGGCTTCCATTTTTCATACTTTTTGTTCTATACAACTCAATATTTGAGAAGCGATGCCATGAAATTTTTTATATTTCTTTGATGAATAAGTCTTTGACTTTGATGTCATACAATTGAAAACATATTTGCTCCACCTTTTCCTAGTCAAACTAGTTTTCGAAGCAAGGCTTTTTTAGCTCTTTCAATTTTAGAGATTGACGTTTGTAGAGCTTTTGACATAAAAATAAATGTGAGGAGATATATAGGTACAAGTCTACGTATGTATCAAGATCAAACAAGACTATTGACTAATCATTAATGACAAGCTTGAAGATCTATTTACAACAATCAAACGTAAATTTCTAGATTCTGCTCACACTTAAAAAATGTCCATACATAATAAGCTAAGCTCGCAAATGCACTATGCCATTAGTGCAGAGATACTAAGCCAAACTCACATGTGATATGTGCTCAAACATATACGATTAAACTTTTTGAATTTTTCTTTTTTTATGCGTTTTTTTGGATATTTACACACACAAGAACAAATGCATAAAGCAAGATCACAAAAACAATGTATACAAAGAAATGCAAAGATGCACAAATGCATGATAATGAAGCATCTAATGCATGAAGAGTCCTACAAAGATCGAAAAAATCAGATCAAGGACCAAAAGAGTATAAGCTTAACCATAGGAACTTTTTCTCATCCAAACGGAACAATTGTTTGGAATGAGTGTCTCATGAGAAGTGAGACGAGGGTTGGAAGAATGAGAACTGGAGATGCACACAGACAAGGAGGTAAGAGCATTAGCACCACATGTTTCAACAACTTACCACTTTCAATCAAATCCGATTTAGCTTGCAAAGCACAACTTTGAAGAAGTTCAAATTTCTCTTTTATTTTGACTCTTTTAAGAGCTTGAAACTTAGAGCAATGAGGTCTTAGATGACCAAAAGCACCACAATGGTGACAAACAATGTGTTTAGGTCCAGTAGGTTTAGGGAGGGATCTAGCAACATGGTTTTGTTCTCTCTTCAACATGGAACATTGAGGACTTATGTGACCTGTTAAGTTATGATTTTTCTCATAACCTTAGTGTTGGCTTATTCCATAACCAAAAGTGCTATAATTGCATAAATTTGTTTCCTTGTATTTTTGTGGGATTTTATTGTATTAGGTTTAGTATTAAGTTGGTGAAAACTCAAGCTTAATTGAAGATCAAGTGGATTTCGCAAGAAGATCACGAGAAGCTAACCCGCGAAGTAGCCACATGAGAAGCACATGACTGAAAGCTGAAGAGTCGTGCCAGGCTGTCAATTTCACGAGTGTCTCGCGGGTAAGACCTTCTTGCAAGATACCCGCAAAACATTCTACTTGGAGGATTTTTAAGTGTGACTTTTTTACCCTTCACCTATACTATATATACCCTTATTACCCACAAAAATTGTAAAGAGACCATTTAGAGAGAAAAACCCTAGATAGGTTTTCTACAACACACAATCACTGGTGTGCTGTTGCAGGCAACCAAAAATAAAATCTATACTCCTAAAATATATGTAGTAGTGCAAGTAAGGATCGTTCTCACGGAGAGTATCTAGCCTAATTTTATGCTACGTGAACAAGGATGAGGGGGTTTGAGTATAATGAAAACAATTTTAAGAAAAACAACTAAGGTACAATTCAAATTAAAGTATCGAAATCAATCAAGAGAACAAACCTTGGTCCAAGTCATCATCCACCATCAAAATTTTACAACTGATCATCGATGCAAGTATATATTAATTCACACTTTGAATATTCACCGTTGGAACTATTTTCCTCTCTCTCCTTAGTTGCAGTTAATTAGAAAACAAGCGATCTAATTAACCCTAACTACTAAACAACCCAAAACAAGCACTAAAGGTTTAATCTAATAGCAGCCTTAAGAACTAGAGAGATCGATGAAGCTAAACAACACAAACACAAGCGGTTGCATTTGATTTAGTCAGGTGTTCTTCCTAAGATCTAATAATTTCTGACGCAGCAAATCATTAAATCTTGGTTTCTTCATAAATTAGAGAGATCAAACAATTACGAATTTGATATCTAACCTAGCAGTAGATTGCAACGAATAATAAACTAGTAGGCCTCCTAGTAATTAAAGAAGACAATCATGAAAATAGGCACAGAAGAACATCAGATATTCAAAACATAAATTGAACAATAAAAAAAAAAAACTAGATCTCACAATTTTATTGTTTCTGAGACTTCAGTTTCCTTCGACCAAGTATAAAAGTTTTAGCCACGCAGGGCCATGACGGAAAACTCGAAGGAGAAAATTAGAAAAGAGGGGAGAGAGAGGCGTGTGTGTCCAATTCTAATTTCTCCTCCCCCTTTTACATGTTAATTCCCCCTTTCCCAAGCTTACAAAATCTCCTAAAAATATTCTAAATAATAATATCCAAATCTAACTAATTAAGGAAAAATATTAAAAAAAAAACAAAGTCCTAATATAACTAGGAAAGTGGTGTTTTTCAGCTAGAAATTTCATGCACCAGATCTGGAAACTTCTGAAAATAAACCACATCAGATCTGCGTATTAGAATTGCAAGCTAAGGAATGTTCCAGAATGTCAACAGCGTAGGTGCAGCAAATTCAAGCCCAATTTTGACCTTGATGCGTCCCGTATCTCTCAAAACTCAAAACATAAAAGTTGTAGAGCTTTGTCTTGGTGTTCCACAGCATCTTGAATCACCTCAATCAAAGCTCGGATGAGAGAGTTATACCCAGATTACAAAGAGATGTCAAAGATGTCCAGAATCACCTAATTAACTACGTTTTGCACTTAATATCTTCATTTGCATCTTAAATCAAAATATAAGAATAATGAGTACATTTAGGCACCAAATAAGTATAAAAGACTAAACATTAAGGGAGAAAAATATGACATTTTGCATTCTCATCACCCACCTTTTAGAGAGAGAGCTACTCATCCTTAGTGAAAAATCATTCTAGCCTATTCTCCTTTCCCCTCCCATTGTCATACCTTGAGAGGAGATTGTACCCAAACACAACTCACACCTTTTCAAAGTGTAGAGAGTGTTTTGGAGCTTGGAAAGCTTTGGGAATTAGCAAAAAGAAACCGGTGAGGCTTGGCGAATGCAATCGGGCGTATTGCGTGATCTGGAGAGCTAGAGAAGACAAGGCTTCGTTAAGTCAGTTGGTTGCAAGAGCTTGGAGGGCTCAAGTACATGGGGTAGGCTAGGCTTAGAGGGTCTTTTGATATTCTTGTACTCTATCTTTATTCTCTAGTGGATCGATTACCGCTTGGAGGGTGGCGGAGAGGTTTTACGTCGAGTTCTTCGGTTTCCTCTTCGATAACACGTCTTGATATTATCTTGTGGTTGCATCTCTCTTCCCTTACTCTTGTGCTTTACTTTTACATGTCTGTTGTTCATGTTTATGCACTAAAATAAAAGCAATCTAGCCGTAATTTTTAATTTGGGGCTAAACAAGCTCTTGTGTTTTCACACAAATTCGAGCTTTCATAACCTATTACACCACAATAGTGGTAAGTAGGAACAAACTTAGATCCACTCAAATCCCTAAGATGAGACCTAAACAAAGGCTTAGGCTTAAGTGTCTTTCTGTCCACTTTTTGGTTTCTTTTGTGTAGAGAAATGTACACCAATTTGTCTTAGAGGTAGAACTCTCAATAGGCACAAAATCAGGTCTCACAACATGATTGCAACAAAGATTTTCTTCCTTTTTAGCAGTAGGTTCAACAATCAAACACTTGGCATGCATCTTAAGAGATTCATTTTCACATTTAAGATCATCAACAAGTTTTTTAGACAAAACAAGTTTAGAATCCAAGTCTACATTCAAACATTCAAACTCCTTTAGCTTTTCAAGAGAATGTTCAGCAAGTTTCTTATACTTTTCAACCAATTTGTTGGATTCATTGAGCTTAGTAATCAAATCATCCTTTTCACAAATGAACTTGCTCAAATTCTCATGAAATTTCTTAGCCTTTTTTTTCAAGAGTTTGACGTTTCAAAATTTAACAACATCCAAAGATTCATGTAACATGTCATCACAATCATGAGGATAAACGCTCATAGAGGCATTTTCACAAACACATGGCATGTTACAATCAACAACATCCATAAAAGCATACAAAGCACTATCCATGGCAATGAACAGTAGGGGTCAAGGATCACACTTAGGTAATGAAACCAAACAAGTGTACCTGCTCTAATACCACATGAAAAGCTCGAATTTGTGCTAAAACACACGAGCTTGTTTAGACCCCAAAAATTAAAAAATTACGGCTTAATTGCTTTTACTCTAACTTATCTAAGTATGGAACAAGAGTAAATGAAGCGAAATCACTGGATCTACTCTCTAAGCCAAAAGCAAGCAAGCAAGCAACAATAAATATAAAGCTTAAAGAGTAGGGGAAGAGAGATGCAAATACAAGATAACACCAAGACGTGTTATCAAAGAGAAAACTAAAGAATTTGGTGAAAAACCTCTCCGCAACCCTCCAAGTCAAAATCGATCCACTAGTAAATAAGTTCGAGTACATGAATAACAAAAGACCCTCCAAGCCTAGTCGACCCAATGTACTTATGCTCTCCAAGCTCCTGCTACCAACGGACTTCTCGGAATCTTGTCTTCACTAGCTTTCCAAATCCCGCAATACCACCCGATTACATCCGCCAAGCCTCACCAGCTTCATTTAGAAAATCTCAAATGCTTCTCAAGCTCCAAAACACTCTCTACACTCTGAATAGGTGTGGATTTTGTTTGGGTACAAATCTCCTCTCAAGGTATGACAATGGGAGAGGAAAGAAGAAGAGGCTATAATGATTTCTCACTAAGAATAAGTAACTCTCTCTCTAAAATGTGGGTGTGTTGTGTTGTATAAACCTATCTAGGGTTTTCTCTCTGAATAGCCTCCTATTACTTCTGTGGGTAATGAGGATATACATAGTATGGGTGAAGGGTAAGAAAGTCATACTTAAAATCCTCCAAACAGAGAATTTCACGGGTACTTCGCAAGATGGTCTATCTTGCAAAGTACTCGCAAAATGCCACCTGGCACTTGACTCTTCAACGTCCAGCATGTGCTTCTCGCGTAGCCTTTTCGTGGGAACATTTACTCATGAACTTCTTGCGAGCTTATCGCAAAATTGCACTCATCTTTATTGCATGCTTGATTCTTCACCAACTTAATACTAAACTAAATACAAAAAAAAATCCCACAAAATACAAGGAACAAAATTAATGCAATTACAACATTTTTTGTCATGGAATAAAGCCAACATAAAACATAGTTGTAAATTACAACTTTACAAAATCAAATAGAAATTTACAGTCAAGAATATATCATTGTCACTACAATTGTTTTCAAGGTTGTCACAGTCAAACAAGATACTTGGTGCTAAAATAAAGCATACGTATTCTTTTCATACTTATTTTTTAGCTTTGTTTTGGTCACCAATCATTATTGTGGTTATTTAGATGTTTTCAATTTTTAAAACTTTTTTTTTTTTTTTGAGAATCCAATTTTAAAACTGTTAAATCTACCAGTTTTATAGTTTTGGAAAAATGGATTAGATTTCTTGGACCAAAGTATCAAAATTAAATAAAAATATCACTGCAAAAAAATATAATAAAAATAAAAGGTTAGTTTTTTTTTTCGAGGATCAACACAAATACCGCCAAAAACAAAATTTCAACGGCTTACTCAACCCTCAAAAATAATGCTTTATCTTTATATTGAATTGGAAACACTCAAAATTTTAAAAATAAAAGTATGATGACCTTATTTTTAGGGTATCCTAACCCTAAAATTAAGGTTTTTCTCCATTTGTTTTTTTTTTTTTACTCACAACCACGCAAATAAACTTTAAAGAACTACAAATTAAAAAATCTATTTTATTTCAAAACTTAAGATGATTAGTCAAAAATAATTCAATTGCATTTTTACAAAGTAATATATTTGTCATTGCACAGAGAAACAAACATATATTCTTACTCAATCCAATTCCAAGAACCACCAATTGAATGTGAAATCAACCAAAAGGTTCCTTGTTGTAATATACTAATTATCAAATCAGCTAAACATAAAATAGCAAGAATTTTCGAAATTAGCAGCAAAGTCTCATATCAAACCCACAAAATAAGCATCAATACCAACTCATATAATAAATTAAGAGGAATCAATTTTAAAGAATTCAAAACCATAGATACTACTGAAAGTTCAAATAGCGTATAAAACACTATGAACGATTAGACCCCTAATTTACAAATTACCAATTCAAGCTTTAACACAAGCGATAAACGTGCAGAAAATGAATTAAAGCTTAAAACAGAATTTATAAACAATCTTAGTCAAATAAAATCACATCCATAACAGAAATTAAATGACAAAGATAAAGAGAAGAGAGATGCAAACACAAGGACAACACAAGACGTGTTATCGAAGAGGAAACCGAAGACCTCGGCGAAAAACCTCTCCACCGCCCTCCAAACGGTCAAAATGATCCACTAAAGAATGTAGTTGGGATACAAGGACAGCAATAGACCCTCCAAGCCTAATCTACCCAGGTACCTAAGCCCTCCAAGCTTCCTGCTCCAATGAGGTTACGCCGAACCTATTTCTTCTTAGCTTCCCAGATCCCGCTACTAGTCCATAGCATCTACCAATATAAATTGGCTCCTTCCTAACTACTTCCCAAAACACCAAAGAGCCTTCTCACAGCTGTGGGTATGGTGAAAAAAGGTTTTGGCTAAAGTACCTCTCAAGGATCTACAATGGAGAGGAAGAGAGTAGAGGAATTTGAAGAGTCACAAGGTTAAGATTGTGGATGAATCAATCTTTTTTTTCTCTAAGGTTTCTCTCTCAAAATTCTCTCTGGAAGCTCTCTACATTTCGTGGATATAAGGGGTATATATACTGGTGGGTGTTTGGAATGCGAAGAGACAGATTTTTCACAACAGAGTAGGTTGGTGACTTGTCCTTGCGGCTTGACTGAGTCGTGAGTTCAAGTCGCGAAGAAACTGAAAGGTCAGACTAGAAATTTTGTCCTGTAGTGCGACAGCTAGCATGACGGTTCATATTCTAGTAGCTTCCTGTTGCGAGCCACTCGCGAGATCCAGTCGCGAGTTCTCCTCTGCACGCTTCTCTCATGTGCAACATCTGGCGGCTTGACAATCGCGATACACCCGCGAGGTCCAGTCGTGAGTCTCTGTTTTGCAACACAGTCTTAAGCAAATTTTCACACTCTCTCACACACTACCCTTACATGATTCCCACCTAAATACAGGGTTTCTAAATGCTGAAAATACAAGCAAATTGGCACGGAATAAAGCCAACACAATAGTTGATAAAATTCAACCTTACAACTACAATACACAAAATCAAAATCAAAACACAACATTCACCTTTTTTTTTTCGAAAAACAAACAAAGTTAAAGAGAGAGAGAGGGCCTGTAAACAAATAGAGATAGGATTTGTTTGTTTTCTAAGAATTGTGAAATGATCTTTATAGCAAATGAGAGGATCTGTACAGCCTCAGCGTTTTGACTCGTCGTCAGAGATGAAACTACAGATGTACAAAGAAAATCAGACAAATGCAAAGAAAATCAGCAAGAAAGTGCGGCAAAAGTTGAAAACCAATTCGAACTTGTTTTTTTTTTAGAGACAGAGACTGAGAGATCTGAGGGTTTTTCATGAGAGAGAGAGAGAGAGAGAGAGAGAGAGAGTGTGTGTGAGAGAGAGAGAGAGTGTGTGTGTGTGTGTGTGTGTGTGTGTTTTCTGACTGACGAAGTGCGACTGGCAGTTTTTTTTTTTTTTAATTTGTTAAATTCTGGTATTAGGGTTTAAAATTTTTAAGATCTCTTTATCAAGAGTTGTATTAGTCTAACATTGAAAAAGAAAGTGCAAACTTGGAGCCAGCTCCTATGGAAAGCTTAAAATTGGTCCATTGACCTGCCCATTTTTTCATAAGAAGGGTTATATTAATTTATTTGGAGGGTAATTATTAGTTACCTTGAAATAAGTCGTCCTAAATTTAGTCCTAGCCTAATTTGTTAGCGTTTGTTTCGACACTCTTTACTGAACCCTGGGTCAAAATAAGTGAAGTTTTTTGTAGTGTATTATAATCAAAAAACTCTTCTCATTGCCTAACTAAGCCATTTAAAATATGTTAGAAAAATGTTAAGGACTGAATAAGAAATTGACTCCTAATATGTCCACTTGATTATGATTTAAAAGTGGTGAAAATCATTGAGTCCCACGTAAGAAGGAAAAAGATTATTTTATGAATTTTATGCTTATGGGTTGTGTTGGGTTATAGATGGACCCCAATTAATTAACCAATTACCCAAGTTGATTAACTAGTCCAAATTACATGCAAATTCAACCGTGGCACAATCAAATCACCAAACTAAATAGAAGGCAACTGAAAATAATTTTAACACAACGATTTGATCACGATAGGGAAAACTCTCGTAGGCAAAACTCTACCAGGTGAATTTCAAGTTACCACTTATGAATAATCCACTAATAAAAATAGAGGTTACAAGTAAGGAAGGTCAACACCAATCCCCAGTTGTACTACTTGTTGTCATAGATTTCTCCTTTGCACGAATCTCCTATATGTGAATAACTCCACAGTAACCATTTTAATTATTGTAGCATTGCAGAGTTCTTCAAACCACGTTTGGATGAACCAGTAGCAACTTAGGACCCCAAACATCACAGCAACTCCCTGTCTATGCAATAACAGCCATAAAATATGCCTTTTATGTACTTTGGAACCCTAGTGAACGAATTCTTAGAAAGCCAAGTCATCATGAGCTAAAACCAGAATTTAAAATTCAGTTTTCCCGAGGCTCGATAAAAATTATTAGGTACTCCTAGCATATAGTGATATAGTGCTCTCTTCTCTCATTGTTATGACAACCTCATCACAAATTTAATTAGTGAAATCTACTATATATGTAACAAAAGAGAGTACACGTCACCATAGTCTAAAAATTCTTACTAATTACTTATCAAAAGCTTCCATCGGTACACCCTTTCAAAGGAGATTGTTAAGAAATGCAGGGTTTGAGGGATTTTGGAGCTGAATTTTATTAAATTTTTATTTTGATATTTCATTGAATTTAATTCATTTTATTCTAAAATATAAATAATATTCGTGAAGTGATCAATTCTTATTTTCTTCCATTAAGCTTATTTTTTTCACTTTGGTCCTTAATGTTTTTGTTGTCAACCTTAGTGCTTATGTCTATCAACTCCGTTAAATATTATAAAAAATATTAATACTAAAAATATTAATAAAATTTCATTTTGGTACTAAAAAATATTTTTGAATAAAAATTTATCTTTGACATAAAGTATGTAAATGTTATTTTTGTCCAAAATTAAATTACATTTTTAATATTAAAATTTTTTTAATAGTTAATAGAGTTTTTAAATCAATAATATTAAATCCATTCCGTTCTGGCCGGAATATCTCAAACTAGGATGTAATCCGAAATGGTAATACCACCCATTCTACCTCGGGTCCAATTCTGGCCAGTTTCGGTTCGTTCCGACCATTCCGGTCAATTCCAGCTTGTACTAGTTTTTAGAGTTTTTAAATAAATAAATAAATAATAAAAATAAATAAAAACTAAACTAAACTAAACTAACAAACTTATCAGCTAATTCAGCGCAGTAGGTCGCCACCTAGCGCTGATTGAAGAACACCCAGCCATAGGTCGGCCCTTCTTCTTCTTCTTCGTCTTCTTTTTCTTTTTCTTCTTCTTTCTTTGTTTCGTCTACTGGTTCTACAGTTTAGTTTTGAATTTTCCTTTGCCTTGTATTGAGCTTTCTTTTATTTGTTTTGTGAACACTAGACACGTGACTAGGCATTCAAAATGACAAATGAGACTTGAAAAAAGTTTTAGCTATATGTGTGTGTGTGTGTGTGTGTGTGTGTGTGTAAAGCTCCCTCTTAGAGATTTGAACCATTGCCCTCCACATCCCACAAACACTTATACTTATGAAGTGACCACTGCACTAAAAATACGCAATAGTACACATGATATATATTTGTTAAAATTGTTTTATTATTATTATTATTATTATTATTATTATTATTATTATTATTATTATTATTGGGTATGCATTCAGACTTGAAATTGATATATTAGTTAAAATATGGACTTATAGTTTAAGACTCTTAATAAATTATATGAGTTTTGACTAGTAATATATATATATATATATATAAGTACAAAAAAATGTAATCCCGAAACAATGCACAGAAACAACCCAGTATCAAAATATTCTGTTCCAATGCACAAACCAAGATGGTATTCATAATTTCGAATTAAATTTAAAACAAAGTTTGGAAACAAACTTATTTATAGCCAATGGCTACAACACCCTTAAAAAATTAGCATAGGCATAGCTATGTATATTGAAAATCTAATTGTTAAATTATATGTTCTTTATATTTTTAACATACATGTGATTTTTGGGCAAATCATATGTTATTTACTATTCAATCTATAAACTTATTTTTATACATAGTTTTAAATTTAAAAAACTTAAAATTTAAACATTTTATTGATGACATAACGAGTCGTCTTTAATTTTATGGAAATTTTGTAAACATGGAAGATATGAGAATAAAATATAATCCAACAGTTAGTGGCAAAGCTAGGAATTTTTTCCAGTAGGGGGCCAAATTAAATATAACTAAATTTTTATGTACAAATAAAATTATACTAAGAAAATAATATATTTCATAAATTAAGTTTGACCCAACAAAGTTGTCTCATACATTATTTTATGGTTTTATAATTAATTTTAAACTTTCTTCACTCAAAACTCTTTTTTTTTTTTTTTTTCATCTATGGCTCAAATTACACACTGCATAGTTGCTATTGAAATGGGGAGAGAACTAGTGATTGTTTTAGCATTTTTAAATGGTTCAACTATGTACAGTTTGAAATGGAAAATATATAATTTTATAAACTAATTATGTAACTATTGTGTTTAAGTACCTCTTAATTTTAATTGAACAACTCAAACTATTATTAAAAAATATAAATTATAATAATATATTAAAATATTTCAAGCAGCAACACTGTTATACCCACACAATTAATTTGGCCCAAAATAAAAACAAAACGATCAACACAAAATATCTATAACTCACCTAGCAACACAAATCCAAATATAATAGATTTAAACATAAAATAATCAATACTATATTACACGGCATAAATCCACAAGCCACTCACACATAATCAC